>CM056049.1:87627167-88133042 GCA_029574335.1 Rana kukunoris | reverse complement strand
TTTTTTTTGTTTTGTTGAGAATCCTTTACTAACAATGATGCCTGAAGTCTGGAAGACCAATGGACATTACCAAAGACTGGGTTTCCTCCTTTTTGGTGCTTTGCCAGGCTCTAACTGCAGCTGTCTTCGGTTGTTCTTTGTTTGTGGGTCTTTCTGCCTTTAGCTTTGCCTTCAGCAAGTGAAATGCATGCTCAATTTGAATGAGATCAGGTGAATAACTCAGCCATTGCAGAATATTCCACTTCTTTTCCTTCAAAAGCTCCTGGGTTTCTTTTGCGGCGTGTTTTGGGTCATTGTCCATCTGTACTGTGAAGCTGTCCAATCAACTTTGCTGCATTTGGCTGAATCTGGGCTGACAGTTTATCTCTAAACCCCAGTGCCACTGGAAGCCATGCATGTCCATGTAATCACGCTGCAAGCCCCACCATGTTTTACAGATGACGTTGTGTACTTTGGATCATGAGCTGTTCCACGCCTTCTCCACACTTTTTTCTTCATGGCATTCTGGTACAGATTAATCTCAGTTTCTTCTGTCCGAAGAAGGCTTTTCCAGAACTGGTCTGGCTTTTTTAGATGTTTTTTTTTTTGGCAAAGTCTAATCTGGCTTTTCTATTCTTCAGGCTTATGAATGATTTGCACCTTGTGGTGAACACCCTGTATTTGCTCTCATGAAGTCTTCTCTTGATTATAGACTTTGACATGATACACCCACCTCTTGGAGAGTGTCCTTCACTTGTCTGTATGTTGTGAAAGGGTTTTTTCTTTACCAAAGAGAGGATCTTGAGATCATCCACCACTGTTGTGTACTGTGGATGTCCAGTCCTTTTTATGTTGCTGAGCTCACCAGTGTGTTCTTCTTTCCTCCGAATGTACCAAACTGTTGATTTGGTCACTCCTAATGTTGCTACTATCTCTCTAATGGATTTGTTTCATTTTTGAAGCCTCACAATGGCCTGCTTCATTTGTATGGACAGCTCCTTTGAATGCATGATGTAGGTTCACAGCATTAGATTCCAAATGCAAATACCACACTTAGAATCAACTCCAGACTGTTTACCTGCTTAATTGATGAAGAGATAAAGAAAGAGTAGCCCACACATGGCCATGAAAAAGCCTTTGATTCAATTGTCCTATTACTTTTGGCCCTTTGAAAAAGGGGATGGCTATTCTCAAGATCTGTAATTCTTAAACCCTTCCTCCGATTTGGATGTGCATACCCTCAAATTAAATCTGAGAGTGTGCACTTAAAGCCCATATCCATTATTTAAAGGGGTGGTTCCGCCGAATTTGCAATTTTTTTAAAAAGTCCTTTCTTCCTTATGCTAGTATACCATAATGTACTCACATATCCCATCGACCTAGGCGCCAGTACCGAGATTTGCGGGGAAATATATATTTAGATTTCAGTGTGATGGACGTTTCCATCTTGACTGCGGGCACTTTGAAGCCCAGCGTCGCCGTCTTCCGGGATGCGGCGAATGCTGGAGTCCCAGCATTCACCGCTCTATCCCGCGCATGCCCAGTGTTGACGGCGACCCGCGCCGTCAACACTGAACAGTTACCAGGACAACGACGCTGCGTCCTGTGAAGGACTCGCCCCTTCACAGCGAGTGATCTTTTCAGCTGCTCAGAAGGCACCGAGGACTTGAAATGGCGCTGTCGAATCCTCCCTCGTCACATGACTCGCTGCAGGAGTCATGTGACCTGCCCTAAATAACGCGAGATTAGCTCACAAGATGTGTATGTTTCTTTTCCTGAAATCGTGAGCCTGCAATCCCAGCAAGCTTAGCGCACAGGAAAGAACAAAATCAACACGCCCATCCCCGCTCAGCCAGACCAGGACGTGACTCCAGACTAAGGTACAGAAACGTTTTAAAAAATTTTTAATGGCTAAGGTTTATTAGGCGCAATGTGCCCTTGTGTGTAGGGTAATGTAGCTAGATAGGGAGAACTACCCCTTTAACTATAGTTTGACTATGTTTTGGTAAATACTAGGGCTGTGAATGATCAAAGTTTTTGTGTTCGATTAATCGTTTTTTTTTTTAATCGATTAATCGACTAATTTCGATTAATTATAACGCACATACAGATCCAACTACTTTTAGCTGATCTCCTTGCAGGCCGATTCCCAGTGCAGCTCCCAATCACTGGAAAAATGGAGAGCAGGATACAAAAAACACACAAAGGCAGCGCTCAATGGGAATAGCATTAAAACTTTTATAGTCTTCAAGTAGGTAACCAAATAAATATTGCACTGGAGATAAAATCGATGTAGCTACATAAACTGTAAAAATGGTGCGAGTAATACCAAATGGTACCAAAAGCAGTCATAAAAACCTGTAGCTAAGTATGATACTGGTATAAAAATGTGTACAACGATGCCACTGCTGAATCCAGATGAGGAGAGGTTAACATCAGTCCATCGGCATGTAGATGTCCCATGAAGGGAACTATCACAACTCCCAGTGGATGGTTGTAGAATCCCAGGTTGACAGAGGGAAGTAATAGAGGGAAGTGTAACAGCGCTTGCGTCAGGGCTGTAATGAGAGGGCACACCTGGGCACTGCCCAGGGGCCCCAGCTGCATTGGGGGCCCCTGCAATCTGCCCAAAGCAGCTGGTCCTTGAGCCTACGCTGCCCCGAAATTGGGGGCCCCATGATGGCACTGAGAGTGATAGATACACAGGGGAGGCAGTCTGCCTTCTACCTACTTGATGTCTGTTTACCTGCACTGTCATTATTGTAGGGGCCCCAGAGCATTTCTTTGCCCAGGGGCCCAAGATGCTATTAAAACAGCCCTGGCTTGCGTGTGGCAGATAGTAAGGTCCCGCCGGCATGCAGATATGAAGGCACAGCAAAGGAGCCCTTCAGATGGACACGGCAAGCCCCGCCGGTGTCCATGATGTCACCGGATCTCTGACAGAACTCCCTGAAGGCCCAGAAGCCGGCAGAGAGGTGAGTACCAGTCATAAGAATTTTTTAATCGATCAAAAAGATTTTGATCGATCAAAAAAAATTAAAGATTAATCGATCGATTAAAAGTTAATTTGCACAGCCCTAGTAAATACCTGAAAAATAATTAAATTTGACCTATGTCCAAATATATATGGAACTAACCGTATATTCACTCACCAATTTATGGACTATTTCACTTATATTGTTCATTTTTATGTTATATGTATAATATTTATGGTAATTGGCTAATTTATTTGTAATACCACTCAATTAATGTGTTGTTTCATTATCACATGTCATTTTTTTACCAATTTTCTTGTTGGGATCTTTTAAAACATAGCTTTTTTTTTTTTGTATACTTTGTTTGGTGTGTACATCAACAGCTAGTACCAAGTACTATCATATTTTCTGCTACACTATAAGGGCTTGCGGTCGCTGCCTGCAAAGGGCATTTGTTATAGCCTGGCTGAGCCAATGTCAGGCCTATCTATCTGTGCTAGCTGGTCCGGAAAGTTCAAACAAGTGATGTGCTGGAGGTATTGAGGAGAGATAGTCTGCAAGCAAGTGAAGCGCTGGAGTTATGTGCTGGAGTTGTATATACCAGAAGTGTATATAGTTGTCCCAAGTTGGGCATCTCAGGAATACCCAATTTCCATCCAACTTTATTCACCTCAATAAAAGACATATAAACAAGTGAAGGACTACTTTCTGTCTAAGGAGTCACTGAAAAGTGTGTGCCGGACTGGGTAGGGTGATGGACTACAACACTCAGCAGCCCCAACGGGGGTACCTCCACATAATGAAATGCATAGAGTATAGAAATATTAAAGGATGCTATCTCATCTGATTGCAGCATGTTAACCTGCCTTACTTGTGCAACTTAGCTTACATGGTAGTAATGGACTCTTTGTGTCACCAGGTGGAGAGGGGCAAAGTACAGAATCTTAGGAGAAGCCTAATGATCAACAAAGCACCAAGCAAGGTGTAATAGGCAGGCTTCCAGGTTGGGGGTTATTGGATGCACTCAGATTGGTAACAGGTGACATATAGTAGAAGAGATATAGGAATGCAAAACAAGAGTAATAATCAGAAAATAGGCAGATGTCATAAGATTAAAGGAGAAGTCCAGCCTGAGCTCATTTGGCTGGGCTTTTCCTATGGGTCACAGGAGTGTGTTTAGTTTTGCACTCATGTGACCCGTTTTTAGCAGAGAGCGGTCTGAAGTCTTCTTTCTGCTGATGTCACCAAGATCAGTCAAGGCATTGTGTCATTCTGACTTCAGAAGTCTGGATCTGCCAGGTGACTGATATGCATCTCAGCCTCTCAACGAGCCGCTGAGATGGCCTCCCCCGCCCCTCCACAGCTCAGTGCTCCAATGAGCGTGGAAGAGCAAAGCAGAAGAACTGCTGACTGACTGGCAGCAGCTCCCTGCTAGGGGATCTGTGAGAACCAAGCCATCGGCATTGTTCGATGGCTCAGTTCTCAGTGAAAAGGCAATGGAGGACATATGCAGAATCGGTCTGATGCTGCTTTCACCTAGGTGAGTATGAAGTGGCAAAAAAATGGCATACTCATACTTCTCTTTTAAACACCAGAATAGAAATCATGGGAACTATTTGTACAGAAATTGTTCTCCAACTATTAGAGTAAAAAAACAGGGCCTGTGTAGACGGCTTAAAAGATCTCCATTTGTACTCTAGTGTTTACTCATGGTGGACACCATTTTCTTGTAGGTTGTTTTCCCAAAGAATTGTCTGATCACAAGACTGGAGTAGTCTATGAATTTGTCTGTTTTGTGGCATCACTCGTTTATGCTGCTGTTCCTTTGACGGTGTGCTGTGACATGAAACGCATTGCGTGGGGCCATGCATGCGTACCGCTATCATGCTTGCCAATGCTGGCTGTCAGTGAGGCTTCATCCTGTTTGAATGCTTTTTATTGTCATGGATCATGTATTTTTAGTATGTGCAGCCTATGTTCCTTTTCCTCTATGGCGGCTGTCTGAGGCCGCGTACACACGTCCGAGAACCTCGTCGGGCTAAACCCATCGTTCCGCCCGACGAGGTTCCCGATGAGCGGTCGGAAAAGCTTGTCGAGCCAAAGTCCTCATTGAACAACGAGGAAAAAGAGAGCGTGCTCTCTGTTTTGGCTCGACGAGCTTCCTGACGGGACGCTTCTATATATATATATGAAGAAATAAAAAATAATAAAAAATAATAAAATATATATATATTTTTTTTTATTTTTTATTTCTTCATATATATATATATTTATTAAAGGGGCCAGAGGTTTTGTGTAAGGGGCCCCATAATTTCTGATGGCTGCCCTTGGTAACGGTGCTGATGGAGCTGTTCTCCAGCTGATCTGTGCCCGTCAGGTGCAAAGATAAACCAGCTATTTGTAGGAATAACTTTACGTCGGACTTAACACTTACGCTCTGCGAACTTAGCCTGCGCCGGACCCAAATACATTCACGAATCGGCATATCTCCCTCATTTGCATATTTGAATAGGAAATCAATGGCCGCACAAGATGCGCCCAGTGTAAATATGAGCCTAAGTTATGCCGGCACAGGAAAGTTACACCGGTTGGAGGAAGCCTATTTTCAGGCGTATCTAGTTTTGTGGGTATGGTGCAAAGATAAGCCGGCTCAACTTTACACTTACGCGGCGCATCTTGAGATATGCCGGCATAACTCTACCTGAATCTGGCCCTATGTATATATAATCAAGGGGGAAAATGCAGCATACTTTATGCATCAGTTTAAAATGCTTTTGAGATCATTCAGAATTTATTGCAGGGGCAGCTGCCCTGCAGTTGACTTGCATTTGACCATCTTCTGCTAGTTTTGCATTTCCACAGACTTGTATGAAGCCTTAAAGGGGTTGTAAAGGTTTGTTTTTAATTTTCTAAATAGTTCCTTTAAGCTAGTACATTGTTGGATCACTTACCTTTTCCTTCCATTTCCGTTCTAAATGTTTTTTTTTCTTTGTCTGAATTTCTCACTTCCTGTTTCTCCCAGTAAACTTACCCCCATCATCCAAACTGTTCTGGCTGGGGGTTAGTCAGCCAGAACAGCTTACTGAGGAGAAACAGGAAGTGAGAAATTCAGACAAAGAAAACAAAAGAAAAAAAAAATGAGAAGGGAAATCGAAGAAAAAGGTAAGTGAACCAACAATGCACTAGCTTAAAGGGGTTGTAAAGGTAAATTTGTTTTCCTAAATAGCTCCCTTTACCTTAGTGCAGTCCTCCCTCACTTACCTCATCCTTCGATTTTGTACCTTTACAACCCCTTTAAAGGAACCTACAGTATTTAGAAAATAAAAACAAATCTTTACAACCCCTTTAAGAAGAAGTTCTGAGGCAAACAACAGCCTGTCGACACTGGCTCTAAAATAAGATTTTTTATTTTATTTATTTTTAAAATGAATGTGTGTAAACCAAACTTTTAACAAGTTCGTCTTTCCTTATATATGGTAGCAATCCTAGGCTTGTCTAATCATGTAGTGAAAAGAGCAATGATGAGGTTCTAAGTGCATCTTTTTAGAGCAACAAGAACAATGAAAATGGATTACTAATTGCTTGCTTTTGGTTATTGGAGTTGGCACACTGAGTTTTACTTTATCAATGTCTTATTAATGCCCATGGGATTGAACACTAAAAAGGAATGTTGCTTTTTTTGTTAGTTATATAAGCAAATAAAAACCAGAAAGCTCAATTTCTATGTAAATGTCAGAAAACACTGCAAAACAAATTTGAAGCACAAAGAAATGTTTCTCCTTTGTCATTCTTGCATTTTTCATTGCTCTAGTTCTTGGAATAGCTTGTACATCCTCCCACAATGTCACGCACTCAGTGCATTATCTATAATTTTCAGATTTGATTTCGTGTTTTTTGGGGATTTTTTTTCCACGACATGTAAGTGCTCAGCAAATTGTAAGAGAAGGATAGAAAAGTACAGCTCGACACCAAAACACTAAATTGGATAATGGTAATAGTATGCATATACTTGAGATTGTGCATTCATTTATGGAAAATGTATTATAAGAGACACGTTGATCTTTAACCACTTGCTTACTGGGCACATATACCCCCTTCCTGCGCAGGCGAAATTTCAGCTTCCGGCACTGTTTCACTTTAAGCATTATTAACCACTTAAGACCCGGCACAAAATGCAGCTAAAAGACCTTGCCCCTTTTTGCGATTCGGCATTGCGTTGCTTTAACTGACAATTGCGCGGTCGTGCAAAGTGGCTCCCGAACAAAATTGACGTCCTTTTTTTCCCCACAAGTAGAGCTTTTTTTTGGTGGTATTTGATTACCTTGTGCTATAAACAAAAAAAGAGTGACAATTTTGAAAAAAACACAATATTTTATACTTTTTGCTATAATAAATATATATATATTTTTTTTAAAAACATTTTTTTTCTCAGTTTAGGCTGATACGTATTCTTATACATATTTTTGGTAAAAAAATAAATAAAATCGCAATAAGCGTATAGTAACTGGTTGTCCCGATACCACTTTTTTAGGACCGAGTACAAGTACCGATACTTTTTTTCATGTACTTGCCGATACCGAATACCGATACTTTTTTTAAATGTCATGTGACAGTTTTCAAACCACAATACAGACTAAGGATATTTTCTTTAGAATTATGAAGAACTCTAACTCAAGACATTATAAAAAAATAAAAATGAGTAAAAATGAATAAAAATGTTTTATTTTCTTGTCACGCAGTAGTAAAAAACTCAAAGAATTTTCACAGAACATGTTGATAAATACAAAAAAAGTATTCTATTTAGGTATCGGGAGCATTTGCGCGAGTACAAGTACTCCCGCAAATACTCGGTATCGGTCCCGATACCGATACTAGTATCGGTATCTGGACAACCCTAGTAACTGGTTTGCGCAAAAGTTATAGCGCCTACAAAATAGGGGACATAATTATGTTGTTTTTTTTTTACTAGTAATGGCGGCAATCTGCGATTTTTATTCGGACCACAACATTGTGGCGGACACATCAGACACTTTTGACACATTTTTTGGACCATTCACATTTATACAGCGATCAGTGCTATAAATATGCACTGATTACTGTATAAATGTGACTGGCAGGAAAGGGGTTAACACTAGGGGGCGAGGAAGGGGTTAAATGTGTTCCCTACTAGTGATTCTAACTGTGGGGGAAGGGGACTGACTGGGGGAGGTGACCGATCTGTGTACCTATGTACAATGGGCACAGCATCGGTCTCCTCTCCCTGACAGGACGTGGATCTCTCTGCTCAGTTACTGGGCAATCGCGCGGCCGCCAGGCACGTGCAGTAATGCGTCAGGTGCGCGCACGCCCCCCTAGTGGCTCTGCAAGACGAGGATGTCAAATGATGTCCTCTCAGAAGAACAGAGCTATCGTGCTGCCGTTAATTGATGGCAGCCGGTAGTAAAGCGGTTAAAATAAACCATTTACTTTTATATCAAAAACTGTAAAATGTGTTGTAAAGTGCCAGATAAGCTTTCATTTTGATGTGCGTCTACAAGCAGTGTAACCACAGTTTAGCTTGTAGCTTATGACCAAGTCTGAAAGTACTGGGACTAGTGCTGGTAGAATAGTCCAGTGTTTCTGAACCTTTTTTATTTTCATTATACTTAAATAGCGCTATAAATTTATGCAGTACTTTACACATATACACTATATTGCCAAAAGTATAGGGACACCCCTCCAAATCATTGGATTCAGGTGTTCCAATCACCTCCATGGCCACAGGTGTATAAAACCAAGCACCTAGGCATGCAGACTTCTTCTACTAATACTTGTGAAAGAATGGGTCGCTCTCAGGAGCTCAGTGAATTCAAGCGTGTTACTGTGATAGGTTGCCATCTGTGCAATCAGTCCATCCCTGAAATTTCCTTGCTACTAAATATTCCAAATATACACACTACCGTTTTTCATGGCGAGAAAAATGCCATTTTTAAATTGGTCGTTAAAAACGATCGTGTCTGGCTGCAGAGGTATTTTCTCTGGCTATTAAAAATTTGGAACATGCTCTATTTTTTCTTGTCGTTTTTCACATTGTCGTTTTTCTCGTCGTGAAAAACGGTCGTGTGTACGCTTTAGGCCGTGTACACACGATCAGTCCATCCCATCAGTTAACTGATGAAGCTGACTGATGGTCTGATGTGCCTACACACCATCGGTTAAAAAAACAATCGTGTTAGAATGTGGTGACATTTATGTGTTTTAACACAACGACGTGCTTCCATCGACTTGATTCTGAGCATGTGTGGCCTTTTAACCGATGCTTTTGCATACTAACGATCGGTTTTGACCCATTGGTCAGGTGTCCATCGGTCAAATTTTAAAGCAAGTTGTCTTTTTTTTGACCAAAGGATAAATGACCGATGGGGCCTACACACGATCGGTTTGGACCGATGAAACGGTCCTTCAGTCCGTGTTCTTCGGTTTTGATCGATCGTCGTGTGTACGCAGCCTTAATGACGGGGAAAAAAAACATGCATTCTCAGAAGCAAGTTATGAGAAGGAAATTTGCATAATCAGCCCAAAGGATGGGGCCATTCAAATGGAACATCCCCTTTATAGTGCCGTTGTACGTGTTGTATGTCACCGCGCTTTGCTTGAGCATTTATTTCATGATAGCCCAGAAGAAGTTTATGTCCAGACAGGTACTTAGCATTGGCTATTCCCCCCGGACAAATTTATACTTATTCCACACTAAGGCTACCAACTTTCTGGCTTGTCCTATAGTGGACATTACAGCGTGGCTGTTTACCTGTCTGGACTTAAACTTCTTCTGGGCTTTACCCCATGCTTACTGCCTTATTGGTCCCGGTTCCTTTGTTTCTGGCTTCATTCCAGAATTTATCCGTTTATCTGTTCTGAATACATCACGGTTTGCTGCCAACTATAGGATATATATTCCTCCTTATATTGGGCTATATTGAGCTCTGTCAAGCTATAGACAACTTATACATCTATTACTACTTTACCTCGGGTGGACTTGGATGGGTAGCAGTCTACTTGATGTATGAAATTAGCAATTCTTTATTGTCAAAACTCTCTCTCAAACTCATCCTGAAGAAGCCGTTAGGCGAAACGCGTGGGAAAGACGAAAGAAAATATTGCTTGTGTATATTCTGTACATTTTATTTTTCAATGGATTTTATGATATATATGTAACTTTTTTGTAATTAAACTTAGAACTCTTTCTTAACTCTCATGTCCCTGTGATTGCCTAAAAAGTCTGCCTTGTCACTACCTTGTGTAGTATTTTTTCTTTGATTCAATTATTTCGGATGTTGGCTACATGTGAGTGCTTTTTTGTTTTCCCGTTCCCTATTTTTTCTGAAGTGCCATTAAAGTTCATGTGTGTGTAAAGGAAGGCGTCCCAATACTCTTGGCAATGGTAGTGTATATGGTATATATTGCACATTCGTATCAGTCCCTACCCTCAGGGAGCGTACAATGTAAGGTCCCTGACTCACATTTATACAGTACATACACAAACTATGGCCAATTTAAACACAAGCATATTAACCTTCCAGCATGTCTTTTGAGTGTTATGGGAGGAAACACACGCAAGTACAGAGAGAACATGCAAACTCCAGGTGGGTAGGGGGTAGTGAAATACACATCCCTTACATCAGATGTCAGGAGCACCCCCACTAGAGTCCCCCACATCCACTATATTACCATGCACCACCTTACCTTGTGTTAGTGCCAGGAAAAAGCTGGGGCAAAGCTGGGAAGCAAAACATGCCTGGTCTGGAGGAGGACCACAGGAGGGCTGGATTCTGCTGAATGCTGGGACCAGGGTAGGCAGAGAAAAGGGCATTCTGAGGCTGCACAGAGAGATGCAGGATCTGGAAGAGCAGTTCTGTCCTCCTCTCTGCTGTTGACTGCTGAGATGGGGGGGGGGGGGGGGGCAGAGACGAGCCTCTACGTAGCTGCACAGGATTTGGCAGAGGATTTATGTCCTCCTCTCTGCTACCGACTGCTGAGAGACAAGGTAGGGGGTGTTGCCGGAGAGGTGTGAGGGCCACATGAAATGGCCTGGTGGGTCAGATGCAGCCTCCAAGCCTTGTGTTTGACACATGTGGTTTATAGTGTGAGATGGTGGGGCTTATTAAAGTGTAGGTATAGCCCAAGCCTTTTTTTTCCTCTTTACATTTAGATACTATTTGTGTGGTCGCTAGGTACATTTACCTTCCTGCTTACCATTATCATGGAAACAGTAGGTGAAAGAAAATACAAACATTGGGCCAGATTCTTAAAGGAATTACGCCGGTGTATGTACACATACATCGGCGTAATTCGAATTTCCCTCCGGCGTATCATTGTTTTCTATTCTGAAAACATGATACACCGTTTTTAAGCTTGGATCTGACTTGTGTAAGTCATTTACACCGTCGGATCCTAAATGCAATACTACGACGGCCGCTATGTGGCGTTTACGTCGATTTCACGCCGAATATGCAAATTAGCCTATACGCCGATTCTCGAACGTTTTTGCGCCGCGGCGACGTAGTTTATGTAGGTTGCGTACGCGTAAGGTTACCCCTGCTATATGAGGGGTAACCTTACTTCAGTCCGCTGTATGCCATGTTAAGTATGGCCGTCGGGTTAGCGTCGGCTTTTTCCGTTGTTTACGTAGTTTACGTAACGTGCCGTGAATAGGGACGTGCGTTAATTACGTTCATGTCGCAACCTATGTATTTGCGGCGTATTACGGAGCATGCGCAGTGGCCTACGTTTAAGGCCTGCGCATGCGCAGTTCGTTCGGCATGGGGGCGCGCTTAATTTAAATACAGCACGCCCCCTCCTTCACTATTTGAATTACGCGGCCTTACGACGCCGCATTTACGATACGCCGCCGAAAATTATGGAGCAAGTGCTTTGAGAATACGGCACTTGCTCCAGTAATTGGTGTAGGCTTAGCGTAAATGCTACGCCGCCAGATACGCAAATTTTTAAGAATCTGGCCCATAAAGTTTGACAACAATTTTAAGAGGCACAATTCCTTCAGTGTGGAAAGATTTCTTCTCACTTCCTGTTGCATTTCAAAGACAGGAAGTTAAGGGAAATCTCCCCAATGGAACACAAATAGCAAAAAAAAAAAAAGGTCATGATTTCATCCCGCCTCTACTCTAATCTAAAACAAACAAATAAAAAAACAAGCAAAAAAAAAAAACTTGGGGCCAGATTCTCATATATATTCGGCGGCGTAGCGTAAGCCATTTACACTACGCCGCCGCTGCGTACTAGAGCAAGTGCTTTATTCTCAAAGCACTTGCTCCGTAGTTTTCGCTGGCGTCTTGTAAATCGCCAAGCGTAAACCCGCGCAATTCAAATGGGGCGGCTTGTATTTAAATTAAGCGCGCCCCCGCGTCGAACGAACTGCGCATGCGCCGGCCGGGGAAAAAGCCCAGTGCGCATGCTCCAGCTCACGCCGGGAAGCGTCGTTGAAACCGACGTCAAAACGACGTGAGCGTCATTTACGCAACTCCCTATTCGTGAACGAGTTAGTAAAACGACGTAAGCGACCGAAAAACGCCGACGCTGACCCGACGCCATACTTAACATGGCATCCGACGGGACCCGACGGCATCCGACGGTACTTCGTAAGGTTACTCCACATAGAAGCTGGGGTAACCTTACGCGAACAAAAACGACGTATGCGACGACGGGGCGGCGTAAACGCGATCGAGAATCGGCGTACTACCTCATTTGCATATGCAAATGCGAAAACAACGTAAAGGCCACCTAGTGGCCGGAGTTGTCATTACACCTACGATCCGAAAGTGTAATGCTTTTACACTTGTCGGATGTAGAAGCGTATCTATGCAAAAGTGATGCTAAGCATCACTCGCATAGATACGAGGACAAAAAAAAGGCGTTACGACGGGGTATCTGAGATACTCCGTCGTAACGCCTCTGAGAATCTGGCCCTTGGGCTATAAGTATACTTCAATGACAATTTTAATAATCTAGCATAAGTTTGGCAAAGCATGCCACAGAGAGAGAAGTTTGGGTATGTAAATATAATTTCACTAGTAAAGTTCATGCTACTCGCTATGAGGCTTAATGAGGAACTGAACTCTGTAGTTGTGCCCAAACAAAATCCGGGCAAAGTCACCAGCATTGCCTTGGGTTTCCATGCAGATGAATTTTTCCCCCATTACTGACTTATAATGTCTAATGCCCTGTACACATGACCGTTTTTCCCGCCGGAATAAACTCAGACGGTTTTTCCGACGAAATTCCGCTCAAGCTGTCCTGCAACACACTGTCACACCAGATTCCGACTGGCAAGAACGCGTGACGTACAACACTACCATGAGTCGAGAAAAATGAAGTTCAATGCTTCCGAGCATGCGTCGACTTGATTCTAAACATGCATGGTTTTTAATGAAAATTCAGATAGAAATTGTTTTCATCTGAAAAATTGAGAACATGTTCTCTATCTAATTCCGTCTAAATTTCGGACGGAAAAAGTCCGATGGGGCATACACACGGACGGAATATCTCATGAAAAGCTTCCATCTGACTTTTTCCGTCGGCATAACTCTGCACTGTGTCTCTGTGTGGAGTCATCTTGTTAGAGGCAGGGCTTTGCTACCTCATGTCAGAGAGCCTCCAGCAAGGAGAACAATGAGTAGCACAGTTGTAACATCACAAAATCTCACCCCAATCTCCTGAGTGGATGAGCCGTACACCCCCCAACCCAATTCGGTTTGCACGTTATTGTCGTAAAACGTCTTTGAGAGTCCGGCTCTTGCCCCAGGGAACATGTATCAATGGAAAAAAAGTTCCTTTAAATATCGTACCTGCTGGGTGTCTATAGTATGCCTGTGAAGTGGCACGTGTTTAGAATTGTCCCTGCACAAAATGAGATTACTATAAGAAAAAAGTAATTTCAAGCTGCTTGCGGCTTTAATGTAATGTCTGGTCCCTGCAATATGGTTAAAAATCATTGAGAAAAATAGCACAGATACAGACAGTACACACACCACGTAGCTTTATGTGCAAACTGCAGAGGACATGGGCAGTACACACCACATAGCTTCAGGTGCACACTGCAGAGGACACGGGCAGTACACACCACGTAGCTTTAGGTGCACACTGCAGAGGACACAGGCAGTACACACCACGTAGCTTTAGGTGCACACTGCAGAGGACACAGGCAGTACACCACATGAGAATACTGCAGCTAGCACAATCACCTGCCTGACAGTAAATTAGGAAGTGCAGATCTAGCTAAACTATACAGTGTATAAATATATATACACAACACCTGGGATGCATATATATCCTCCACACTCTGTAACTTTAACTGAGTAGCCTGCCTACCTGCCTTCTCTATCTAACTACTAAAAATTACACACTCTCTCTCTCTCTCTCTCTCTCTCTCTCTCTCTCTCTGTCTTCTCTCTTTTAACCACCGCAACACACTACACAAGACCGATCTGCAGGCGGACTTTTATAGTGTGGGGCGTGTACTAAACCCCCTGAGCCATAATTGGCCAAAGTCACCCTGGCTTTGGCCAATTATGGCTCCCAGTTTTTTGCAAGCTGTGATTGGCCAAGCATGCTGGTCATAGTGCATGCTTGGCCAATCATCAGCCAGCAATCTACTGCAATGCCGCAGTGAATTATGGGCCGTGAAACGCAACTCGAATTTGGCGCGAATGGCCCAAAATGTTCGTAATTCGACGAACGATCGAACATACGATGTTCGAGTCGAACATGAGTTTGACTCGAATACGAAGCTCATCCCTACTCCTGAGACTAGCAGTCAGAGGCAACAGTGCCTTTGGTCTCGCACTTCAGATATAAGGCTGCAGGCACAGAAGTGCCTAGACACACTCACATACTAGAAGACACACTGATATTTTTCAGGAGAAATTCAAAACAAAATTTTAAATTTTTCTCTACTTAGGCACAACTAACATTTGTAAATGCTCCCTCTAACATAAAACATTTTACATTTTCAAGTTCATCTCTACTTTAATGTTATTAAGATAATAGGCCGCTTAGTCTTATACTCCATCTCAGCAACATGAGGCTCATGAGAGTGCACTTCAAAGGCAGAACATCTTCCATGGCTCCTTACTGTCTGATCTGGTTAAGGAAGGTGTTGCTTCTTTTTGCTGAAAGAGAGGTTTCCCAGCATACCAAAACCCCCAATAGCCCAATATGCTCATAAAATGTGTGTCTTGCATCCCACAATGATAATAACTGATTTAGGAGATTTCCCACAGCTGCAATAAGAATAAAAAGCAACCCCTTTTACAAAGATTGCTTTGGCTGTTATTAATATCTGAAGTTATTCAGAAATATTGAACCCTATGGTCATGGAATTAAATTAAATATCAAAACTAATAAGCATATTTTTATTTATATGTGATGTGTAGCCATGGGCAGTTGTGCTTGTTTGATCTATGTTGCATGTATAAGCCTGCTTGGAAAAAATTGCATGTCATAGACATGACTGGTCCCTCATCTCTAATAGGAAGGAGCCTAGAACGTCTCATGCCCCATACACCAGGGCTGTCTTGATGAGAGGGCACACCTGGGCACTGCCCAGGGCCCCCGCTGCATGGGGGCCCCTGCCCTTTTCCTCAAAGCAGCTGGTCCTTGAGCCCAGGCTGCCCCTCTACATCCCAGAAAACCCCCCTAGAACTCTGACCCCTCTACACCCTAGATATCCCCTACCTCCTACCTACCTAATTTCTGTTTACCGGCACTGTCTTCATTGTAGGGGCCCCAGAGCATTACTTTGCCCGGGGGCCCATAATGCTATTAAGATGGCCCTGCTGTACACATGACCGGTTTCCCATTGGAAAAAGTCAGATGAGAGCTTTTGGCTGGGAATCCTGACCATGTGTATGCTCCATATGACTTTTTCCTACAGGAAAACTGCCGGGAAAAAAAGAGAGCAGGATCTCTTTTTTCCCATCAGGAAAAAATCCTAGCGGGAAAACCTTTCGTCTGTATGGAATGTACGTGCATGCTTGGAATCAATTTGACGCATGCTCAGAAGCATTGAACTTCTTTTTCTCGCCTCGTCGTAGTGTTGTCACCGCATTCATAACGCTCGAACGTTCAGAACTTTTGTGTGACCTTGTGTATGCAAGGCAGGTTTAAGGGGAATTCTGTCTGGAAAACCATTTTTTTTCCCGACGGGAAAACCGCTTGTGTGTACGGGGGATCAAACTCTACCACTGGCTGCTCAGTATCAGAGAATATTATATTTGTGGCACTCACTCTAAGCTCTTTGTCTTCTGTAAGAGCACCGATTTCCAACATATTGTTACATGTAATATGTGGTTAGCATTCCTGCCTTGCAGCACTTGGGTTCTTGATTCCAATCCCAACCAGGACACAACCTCATTGGTGTTTGCATATTCTCTATTTGAATTCTTGTGTTCACTCACTCACTCCAAAGACATTCTGGTTGGTTCCCATCTAAATGAGTCCTAGTATGTGTACTGTATGTACAGTATGCATTTTAAGTAGGGACCATAGATTTAAAGAGACACAAAGGGGAAAAAAAGTCGCCTTCCTCTAATGGTCCTTGTCCCTCGCTGGCACCAGCATCTTCTCCTGCATGCTGAACTTCAGCCGTGTTCATTGGTCGGCGCAGGATGATGTAACTCCTGCGCATGTGCAAGAGCAAGTCATCCTGGCACACAGGGATTAGGCCAGCACTGTAAGCTGAGCTGCACAGGCACAGATTCGTTTGCATTTCAGATATCACTGTGAGCAGAGAGGTAGATGAATCTTATTGCAAGGGAGACATTGCTGGCTCCTCCACCTGTACATGATTTTGTGCACTGGGTCTGGGGCGCGGGAGCCAATCAGACCTGATGTTCGCCAGCACCTTGCAATCGTTCCGAGGAGAGACAGAGCGGTGGTCTGCCCATGTAAACAAGGCATACCGCCGTTCTGTGAGAGGGGAAGATGGAGATCTTGCATTCCTGCTAAGCAGGAACACGGATCTCTGTCTTCTCCCAGTCAAAGCACCTCCACGCACAGTTAGAAAGCATTCCTGAAGAGAATATTTAACCCTTTGATCGTCCCTGATGTCACCCATTCCTTGCCAGTGTCATTAGTACAGTGACAGTGCATTTTTTAGCAGCACTGTATTGGTGTCACTGGTCCCCAAAAGGTGTCACTTAGTGTCAGATTCGTCTGCTGCAATTTCAAAGTCCACTAAAAATCGCTGATCGTCGCCATTACTAGTAAAAACAATAGTAAAAATTCCATAAATATATTCCATAGTTTGTATACGCTATAACTTTTGTACAAACCAATCAATATACGCTTATTGTGATTTTTTTTACTAAAAATATGTAACAGAATACACATTGGTCTAAATTGATGAAGAAAGTACATGTTTTATTGCAGAAAGTAAAAAAAAATATAAATATATATATATATATATATATATATATATATATATATATATAAATTACTTAGAACCCCCATACATTATACATTTTTTTTCTTACACCCTAGATAGAGAATAAAATGGCGGTCATTGCAATACTTTCTGTCTCACCGTATTTGCGCAGCGGTCTAACAAGCGCACTTTTTTGGTAAAAATACCCTTTTTTAAATAAAAAAAATAAGACAACAGTAAAGTTAGCCCAATTTTTTTTATATTGTGAACGATAATGTTACGCTGAGTAAATTGATACCCAAGATGTCACGCTTCAAAATTGCGCCCACTCGTGGAATGGCGTCAAACATTTACCCTTAAAAATCTTCATAGGCGACATTTAAAAAACTCTACAGATTGCATGTTTTGAGTTACAGAGGAATTACAGAATTATTGCTCTAGCTCTGATGATCACGGCAATACCTCACATGTGTGGTTTGAACACCATTTTCATATGCGGGCGCTGCTCACATATGCGTTTGCTTCTGCGCGTAAGCTTGTCGGGACAGGGAGTTTTAAAAATGTATTTTTTCTTATTAATTATACTTTATTTTATTGATTTTAAAAACAGTTTTAAAAAAGCATGACAGGTCCTCTTAAATATGAGATCTGGGGTCAAAAAGACCTCAGATCTCATATTTGGACTGAAATGCAACAAAAAAAGTCTCTTTAAGACGTATGGGCAGAAGTGACGTTTTGACGTCGCTTCCGCCCTGCAGTGATATGGAAACAGTTGGGGACCATTTTCCCTTCACATCGTCTCCATACACAGCAACAGAGAGGACCGGATCGCCTCTCGGCACCAGAGAGCGGAGGGGGGCCCTCTCACACTGCCGATAAAAGTGATCTTGCGGCGTATCCGACGCAGAAACTACTTTTATCCTGTAGCAGACTGCCCGCTGAAGAAGAGGATACAGGGGTTATGGTAGCTAGCTTCTACCATAACAACGGTATTCCTCTTAGAATAGAGGACGTAAAACTGCGGCGGGCAATCTGAAAGTGGTTAAAGTAACTCAGTACTGGAGGGCAATACATTAGAATGGGTGATATACACATAACAATTGACTTTCACAGTGATACTGACAGAAGTGTGCAGCAGCACAGATCACGACTTAAAACGCCCTCTCCCGAGTCACACTGACAGTCTCTCTCCGTGCCAGGTGGTCCTTTCAGTCCAAACAACACTGTCAGTCCTGCTCCAGGTTGCCTTAATCCCATCATGCAGACCTGAACATGAGGCATCCGGCCACTCCCTTGTATCATGACATCACACAACATGCTTAGACTCCGCCTCCACCAAACCCGCCCCCAACAGCTCCGCCCAAACATACTGTAGCAGGCACTTGGATGGTCTCGGTCGGCTCCAGGCCCAAGCTGCATCACGGCCATATTTTTTACTGCCAACCTTTTCCTCTTACTGGCATTTACTGCTCTGGGGGAATCTCAAACGTGCAGTTCATGCAAGACAGCCCAAGAATTTACAGGAACTGGAGTTTTTTTTGCCAAGAGGAATGGGCAGCTTTACCAACTGAGAAGATAAACAGTCTCATCCACAAATACCACAAAATACTTCAAGCTGTCATTGATGTAAAGGGGGCAATAAACAGTATTAAAGTGGTGGTAAAAGTACATTTTTTTTTCATAAATAGCTTCCTTTACTTTAGTGCAGTCCTCCTTCACTTACCTCATCCTTCGATTTTGCATTTAAATGTCCTTATTTCTTCTGATAAATCCTCACTTCCTGTTCTTCTGTCTATAACTCCACACAGTAATGTGAGGCTTTCTCCCTGGTGTGGAGTGTTGTGCTCGCCTCCTCCCTTGGACTACAGGAGAGTCAGGACGCCCACTAACACACAGCTCCTTTCTCTATCTGCAACTTAGAAAGCCTCCTAACTCTCATGTAGTCCAAAGGAGGGGTGAACATGACACTCCACACCAGGGAGAAAGCCTCACATTACTGTGTGTAGTTACAGACAGAAGAACAGGAAGTGAGGATTTCTCAGAAGAAATAAGGACATTTAAAAGCAAAATTTAAGGATGAGGCAAGTGAAGGAGGACTGCACTAAGGTAAAGGAAGCTATTTAAACACAGAGCTCCACGTCCTTTAGGGAGAGAGGAGACCGATCTGTGTCCCTTGTACAGAGGGACACAATCGGTCTCCTCCCCCCGTCACCCCCCTCCCCCTACAGTTAGAACACAATCTAGGCTACACATTTAACCCCTTCCCCCGCCCCCTAGTGGTTAACCCCTTCCCAGCCAGTCACATTTATACAGTTATCAGTGCATATTTATAGCACTGTTCACTGTATGAATGTGATTGGTCCCAAAAATTTCACAAAAGTGTCTGATGTGTCCGCTATAATGTCGCAATCCCAATAAAAAAAATCGCAGATCGCCGCCATTACTAGTAAAAAATAATAATAATAAAAATGCCATAAAACTATCCCCTATTTTGTAAACGCTATAAATTTTGCGCAAACCAATCGATAAACGCTTATTGCATTTTTTTTACCAAAAATAGGTAGAAGACATATCGGCCTAAACTGAGGGAAAAAAATGTTTTTATATATTTTGGGGAATATTTATTATAGCAAAAAGTTAAAAATATATATATTTTTTTTTCTAAATTGTCACTCTATTTTTGTTTATAGCGCAAAAAATAAAAACCCGCAGTGGTGATCAAATACCACCAAAAGAAAGCTCTATTTGTGGGAAAAAAAGGACGCCAATTTTGTTTGGGAGCCACGGCGCATGACCGCGCAATTGTCAGTTAAAGCGACGCAGTGCCAGAAGCTGAAATTTCGCCTGGGCAGGAAGGGGTAAAACTTTCTGGGGCTGAAGTGGTTAAGAACTGGGGTATGTAAACTTTTGATCAGGGTCATTTGGGTAGTTTCTGTTGTGATTATGATTTAAAAAGAGTAAACACTGTTGATTGATCATAAATGGCTTCAGCCAAACACTAACCATGAGTGAAAGAAATGTTTTTGTGTTATCATTCATATTCTCTGAAAAATGGCCAAAAAAACATAAATTCTGCCAGGGTATGCAAACTTATGAGCACAACAGTATAATATATCATTTTCCCAGTGACAGGTAGTACGTTAGATTTGGAGACAAACTACCCAATGTTTTGTTATCTACCATAGTTCTTATAACCCTCTGTTATTATCTTGATACACAATTGTACTTCAATCAATCCCAAGGATAACACAATACTTATTTGATCCTCAGCGTGAGCACGCCATTCTTACTTCCGAGGGCTCCTAACTGCTATGGAAACTAAGAGTTTTTTTTTTTTTTTCCATTAAACTGAGAAGGTTTTTTTTTTTTTGCTCACAGTCAACTCCTACAATACGTTTATCTCCTACAGCAAATCTAAACATTCGCCTTAATAAAATGTCAGAGATAAAGATTACAGCTTGTAAGTAATATTCCATGACTCCCACACTGAACTTTTCATTTCAGCTTCCCTAAAATATATATGATTTTGCCTTCTATTCCTAGATAATAGCATGGTAGGATATTTGCAAACCATTCACCCTGTGCAGACCAGTAGTCATTTCACTGATGAATAAACCCATAATAACACAGAGTGAATGGAACATGGGGAAATGGGCACTTAGGTATATGAACGCTTGCTTGCTTCATCATATTATCAAGACCTTCTTTTTCCTGGGCTTCCAATTACTACAAGGAAAGATCTTCCACAGAATCAGCTATTATCCTGAGTGGCTGATGTCACAGTGTCAACAATGAGGGCACACAGATCTGGACAGATTTAAAAGACATTGTAAGAGGAAAATAAAATAACAAAAATACTATATTACTAAAGTGTATAGTTACTTCTGAATAAACGTTATTAGCCGCTTGCTGACTAACCGCCGTCATTATACTGTGGCAGGTTGGCATGGCTGCGTGAATCATGGTAGGTGTACATTGGCGCTATAAAATTGATAGGGCGATTTAAAAACGATGCGCGTGCCCGAGGGCTGTGATGTTCGCCGGCCACCCACGATCGCTCCACAGAGAGCCAGAGTGGGGATCTGCATATGTAAATAAACCGATCCCCGTTCTTTTTTTTTCTTTTTTTCTTTTTTTTTTTTAACCACTCACCATATCAAGAGACTTATGCCCTGTATAGATGATCGGTCCATCCGATGAAAACGGACTGATGGATTTTTTTCATCAGTTATCAGATGAAGCTGACTGATGATCAGTCGTGATCAAAAAAGTGGAACTTCCGTTCATCGGATTCCTCCCCCCCTCCGGTGCCACTATTTGCACCTTTCGGGGGGGAAGGGGGTGACAGGTATCCTTCCCCACTTCCAGGAGTCCGGCCGCAGCCGTGACGCGGCCGTGATGTCACCACCGGGCTCCCTCCTCCTCCTCCCCTGGCCGTCGGGCTACTTGGAGAGAGGAGCGGGCCTCGCACATGCGCAGTAGGGTTCCCCCGCGAAGCCGAAAGGCTACACTGCCGGGTTCCCTTACCCGCAATGGCGACGGCAGCACCCGACAGCTGATGGGAAACATCAGCTCCGGTGCCGAAATCGAGGGGCACCAGGACAGGTAAGTGTCCATTTATTAAAAGCCAGCAGCTGCAGTATGTGTAGCTGCTACATAGATACATAGTCAGTCAGTTTGAAAAAAGACACAAGTCCATCAAGTTCAACCATAAGAAATATATAATAATATCATACAATCCCATATACACAATTCTATACCCACAGTTGATCCAGAGGAAGGCAAAAAAAACAGCAAAGCATGATCCAATTTGCTACAGCAGGGGAAAAAAATTCCTTCCTGATCCCCCGAGAGGCAATCAGATGTTCCCCGGACCAACTTTACCTATAAATGTCAGTACTAAGTTATATTCTGTACATTTAGGAAAGTATCCAGGCCTCTCTTAAAGCAATGTACTGAGCTGGTCAGAACCACCTCTGCAGGGAGTCTGTTCCACATTTTCACAGCTCTTACTGTGAAAAAACCTTTCCGTATCTGGAGATGAAATCTCTTTTCCTCTAGACATAAAGAGTGTCCCCTTGTCCTTTGTGTTGACCGTTAGGCATGTGCAAAAGTGAAAAATTCGTTTCGTTTCGTTTCGTTTCAATTCGTCATTTAATAAATTTCGTTAAGTTAGGTTCGTTACATGTGTTGAATTCGTTTTCGGAATTAGTTCGTTTTCGACCGAATTTCGAAAAATACGGTCGAAATCGAAAATATTTCGACCGTTTTTCGAATTCGTTCGTTTTCGACCGAATTTCGAAAAAAAAACGGTCGAAATCGAAAAATTTTCAACCAGATTAGAAAACAAATAGTCTCTTTTCGAATAGAATTTTTTTCGAATTAAATTCGAATTTTTTTTTTTTTTTTTATTATTTTTTTTTTTTTTTTCGAATTCCGATCGAATTTAGTCCGCGGGTATTCGATTCGGAATTCGAAAAAAAAATTCGATTTCGACCATTTTTTTTTCGAAATTCGGTCGAAAACGAACGAATTCCGAAAACGGTCGAAATTTTTCGCTAATATAGCAATTCGGGAATTCGTATGCATCCGAATGTCCGAATAATGGAAAATTCGTCCGAATTTCGATTCGGAACGAAACGAAATGCACATGCCTATTGACCGTAAAGTGAATGACTCAACACCAAGTTCACTATATGGACCCCTTATATATTTGTACATGTTAGTTATATATCCCCCATTAAAAGCTGCTGGCTTTTAATTATTATTTTTTGGCAGAAAAACACCCCTTTAATTCTGCTTATTAATTTTATTTTTATTATTATTAAAATCTTTATTAAACGTTCTTATCTTTTTGTTTTTTGTTTTCAACCATATCCCTCCCCTCCCTCCTTCCCACCCCTCCCCCTAATAGTTTGTTTTCTCCTTTCTCTCTTGTTTTATTGCCTGTTGTCCTCTATCATTTTTTCCAGGTATTTCTCCAAAGTTTTAAAGTCTCTCCACTGCCCACAGGTTCTGTATTCGTCAAGTTGCCCCATGTCACTGCTACATAAGTATTACATTTTGTTGTAATTTTCGACTCTTTCAAACCATTCCTTTATGTCTGGTTTCCTTGCGCTTAATCAATTTTTTGGTATCAGTCCTTTTGCAGCCTTTATCAATGTTGCGATTAATGTTCTTCTATAGCTTTTGTTTGCGTTATTTAATTTGTGGAATAGACACGCCTGTTTATCTTTAGGTACCTTTTCTCCTGTTATTGCTTCTATAAATGGATTTCCTGGATTTCCTGCCAATAGTCCTTTATCTTTGGGCAATCCCACCATATGTGTGTCGTCGCTCCAATCCGGCCGCACTCCCTCCAGATCCCCGTTCTGACAGGGGAGTAGAGAGAGATCTGCTGTTCCTAGTGATCAGAAAAAGCAATCTTTCTCCTCCTTCAGTCCATACACTCCCCCTCCCCCACAGTTAGAATTTAACTGCTTAAGGACCGCCTACTGCACATTTACGTCGGCAGAATGGCACGGCTGGGCATATCAACGTATATATACGTTGGTTCTAGTACCTAGCCGTGGGTCACGGGCGTGCGACCGCAGCCGTTGATTGGACAGGCGATCGTCTAGGACCTGTCAGTGTCCTAGACCAGTGTTTTTCAACTCCAGTCCTCAAAGCACACCAACAGGTCATGTTTTTAGGCTTTCCATTATTTTGCACAGGTGATTTGATCAGTTTCACTGCCTTAGTAATCACCACAGCCATTTCATCTAAGGGAAATCCTGAAAACATGACCTGTTGGTGTGCCTTGAGGACTGGAGTTGAAAAACACTGTCCTAGACGATCGCCAAAGGGAGGGGCTGCAGTAAGGCGATTAGGCTTAATCGCCTTACCAGCCCCTCGGCAGAAGCAGGAAGTGGGACAGGAAGTCCCACTCCTACTGAAGCCCCCACTCCCCTCCAAAAAAAATACATGCCAAATGTGGCATGTAAGGGGAAGGGGAGGGGATTAAGCGAAACTTAATTTTTAGGGTGGAACTCCTCTTTAATAAAAATGCAATAAAACTATCCCTTATTTTGTAAACGCTATAAATTTTGCGAAAACCAACTAATAAACGCTAATTGTGATTTTTTTTAACCAAAAATATGTAGAAGAATACGTATCGGCCTAAACTGAGGAAAAAAGTTTTTTTTAAATATATTTTTGGGGATATTTATTATAGCAAAAAGTTAAAAATATTCTTTCCTGACGCCAACATGGCAACATACTAGTGATAGAGCTCCGCCTCTTGACCACTCCCTCAGGACCAGTGAATAGCATAAATTAAGGCATGTTTAGCCGCCACCCCATTCTTCTTTTTTTCCTCATACCTCACGCACCAGTGAAGAGTAAGCAGTACTATGTGCCCCCTCTGCCAGTAGCCGTCTGGGTTGAGCCTCTCCCAGTGCGAAATCCCAGCGCTCAGGCTGCTAAAAGCGCTATAGTCTGGGAGCCCCATCTGTGGGTCTTATTGGGGCCCCTGCAGTGTTTCCTCTTTAGGAACGAAATCTGCTTTTAAAATTGATAACTGCAGTGCTTGTGGAATATGGAGGGGCCAGCTATGCTTTACCCCTTGAGCCATACAGGGTCACCTGTATCTTTTACCTATATCACCCTTTTTTGTCTTTCATTACCTTTCTTATTCACTGCTTCAGCAAAACAAACAGAAGACACTACAGGCTTGTCTTCTAACACAGGTACAGAGATAGGAAAGGTTCAGTCTCTTTAGCCAACAGATTGATATACTGTATAGACAAAGTACATGGCTATAGCGAGAGCTATAGTCTTTGATATGGTTTTGCTCACCCCAGTAGTTGCACAATCCAACACTGGATCCTCTCACACATCATGCTGCTGTCTGTGTCTGTGTCTCTCTCTCTCTCTCTCCATACAC
Organism: Rana kukunoris; assembly: GCA_029574335.1. Classification (NCBI taxonomy): domain Eukaryota; kingdom Metazoa; phylum Chordata; class Amphibia; order Anura; family Ranidae; genus Rana; species Rana kukunoris. Next base: position 88,107,745 of record CM056049.1, on the reverse strand, counting down.
ACAACTCATCTCTGACATGTTCAGCCCAGCTGACAATCAGGTCTGAAAGGGAAATTCTTACCCTATTCAGTTAACCCCTTCTTAACACGCCCAGACTCACCCTGTGCAGGTAGATATGTCTGTGTGTATGTATGTGTATGTATGTGTATGTATGTATGTGTGTATATATATATGTGTATATATATGTATGTATGTATGTGTATATATATGTATATAATATGTGTGTGTGTGTGTGTGTAGGTGTATGTAGATAAATCAGGAAAGAAAGTGGAATTCTTTCTCATATGTCTACTCCTGCTACTTCTATCGCTTTTCAGCTATCCTTACCTCAGCTGGCCGTCCCATTTCTCCACAGATAAAGACTCAGTTACTGCTCATAATACAAAGACCCTCAACAACTAGGATGGGGACCACCATATAGGTAAGTTTTCAGAAAAGAGTGCCCTCTTGTGCGGATTGCTTTGATTTGCTTCAGCCCCGCATGCCCACGCTCTCAAAAGAGCCAGGCCAAGGAAACGCAGACGTTCTTCAGGGGAGCATAGCCTGGAGGGCGCCCCCACTCAGGAGAAAATTTCCAAGGAAGACGTCTTTGCTCCTCTTCCCCAGAGCCGGTGCCCCAGCAAGAGTCCTGCAGGGCCTATGGCACAGTACCTATGCCCAGGAAGCTGGTGAGTAGACACTGCCTGGAAGAGTATGCAGCTAACAGGTAAAGCCAAATGTCTTTATTATTGATAAGAGTGGCACAAGATTCTGTTTTGAACTCACCTTAATTACCTGAAGCTACTGTTACACTTGTATTGTAAACTGTTGTCGACTGTTGCCATAGGAGACAGCGTTCCTATCAGTGCAGATGTGGCATCTTGCTGGATGTTTTTACTGCGTGGCTGTCATTCTGTAGAAGTCTTAGTCTGCCGGGTTGGGGTTGCGGCTTCCTAGGGGTGTCCTGGCCCTAATCCTCTCTCCCAGAGTTCTGTTGAGGAGAGATGGAGTCGCTTTGCAGACTGAGGCCCTGACATATGGTTCAGAGCCCGGATTGTCCTGGTGAATCCTGGACAGGTGGCACACCTTAGATGTCTGACGCCCATAAAACTACTTTGCACTGCACCCATTATACCTTTATGACCCACTCTATGTGAAGGGATGTCAGCGACTCGTGGTTCTCGTTAGACTGAAGGTGGCCTGGGTCCTTGTTACATATATTACAGATACAGCAGTCTGCTACTCAGGATATGGAGGCTTCACAGGAAGTCCCACATAGTTTCTTTTTAAACCACTGGAAAAGCATCCTGGCACCTTGGTTATGGTTGAGACCCTGTGCTAAGTATTGCTTCCTAGAAACAAAAGTGGGAAAGAATGGAAAGATGTTGGAGAAAAATGCCCATATAAACAGGCTGTCAAAACTGTATACCCTGAACAAGCTAAGGGTCAACCTGCTCCTACATACTGTAGCATCTGCAGGTGCCAGCAGACCAGCAATAACCAGCCCATGTGTTGGGCGAGTCTAATGGGGATGGTTTAATTATCAACCAGCTGCTGCACTTGCAGGACTCTGAGGAGAGTGGCAGGATCTGCATCCCTTTAGGCAGGATTTCCTTTTGAGTATCTTGCCAAAAATGACATTTTTTGTAGCAGTGGGTGCAACAAAAATAAATAAATAAATAAAAGTCTGACTTGTACCTTAGTGCAGACTTCTCTGAAAAAAATCTGTCACACAAGTGCATGCCCAAACTCTAGGGCTCAGTTTCCTTTAGTGTGACACGAGACTGGAAGGTCACATGACAGACCTCTGGGGAAAAATCAATCACACAAGTACATGCCCAGACTCTAGGGCTCAGTTTCCTTTAGTGCGACTTGAGACTGGAAAGTCGCATGACAGGCCATTCCCCATAATTTCCAATAAGTATTGTTTATATCTGTGCAACTTCAAGTGGCATCAACTTCAAAATAGTCCCTGCACTACTTTGGTTCCACTTTGATGCTACTTATACAGGCATTGTTTCCAGTCGCATCAAAATTGCAGCAAAAAAATAAATAAATAAATGCAAAAATCGCAGCAAAATCACGCGACTTTGGGGTTGCAATAGTGAAGCCTTGAGGTAAGACCTAGAGGGCACACTTTACGTGTTTCTGGACAGCATGTGGTACAGGTCCTTGGATGAAGGTATCAGGCACTCGTGGTCACTTCGGGAAATTCCCCACTGCTCCTCCAGACCATTTCTCTCCCACGCATATGCCAAGTCCACCACAACAGGTGTGCTGCTACAATGCTTACAATACTACAATACACTTCAGACTCAAGGGATTGCAGGTTTTCTATACAATCCTGTTTGGAGTTTGCAGGGGATGTTGGCTGATGTCCAGTAGCAGATCGGAAGAGGTCAAACCCTTCTGGGTCCTCTTTGAGATCTTTAAGCTGAAGTACATTAAACAGTACAACCACATGGCTGGATGCTGTTGCTGGATTGTCAGGATGCCTATCCTATCCTCACACCTTAGAGGGAAAGCAAAACCAACTGGTTAGTGTACACTGGGGGTGCTCTAGTTCCTCTTATTTCTATCAGAGGAAGTGGTGACAGTCAGGAACAGGATTCTGAGGAAGTATACTTCCGCTTATTTGATGGTTTCTCAGTGCTCATCTGGGCACAACGTCATCATGCATACAGATGATTTCTGGGGTGCATGGGCACCTGCGCAAATTTACATTTCAAGAATTCTACAAGGGAGGAAACAGGATCGAACACCGTTAATAACAGTGTTACTCGTTATAAGTAGCGATCCATCATGATGAAAAGTCCTAGAGCAAGTCTCGGTCCGTTAGGACCTTTACACTGGAGAATTGCTATGAATCATGTCTACAAGACACTCGGGAAGATGCACTGTGAGGGACTTTAGGTCAAGGCAGGCGGAGATTCCCAGCCAAGGAGGGTAATCTTGAACGCGCTGGGGTTCAAGCTGCCCCTTTTATCACTTCAGCCTTACTACAGAGTCAAGGAAGACCAGCCTCCTTGCAGTTGAGCAACAGGGCAGTAGTTGCCTATATTCAGCTCCTGGGTGAAACTCACGGCAATATGCTAGTGAGAGAGGTAAAACCCATAACGCCTGGGATGGAAGATCCCCAGCAAAATTCCAGATGCAGTTTACCTCTCAGCAGATTTTTTGAACAAGTACAAGCTTCCCAGAGCACAACGAGGGTCTAGGTCCCAGGTCTTCTCTGACCTGGTCCACAAGTGGGGCCTACCACAGACAGACCTCCTCGTTTCCCAGAGTAATCGCAAACTTTGGGTATGTCTGACTTTGTTTCCGCAACACAAGGCGCAGGGGGCAGATGCTCTGATCTCTCCATGGGACTGCAATGAGTGAAGGAGTGAGTGAAAAACCTGTATAGCGCTACACCTGCGAACTAAATCACCTCAAGGTGCTTCTTGTATCCATTTTCTTCCTTATCCCTCAGAAGAGGTGGGTCTTAAGTTTCTTCCTGAAGGCCCGATGGTTTTCTCCCATGCGGATGTCCGTTAGCAGAGCGTTCCATAGCCATGGTCCTTGGACATAGTTGTCATAGCCAGTCCTCCATATTGACAGAGCTGTATCCTGGCCTAGGCCAACAAGGCCCAGGCCTAGGGCAGCACTTTGCAGGGGGGCAGCATGAAAAGATTCCCTGCCGGCTTGCGCTACACTGTCACTGAAAATTAGTCTAGCGCCCCCATTAAGCGGCCGCGCTGCTTCTAGTATGCGGACGGTCGGCATTCCACAACTGTGGGGGAGGGGCCGTTTCCAATTTTGACTGTTTTGTCATCCTGGACCACAAACCTTCCTCACTGTGCTATGTTTCTGCTGCACCGTCTACTTAAAGTAGAACTATAGGCAACACTTTTACCATCCCTGTCCCAATGCAAAGATTTCCTTTCAATTCCTGCTCTATGGGCAACTCTGTTACTCTGGTTTCACTACAGAGTGATCTCTACTTTGTTGTGTGCGAGAAGACATTCTACTTACAACATCTAGGCCTAATTCTGGAACAAGTTTGCTTTTCTTGGTAAAGCGAGACATTTATCCTACTGCCCTTTCAGTGCCAGCTGTTCTATACTTCCTCCACGCCTTAACCTATCCTCGCATAGCTCATGAGCGTCGCTTTATCGGCAAAAACACATTTAAATTGGCCATGAATCCTTCAGTTTGTACAACTTTTGAGTTTTTGGAGAGTAGGTCTCCACGGAAAATATATATTGGAGCTGCAGGTTCTCATATCCGTTCAACCGTTCATTCTAACAGAGCAGTGTCCGGTTCAGGCCATCACTTATAAGGCAGTATCAATTGCAAGAACTTTAGGCAGGAGGTTATTGGATATTCAAGCTCTTGGAGCTTCAAAGTAAAAAAATATATAATGTATATTCTTTTCTTTCCAAAAGGAGTAGAGTTGTCCTTGTAGATCATCTTGCCACAAACATGGCAACAGACTGCTATTTAACAGACAGCTGGACATTGCCTAAATTTCCAGAACATCACACAGGAAAGTCTCACAAACTGATAATTTTCATAACTTTAAAGTAGTATTGGTCCACAATTGTCCCTTCCAGGTCATCTAAACCTTTTGTCATTCCAGCTGGGAATCAAGTGAAAGAAGTTACTGCCTGGACCCTAGCAGGCTCGGTTGTTCATATAGGACTAGGGGTTGCAAGCCTCCGTCAGCGGTGGCGGAGCACTCTACCAGAGCAGTTGAAGCCTCATAGGCAACACATTCAAAAGAATCTATGGTGCCCATCTGTAGAGGGGTATCGTGGTCTTCCCAACATTCCTACTCAAACTTGACAGAATAGACCCGGGGGTCCTGTCATCAGGGAACTTTGTAGGAAGAACTATTCAGTCCTCTGTCTCATCCTAATTAGAGGATTGGTTGGACAAGTAGATCCCACCCTGTCAGCTAGTTATTTATCACTAGTATGCTGCCATGTTGGCGTCAGGAAAATGGAAAATTGTATCAAATACTTACCGTAATTTTCCTTTCCTGACGCCAAACCATGGCAGCATATGAGCCCACCCATGTGCGTTTCGGTATGTGGCTTGTTACAAAGAATGGGGTGGCGGCTAACCATGCCTTAATTTATGCTATTCACTGGTCCTGAGGGAGTGGTCAAGAGGCGGAGCTCTATCACTAGTATGCTGCCATGGTTTGGCGTCAGGAAAGGAAAATTACGGTAAGTATTTGATACAATTTTCCATTTTTTTTCAAAATTGCCGTTCTATTTTTTTTTATAGCGCAAAAAATAAAAACCGCAGAGGTGATCAAATACCACCAAAAGAAAGCTCTATTTGTGGGGAAAAAAGGACACCAATTTTGTTTGGGAGCCACGTTGCACGACCCGCGCAATTGTCAGTTAAAACGACGCAGTGCCGAATCGCAAAAAGGGGCAAGGTCCTTTACCTGCATTTTGGTCCGGGTCTTAAGTGGTTAAACAACTCCCTAGGGAACATTTAACCCCTTGATCGCCCCCTAGTGTTAGCCCCTTCCCTGCCAGTGATATTTATACAGTAATCAGTGGCTATTTTTAGCTCTGATCGCTGTATAAATCTCAATGGTCCCAAAAATGTGTCAAAACTGTCCAATCCTTCCGCTGCAATATCGCAGTCCCGCTAAAAATCACAGCCATTACTAGTAAAAAATAAATAAATAATAAAACTGCCATAAATCTATCCCCTTTTTTGTAGACGCTATAACTATAGGCGCAAACCAATCAATATTCGCTTTTTGCGATTTTTTACCAAAAATATGTAGAAGAATACATATTGGCCTAAACTGATAAACTTTTTTTGGGGGATATTTATTATAGCAAAAAGTAAATAGATATACCAGTAGTCACACAGCCAGAGTCCGCAAACCCAGAAAGAAGACAAGTGAAGATGAAAGCATCTGCAGTGGTGACAGCTCGGCACTGGAAGAACTTAATTTTAATAAAGGTTTGGCATAATGTGCTAGTATGCAATGCATACTAGCACATTATGACATTACCTTGCAGGGTACAAAAAAAGCCCAGCGGTTTACTACCACTTTAAAAGGTTATTTCATCTTACAGAAAAAATGTAAAGGTGACCTAACGATGCACACCCTCCCCACCCCCCGGGGCTGTGTTTACCGAGCTGTCAGCACCCCTGCAGCATGCCCAGTAGGCCAAGGTTTTGAAATGTAAACTCTTCTAGCGGCAGGTCCTGGGGAGTGGAGGGGCTGTATTGGGAGAAGGGGAGATTTTTGATGACTTCTGCACACTATGATTTATTAAAGGCAAATATACTGTGCACTGCAAGTGAACTTTAACCACTTAACCCCCGGACCATATTGCTGCCCAATGACCAGAGCACTTTTTGTGATTCGGCACTGCGTCGCTTTAACTGTCAATTGCGCGGTCGTGCGACGTAGCTCCCAAACAAAATTGGCGTCCTTTTTTTCCCACAAATAGAGCTTTCTTTTGGTGGTATTTGATCATCTCTGCGGTTTTTATTTTTTGCGCTATAAACAAAAAAAGAGCGACAATTTTGAAAAAAATGCAATATTTTTTACTTTTTTGCTGTAATAAAAACCCCCGAAAAATATATAAAAACATTTTTTTTTCTCAGTTTAGGCCGATGCGTATTCTTCTACATATTTTTCGTAAAAAAAAAATCATAATAAGCGTTTATTAATTGGTTTGCGCAAAAGTTATAGCGTTTACAAAATAGGGGGTAGTTTTATGGCATTTTTTTTTTTTTTACTAGTAATGGCGGCGATCAGCATTTTTTTCAGTACTGCGACATTATGGTGGGCACTTCGGACACTTTTGACACATTTTTGGGACCATTGGCATTTTTTTAGCGATCAATGCTATAAAAATGCATTGGATTACTATAAAAATGCCATTGGCAGTGAAAGGTTTAACACTAGGGGGCAGGGAACGGGTTAAGTGTGTTCCTGGGTGTGTTCTAACTGTATGGGGGGGTGGCCTCACTAGGGGAAATCACTGATCTTCCGTTCATACATTGTATGAACAGAAGATCAGCGTTTCCCCTGCTGACAGGACCGGGAGCTTTGTGTTTACACAAATAGCTCCCGATCCTCGCTCTGTACCGAGCGATCGCGTGTGCCCGGCAGCGATCGTGCCGGCCGTGCACGCGTGCGGGACTCGGGGGCGAGCGGGGGGGCATGCGTGTCGGCCGCCGGCGGCGCGCACGCGCCCCCTAGTGGCCGCTTTAGAGTGGACGTATAGCTATGGGCTCTCGTCCAGGAGATTCGACCTGCCGCCGTAAAATGACGGCGGCAGGTCGGCAAGCAGTTAAGTGCATTTTCTCTAGATCTGAGGGGAAGCTCTGAAATGAAGGGAGGCTCTGCTGGTTTATATCATCCAATCATGTACAAACAAAAATGCTTTTCTTTTTTTTTTCCTTTGCATGTGATTGAGTATCCTTTGCAAAGTTGTATCTTATTTACTAAGCTCTGGAGCAAGTGTAAGTCTTTGAAGAGGCTGGTTCTGTAGTCTATTGCCAGCTATCCCTTTTGCAAAAGAGCTCTTATACTTCCTGATTTCCTTGCTTGTTGACCCACATTGATCTGACTATTGTCTTGCCTGCCCATGACCTCTGCCTGGACCTGACTGCTCTCTTGCCTGCCACCTGCCCAGGACCTCTGTCTGGACCTGACTATTCCTTTGCTTGCCACCTGCCCATGACCTCTGTCTGGACTTGACTACTGTCTTGCCTGCCACCTTCCCATGACCTCTGCCTGGACTTGACTACTCTCTTGCCTGCCACCTGCCCATGACCTTTGCCTGGTCCTGACTACCCTTTTGCCTGCCAGCAGCCCAGGACCTCTGCCTGGACCTGACTACTTACTACCTGCCCACAATCTCTGACCTGACTACTCTTCTTCCTAGCATTTTATGTTCAGTCTCCACTTTAGAACCATTTTGTTCCAGCTACCTCCTTGGTGCGATAATCCTAAGGGTCATGACCTGGTGGAAGCTTGCAGCAAAAAGCTGTGACTACTCAGGGTTAATCCTGAGCCCTGCACTCTATGATACACATCATTGCCCTTCTCAGGGAGCCCAAGGGTGCCCCAGGTCTTTCGCAATCCTAGCAATGCCCTTGTATCGATGAATAGGTAACAGGCACTATTGGTATGAAGAAAGGGGGGGGGGTGGTGTCTGCGCTGTGAGGGGTGAAAGAAAAATTGGAGGTATCACAGGGATGGGTGACTGGGCACGTGAACGTGTGTGAAAGGAGGGGAGAACAGACTCAGAGCAAAACAATAGTAAACATGGGTATTTGTTAGGGTTGTCCTGATACCACTTTTTTAGGACCGAGTACAGGTACCGATATTTTTTTTCAAGTAGTCGCCGATACCGAATACCGATACTTTTTTTAAACGTGTCCCCAAATGCAGCCATGTCATGTCCCCCACATATTGCAGCCATGTCCCCCCACATATTGCAGCCATGTATGTCCCCCACATATTGCAGCCATGTCATGTCCCCCACATATTGCAGCCATGTCATGTCCCCCCACATATTGCAGCCATGTCGAGTCCCCCCACATATGCAGCCATGTCATGTCCCCCCACATATGCAGCCATGTCATGTCCCCCACATATGCAGCCATGTCATGTCCCCCACATATGCATCCATGTCATGTCCCCCACATATGCATCCATGTCATGTCCCCCCACATATGCAGCCATGTCATGTCCCCCCACATATGCAGCCATGTCATGTCCCCCCACATATTGCAGCCATGTCATGTCCCCCCACATATGCAGCCATGTCATGTCCCCCCACATATGCAGCCATGTCATGTCCCCCCACATATGCAGCCATGTCATGTCCCCCCACATATGCAGCCATGTCATGTCCCCCCACATATGCAGCCATGTCATGTCCCCCCACGGCGGCGGCGGCGGGGGGGCGGGGGGGGTGGGGTAAGTATTCTATTTTGGTATCTGGGTTATTTGGGGGAGTACAAGTACTCCCCCAAATACTCGGAATCGGTCCCGATACCGATACTGGTATCGGTATCGGGACAACCCTAGTATTTGTACTAGGGTTGTCCAGATACCGATACTAGTATCGGTATCGGGACCGATACCAAGTATTTGCGGGAGTACTTGTACTCGCGCAAATGCTCCCGATGCCTAAATAGAATACTTTTTTTGTATTTATCAACATGTTCTGTGAAAATTATTTGAGTTTTTTACTACTGCGTGACAAGCAAATAAAACATTTTTATTCATTTCTACTCATTTTTATTCTTTTATAATGTCTTGAGTTAGAGTTCTTCATAATTCCAAAGAAAATATCCTTAGTCTGTATTGTGGTTTGAAAACTGTCACATGACATTTAAAAAAAGTATCGGTATTCGGTATCGGCGAGTACATGAAAAAAAGTATCGGTACTTGTACTCGGTCCTAAAAAAGTGGTATCGGGACAACCCTAATTTGTACCAATGCAGGGCATATAACATATAAGTCACAATGTAGAAATAAAAAGTGAAATTCCAAAAGTGATACTTAAAGTAATCAAAGTAACAAAAGAAAGTCCATGTGACAAAAGAAACCAAAAAATGAAAGTACACAAAGTGCTGAAAACTTGCAAAAAATAGTGTTAGGCCAGAGGGGACATCCCACAGGGAATGAGATAAAGATGTGGTGCCAGGAGAGAAGTTTGCAGTGAACACCTCTGGTGGTCTCTAACTCCTCACCTCACGGCTATTGCACGGATAGACAAAAAAAAACACCTCCAGGGAGGGTAACACTTCAATAGAAAAATGACCGCAGCACTCCTCAGCAGTAAGGCATGGAAAAGATACAGAACGAGTCTTTTTACAGTGTGAAGGGAACATCTACTCAAACGTCATAAATCACACATGCATCCACTCACATAGAGGTGATGGATGGTGGGCCTATCTCCCATGAACTGCGAGTTCGTCCTTGGTCCTAAGTATGCACCTGGTTGCTCCTCTTCTGTGGATGGGCTGGATGGCACTCGGAACCAAACGGAGGAAGCCTCAAACAGCGTGCATGCCAGGAGAGAAACAGACCATAGCACAGCCCCGTAAAATTGAACACATTTATTAAAACACACAGATTGCACTCACATTTAAAAAAATGGTGCTGGACATAAAGATAAAAGACGGACAGCAGGTGGGTCTTGCTGCGTCAGGCGTGTGGACTCTAATGCTCCTGATGCAGCAAGACCCACCTGCCGTCCCTTTCTTGATTTTGCATTTCTCTCTGCCCAGGACAGAGTGTTAGGTGTTTGCAGCAGTGTCCCCATCCCACACCTCTCAGTAGCGCAGGAGCCCTCTTTACATTACTAAGGTACTAATCCTGAGCCCTGCACGCTATGCTACATATCATTGCTCTTCTCAGGAATAGTGTTGCTCACGAATATTCGTATTGCGAATATTCGGCTTGAATATGGCATATTCGAGTATTCGCGATATATTCCGAATTTCGCGGTGAATATTCGCTATTTCGAATATTCGTATTTTTTCAATTTTTTTTTAGAACAGATCACATCCTAGAGATCCCCATCGACGTCTAAAAGCATTGCTGGTATGATTAGAGACCTTGGGCCGAGTAGCTGCAGCGATGATTTTATATTGCCGAAAAATCGCAATGCGATTATTCGGCAATAGCGATATCGCGCGATTATTTTCGAGAAATTCGCAATATTGTTTTTAGCTAAAATAACACATATATTCGATTTCAGAGTGTTACTGTCGAAATTCCGCAATCAATTTCTCATTCGCATTTTTGCGAAATTACGATAAAATATCAAGAATATTCTGAGCCAATCAGAGTGCTCCATTCCGCATTTCTCGAAATTTTGCAATTATTTTGTATTATAAAATATCACGGATATTCTGAGCCAATCAGAGTGCTCCATTCCGCATTTTTTCGAAATTTCGCAATTATTTTGTATTATAAAATATCACGAATATTCTGAGCCAATCAGAGTGCTCCTTCCGCATTTGCCGAATATTCGCAATTATTTTGTATTGTAATATATCACGAATATTCTGAGCCAATCAGAGTGCTCCATTCCGCATTTCTCGAAATTTCGCAATTATTTTGTATTATAAAATATCACGAATATTCTGAGCCAATCAGAGTGCTCCTTCCGCATTTGCCGAATATTCGCAATTATTTTGTATTGTAATATATCACGAATATTCTGAGCCAATCAGAGTGCTCCATTCCGCATTTCTCGAAATTTCGCAATTATTTTGTATTATAAAATATCATGAATATTCTGAGCCAATCAGAGTGCTCCTTCCGCATTTCTCGAAATTTCATTCGCATTCGCAATTCGCATTCGCAATAGCGAAATTTCGCAATCATTTCATTTCCAAAAAATATCGCGAATATTCGCATTTAACGAATATATCTCAAATATTCGACTATATATTCGAGATATATCGCGAAATCGAATATGGCATATTCTGCTCAACACTACTCAGGAAAACCAAGGGTGCCCCAGGACTTTTTCAATCCTAGCAATGCCCTTGTATTGGTGAATAGGTAACAGGTACCTCCAGTGAAGACCAGCTGCTGCTAAGAATCTGTGCCTCAGCCTGCGTCACCAGCCAGTGGTGCCATAAAGGCATTATATAATCCTGAGCCCTGCACGCTATGTTACACATCGTTGCTCTTCTCAGGTAAACCAAGGGTGCCCCAGGACTTTTTCAATCCTAGCAATGCCCTTGTATTGGTGAATAGGTAACAGGTACTATCGGTAGCTCCAGTGAAGGCCAGCTCCAGCTAAGAATCTGTGCCTCAGCCTGCGTCACCAGCCAGTGGTGCCATAACAGCATTATATAATCCTGAGCCCTGCACTCTATGCTGCACATCATTGCTCTTCTCAGGGAAAACAAGGGTGCCCCAAGTCTTTCGCAATCCTAGCAATGTCCTTGTATCAGTGAATAGGTAACAGGTCCAAAGGAGCCCATAATATGTTTACTGAGCAGATCGCTTTATCCAGCAGCAAGTAGATGGTTTCTGGAAAAAAAATGGTTTAGATATGCCTAAATTGGTTCAAAGCTCAACCTGGGTGAGCAGATCCCTTAATTAACTAACAATAGCTGTTTTATTTAGTAAAAAGGGAGTAAATGAGGAAAACTAAACCCACCTCACTACACATACAATTCCTTTTCCTTGGATAACATTTCACGTGAATTACCAGTCTGTAAAAAAAGAAGGTATGAATTAATCAAATATATGAAATGAGTTTAATAGAGCTTGAATAACTTAAGGTTACTATGACAATATGCCCTGAAAGCACCTGGCTTGTAGATGGGAACCATCATGTTCTGGAAACCTGATCTCATTAGGAGAATCTCAGGTACAACTGTATTTAGTTAGAAGATTTTTCTGCTCAGATATAGAACTCCCATATGCTTCTGTTTTCCCAGGTCATCCTTGTTCTTTGCTTGTGGAATTGGCAGCATTGGCTGATTCTTTATGCTGCCAGATTCACTCAATGGGTTAATAGCTGGTGAAGAATACATCAGTACTTTGTGATTTATCTGGCTATGGAAGTAGAAAAAAACTAGAGAGAATAAGAAGCCTTAAAAATAGAAAAACATTTTTAGATCTGTTTCTGTTTTCTAATCTGTGAGATCATGATGTATGCCACGGGTGGTTCCCCGTACAATGCCTGGGGAATAAGGAGAATTTAGATTGTTTCATAGTTAAAGTGATCCTGTCATACCTCCCAACTTTTTAAGATGAGAATGAGAGACACCTATCAGCAAAAGTATGCAGGCATAGGAAACACCCCTGACCACGCCCTCTTAAAGGAGAATTTGTTTGTTGCACTCACCCCCGAGGGGGGCGCTGATTAGTTTGGGACCGACATGTTAGGTTACCAGTGAGTCTTGTCTAGGGATAATATTAGTGAAGGTGTTTAAAGATCAAGTGTCCAGACGTCAACTTGAGTTTTCAATGCTTTATTCCAAGGCCCAACATGGCCAACATCAACATGGCACACGGTAGAGAAAAGGTTGATGAGCAAAGAGAGAACTGTAGTATCAGGCCTTGGATATCAGAGAGAGAGCAAACCCTGCTCTCAGCGTAGTCAAGTTCAAACGTCGCCACTCTCGCTAGAGTGGGTAATGTGCCCCCGGACAGACGATTAACTTGAGCCTGGCAGCCGAAGGGCCACTTTCAAACAAAGTCACTGGGAGGAAACAGGGCCTCTGCTACAGGCCTGGTAATTTTTGAAGTTGTCACAGTTAGAACTAATGAGTCCTCCCAGTAAGTCCAATTTTAAGGTCACCAATTGACAGCTGAAGTGTACCTGTCGTGTGGCGTGGTGACCGGATCCCCGATGGTTCGTCCAGGCCTTGTGGACAACCTCTGCCTCTGGGTTCTCCCGAGCCGATTCCCCACCGTTCAGCTCCTGGCATAGAATCTGGGACCCAGCAAGCCCCTGGGGCCCCTCTCTGCATCAGTATGAGGTTCCGCTTGGTACGCAACCTCGGCCAGACGGGCCTCGATGGCGGGGCCCATGGATGCACGCACCCTGAAGGTGGATGCCGCACCTGGAACTCGGGCCCTGCATAGCACAACTCACGCAGGCAACTGCCCCAGATATACCCTCCCGCCAGCAGGTCCAGAGAAGAAACCGCTCCTCTGATTGGCTGCTGGGAGAAGGTGGGTCTGTCAGAACCCCTTCTAGCGTCGACTGTCACTCAGGGGTAATAACACCCCCCTGACATGCAGACCGACCTACAAGGCAGTTCCAAATGGCAGCAGCTCAAATTTCGGCAATTTGTGAATGGGAGTAACTTAACTCTCCCATTCCCCACTAACTTTAGCGTAGCACCCCACCAATAGGGGGGGACGCTACAGGTTAAACGCACAAGTGCTTTTGTTTACCACTACTATTCCTTTAAATTGGCTTCTGGAATTTAGAAATCAGATGAAAGGTTTAGTGCTGGGAAAAACACTTTTTGAGAGATAAAAAGTGCATTTTATATACATCCTATAAAGATTAGACCAGAATGAGGGACAAAGAAGGAATGAGGGACAGAGGGACATTGCTCCAAATCAGGGACAGGTGGGATCTATGCCCTGTGACTATGGCTGCAGATGCCTGCAGCTCTCATTCACTTCTGCTAAGATAGAATGTTGACTTTTCTAAATGGCCAAAGCCTCAGTCCTCTCATCCCCACGTTCTTATTTGCTTATCGCTATTATTGGCTGCCTCTCTGCCCAATAGGAATTGGTCTGAGCTGAGGAGTAGGGTATAGTCAAGCTTTGGATGTACTGAAGCTTTTGCCTGTTTGGAGCAATTAGCATGTGGGCATAGCAGAAGTAATTGAGAGCTGCTGTAGGCATGTGTAGGCACATCTTGAAGCTGGCACTACATACCCACTAGCAGCTTTCTTTCTTGTCACTTTAACTAAAAATGGCACATGCTTTAACGAACAGGCAAACATCCTGCAGGGAACAAACAAGTAAAGCAACCAACAATGATAATACAATGGTAATACATTTACATAAGGCATCCAAAGCAGAACACAAATGTATAACAAGAAAAACAATATATAAATATTTTACAAAATACCGTAAGCTATCAAGGTGACCTGACTGAGAGTCAAGGGAACATTACCTGAACCACTGGCCAGTGAGTTTAAGTACAGTCTGATGGTGCTGGCGCCCTGGATTTCCTGTTGGATTGCTCACTTTCTCACACAAGAGTATTTATATTCCAAAAGTGCAGGACAGACTTGTGGCCGGGAATCAGAGGATCTTAGCGGGACAACGCTGGATCTACTGGATGGGTGAGGATCTAAAATGTGGGTAGCACTGTGATGTGGTGGTTAGCACTTTCACCTAACAACAAAAGGGTCGCTGGTTCAAATCCCAACGGCAAAACTACATGCTTGGAGTTTGCATGTTCTCCCTGTGCCTGTGTAGGTTTACTCCGGTTTCCAAGAGAGGTCTGCTTTAAGCTTTTGCAGACCCTGTTTAATTACCCATTTCCAAGGGATTACTGGTTTACACCCCTGCATTCCAAACCTCCAGCTCTTACCAAAACCAAATTCAAATTAGCCACTTACTATATGTACTACTAGCTGCCAAACAAGCTATAGCAAAAGCTTTGAAGAAACAATTCACACATAGTTTGAGGAAAATAGACACATTCTTTAT
Source organism: Rana kukunoris (assembly GCA_029574335.1). Lineage (NCBI taxonomy): Eukaryota > Metazoa > Chordata > Amphibia > Anura > Ranidae > Rana > Rana kukunoris. The sequence continues at coordinate 88,092,570 of CM056049.1, read as the reverse complement.
TAACCACTTGAGACCCGCGCTATAGACGAAAGACGTCCACAGCGCGGCTCTCAAGTGCCGAGTGGACGTCTTTGGACGTCTTTTTATGTGCATTACCCGCGCCCGCCGATGGGGGGCACGCAGCGGGTAAACACTGTGCCGGCGCATCACTGAGGAGCCGATGCGCATGCTTGGCGGCCGCGATGTCTGCCAGGTACACGCGATCGGCAGTGACAGCAGGGACGTGGAGCTCTGTGTGTAAACACAGAGCTCCACGTCCTGTCAGGGAGAGAGGAGACCCATCTGTGTCCCTTGTACAAATGGACACAGCACCGGTCAACCCCCCCAGTCAGTACACTCCCCCCACACAGTTAGAACCCAACCAGGGAGGAAATTTAACCCCTTTCTCACCCCCTAGTGTTAACCCCTTCCCTGCCAGTCACATTTATACAGTAATTAGTGCATTTTTATAGCACTAATCGCTGTATAAATGTGAATGGCCCCAAAATTGTGTCAAAAGTGTCAAAAGTGTCCAATATGTCCGCCATAATATCGCAGGCCTGACAAAAAAAATCGCAGATCGCCGCCATTACTAGTAAAAAATAAAAAATAAAAAACAAATCATAAATCTATCCCCTATTTTGTAGGCGCTATAACTTTTGCGCAAACCAATCAATATACGCTTATTGCGATTTTTTTTAAGAAAAATATGTAGAAGAATACGTATCGGCCTAAACCGAGGATTTTTTTTTTTAAAAACAAAAAAAATTGGTATATTATTATAACAAAAAGTAAAGGCTAAAAATTGGTCTGGGCACGAAGGGGGTTTAAGTGCCCAGTAATGAAGTGGTTAGGAAGAAACTTACCAGTATTCTTTCTAACAGTTACAAATTTTCCGCATGGATACACCACTCTCACTCTACATTACCATTGGCAACCTATACCTCCTTCAACTCCTTGTTGGCTCTGAGCCTTGGAGGAGTATATATGAGGTGAACCCTGATATCCTTATATGTCTTCATAGGCTGCCCAAATCCTCCCTCTTTTCCCCATACTCAGGGATGGACTGGCCATTGGGACTACAGGGAGTTTCCCGGTGGGCCGATGGCTCAGTGGGCCAGCTTCAGTGACAGCGGACCACTGCCCCCTCCGCTCCTCTGTCTCTCCCTTCCCGCAGCGCTCACCTCCTCTGGGCCAGTCTGGATGAAATCCAGGGCCAAATTTTTGTCCCAGTCCAGCCCTGCCCATACTCTCCACGCTCCCCTCCTTTCTTTATCTCTTTTTTCAATACTTTCAACCTTCTTCCTTTTCTTGAGAAGGACCAAGCTCAATAAATTATTCTAAACACTGCTACTGGCATTTAGCCCCAAGCCAAAATACCCTCAAGATGCAAATATGTTTGAGCTTTCTTAACTAGAACAAAATATTCCTACTGCTTTATCTTGAACAAGAAATGTTAGGTTAATATTTCTCAACCTAGATATTTTATATACAGTATATGTATGCTGGATCCTGGGCATATTATTTCTTGTAAGCATGTTATTCTTAAAGCATGTGGCCATTGCCCTATATTGTTTAAATTATGATTACCTGACTCTTTACTGTGCAAGCAATTTTCTACAACTACTGATGCACTTTAATATTTAAAAAAATATATATATTTTAGAAAAAAATTATTGAAAGTGAAAATAAAGTAAACTTCTTACTTTGGGGTGGATTTAGTAAAGGCACTTACTGTAGACTGTACACAGGGCCAATGATAGAAATCATGGGGCCCCGTACAGCCTACCTGACAGGGCCCCCTTTACCTTACCCCGTGGTCCCTCTTTCAGCCCCACCCCTCCCAAGACCCTGCCTTGAAATGAAGAGGCAGAAATAGAAGAAATTGTCCCTCCCCCTGCTGCCACCTACAAGCACATTGAAGTTACAGTTCTATCACAAAAAAAAAAAAAAAGAAAAAACTTAAAAAGTAAAACGTTTTTTTTTTTTACATTAATTAGCTATCTGTTCAGGTTGCCTGGGCCCCCTGCTGGCTGGGCCCGGTACAACAGGGCCAGTTGTACTGGCCTATCAGCGGCCCTGACTGTGCACATTGCACTCTGCAAGATCAGTTGCTCCAGAGCTTAGTAAATGAGCAGAAGCCCTACTGACTTCCATCATCCAATCATGTGCAAGCAAAAATTATTTGATATTCTGAAGCTTTACCTAATTTACTAAGCTCTATAGCAACTGTGCTTGCAAAGTGCAACGACACTTTGTAAATCAAACCCAATGTCCAGTGTTGACCACTTCAGCCCTGGAAGAATTTACCCCCTTCCTGACCAGAGCACTTTTTGCGATTCGGCACTGCATTATTTTAACTGACAATTGCGCGGTTGTGCGACGTGGCTCCCGAACAAAATTGACATCCTTTTTTTCTCACAAATAGAGCTTTCTTTTGGTGGTATTTGATAACCTCTGCTGTTTTTATTTTTTGCACTACTGTATAAACAAAAAAAAAACGACAATTTTGAAAAAAAGCTAAATTTTTTACTTTCTGCTATAATAAATATCCCCCCAAAATATATTTTTTTCCCCTCAGTTTATGCCAATATGTATTCTTCTACATATTTTTAGTAAAAAAAAAAAAAAAAAATTAAATAAGTGTATATTGATTGGCTTGCACAAAAGTTATAACGTCTACAAAATAGGGGATAGTTTTATGGTATTTTTTATTATATATATATATTTTTTACTAGTAATGGTGGCATTGCGGCAGACAGATCAGAAATTGTTGACACTATTTTGGGACCATTGTCATTTATACAGCGATCAGTGCTAAAAAAAATGCACTGATTACTGTGTAACCACTAGGGGGCGAGGAAGGGTTTAAGTGTGTCCTAGGGAGTGATTCTAACTGTGAGGGGGCTGGGCTACAATCAACACGACAGTGATCACTGTTCATGATGAGAGGGAGCAGTAGATCACTGTCCTGTCACTAGGCAGAACAGGGAAATCCCTTGTTTACATATCCTTTTTCTGCTGCTTCATGACACGATCGTGGGCCCCCGGCGGACATCGAGTCCGCAGGTCCCACGGTAACAGTCACGGAGCTCACGGCGTGCGCGCGCGGGCGCCCGTTAGGCAGCAGAATGAAAGCAATGTACCTGTACGTTGCTTTGCCTGCCCATGCCATTCGACAAGTGGTTAATAGTGTACAGGGTTGCTTTCACTGCAACATAAATGACTGTGGTAATTCATTTGTCCATTTATTTTGTACAAATGTATACATCATTCCTAAAAGAGGTGTAGCTATAGGAAAAAAGGGGAGAGGAATTTGAGTCTAGAAGGGGAATATAGTTCTACAAGTAAACTATTTGCAAGATTAGCCAGAGTGGTGAAGGACACCCATCTGTCCGTGTAGCATTCCCAATGATTTAATAGTCATAGCTAAATTTTCACACATTTTTTATGTTTCCAGAAATGACTATTGCTCATTATTGGCTCTCTATGTTTACTTTCTTCTGATAAAACACAGATTACAATCAGTCTTTGTAGAAAAAAAAAAATTGTACTAGAAACTTATTGGACATATGTCAACTCTCTCTGCAGGTCTGGACTGCATAGATTATGTATTATAATCCTCGTGACTATAATGTGTTCTTTATTTCAGCATGTCTAGACAAGCATATTAATATTAACAAAAGGATAAGATTTTCTTAAACATGCTCAGGGCATAGTTTTTACTTTTCTTTTATAAATATATTTAGAATAAAAATGTGTACATGAAAATTAAAAGAGAAAAATAACATAGATACATTTTATATGCTGTGTTTAAAAGTTGCAATATTATCTTTATTTAAATAGTATCATATATCCTATATCACATTACCACAAGCATTAAACATGGTTAGAAAAACAGAACACAACAGAAACAAAATGTATCAGGACCCTGCATTAAAATAAAAGCTGTAGCAGGTAGTGATGCAAAAATATAAAAAAATCATGAGGTAGATGCAGCACCAATGTACAATACCACCAAAAATCGTACAATTGGCATAAAAAGATTGGTATACTATATACTATAGTAGTATACTACTATAATAAGGGGGAAATACCCAATTAAAGCCTCATACACACGGCCGTGAATCCCGTCGTAAAAAAAAAAACGTTGTTTTTCTCTACGTGATTCTTGTCAAGCTTGACAGGATTCTTGTCTAACTTTCCTTGCATACACACTGTCAAGCCAAAATCTTGTCGTTCTCAAACGCGGTGACGTACAACACGTACAATAAAGGGGAAGTTTGATTACACTGGCCCCACCCTTGGGGCTGCTTTTGCTAATCTTGTGTTACCCCATGTTAGTAAAAGTTTGGTGAGAGACGATCCGCGCTTTTCAGTCTGTTACAGCGTGACGAATGTGCTATCTCCATTACGAATGCTAGTTTTACCGAAGGTGCGCTCCCATCTCATACTTGATTCTGACCATGCGCAGGTTTTTAAGGCCGCGTACAGACGAGGAGACATGTCCGCTCAAACATGTCCGACGGACCGTTTCCAGCGCTGCCCATCATCAGTGCTGCTCATCAGTGCCACCTGTCAGTGCCAATCAGTGCCGCCTGTCAGTGCCCATCACAGCAACCTGTCAGTGCCAACTATCAGTGCCGCCTATCAGTGCCCATTAGTGCTGCATATCAGTGCTGCCCATTGGTGCCCATCAATTCTACATATCAGTGCCTCCTCATCAATGCCCATCAGTGCCGCCTCATTAGTGCCCATCAGTGAAAGATAAAACAACATTTTATGACAGAAACTAAGAAAAACATTTATTTTTTCAAAAATGTCAGTCTTTTTTAGTTTATTTAGCAAAAAATTAAAATAAAATGTTAAAATTTAGTTTGGGTACAGTGTTGCATGACCTCGCAATTGTCATTCAAAGTGCGACAGCGCTGAAATCTGAAAATTGTCCTGGGCAGAAAGGGGTGCAAGTGTCTGGTACTGAAGTGAATTGGGTTTAATACCATTTTGAATTGGGTTTAATACCATTTTAAAGAAGACATGTTGATTATAAAAATGAACAATCCACTTAGCACTACTACCCAATGTCTGCCCCTTGTTTAAAAATCACAGCATTTGCTGGTATAGGGGAAACGTCATATTCTTTTTCTCTCTTTCCTGTTTTCCCCTTTTTCCATGGGATAGGGCAGTTTACACCAATATGTATAGGGACATGTACTTGTTTATTTGCTTGTATTTACTGTATGCATTTGCTTGTAAACATTAGGTACCGTATTTATCGCGGTATAACGCGCTCCCGCGTATACCGCGCACCCCCAAAGTGCCCCCCAATCCTGTGGAAAAAAAGTTATTTTGTACTTACAGTTTTGGTGTCTTGCGCGGCGTCCATCGTCGGGTTCGGCGTCCTTCTGCGGCTTCGGGTGTCCTTCTGCGGCGGGTCCCGCGTCCTCTTCGGCGGGTCCGGCGTCCTCTTCGGCGGGTCCGGCGTCCTCTTCGGCGGGTCCGGCGTCCTCGCGTCCTCCCCGCTCGTTTCCCGCGCCGAGTTTTGAATACTGCGCCAGCATATACTGAGCGCAGTACACTCGGGCAGGCTCGGCAACTTTCGCGCTCACGTCCTGTACGTCCAGGACGTGACCGCGGAAGAAGCCGAGACTGGCCGAATATACCCGAGTGTACTGCGCTTGGTATATGTCGGCGCAGTATTCAAAATTCGGCGCGGGAAAGCAGGTATCGGCGTATATCGCGCACCCACGATTTTGCCCTGATTTTCAGGGCAAAAAAGTGTGCGATATACGCCGATAAATACGGTATTTAGTCAGATTATGAGAGACTGATGCCATGTACACACGATCATTTTTCAGCATGAAAAAAAAACTTAGTTTTTCAGCATGTCCAAAAAACGACGTTTTCCCAACTTCATCATTAAAAACGATGTTGCCCACACACCATCGTTTTGAAAAAATGATCTAGCAAAGCGTGGTGACGTACAACACATACGACGCCACTATAAAGGGCCTTTGGGCTGCTTTAACTGATTTCATGTTAGTAAAAGACGATTCGCGCTTTTCTGTCTGTTACAGCGTGATGCATGTGCTTACTCCATCATGAACGGTAGTTTTACCAGAACGAGCGCTCCCGTCTCATAACTTGCTTCTGAGCATGCGCAGGGTTTTTACGTTGTTTTAGCCCACACACTATCATTTTTTACAACCCGAAAAACGACATAGTTTAAAACGACGTTAAAAAATGCAGCATGTTCAAATTTTTTTTGTCGTTTTTTTACAACCTGAAAATGATGTGTAGCCCACACACGATCATTTTAAATTACGTTTTTGAAAAACATGCTGAAAAATTATCGTGTGTACGCGGTATGAAGCCCTGAAGAAGAGGCCTCGACCATGCAACGCGTAGGCAAGCTCTACGAACAGTCTGAGTTCCGTTTTATGTGAAATGTCTGTTTTTAATAAAGCTATGACTTTTAAAATAAAATGTTTTATATACCTATTGGTAATGGAGATATAAGGTGGTCGTTGTTAAAGGTCCATTTTTCTTTATTTCCCCTTATCTTGACTACAATTGCTGGGTTGATGATATATACAGTAACTGGTTTAGCTTTCTACACATACCCTCGTCTTTATTTAACGTTTTATTTTTTGTTACTAAGATGTGAAATTCTCTTGTCTTCCCTCTAGGCAGAGGCGTTGCTAGGGGGGTGCGGGGGGTGCGGTCCGCACCCGGGTGACACCCGCTAGAGGGGTGACACCATTCTGACATTGAGGATTTAAAAAAAATTTTTTTTTTTTTTTTTTTTTTTAGATGACATGCCCAGCGCCGCCGAGTGTGTGTCTATCCATCTGGACTGTGTCTGTGTAGTCTTTTTCTTCTTCCTCCGCTCCCCTAAGCCAGGCACCAGCGAGCGGCGAGGCGAGCCTCAGCAGAGCTTAGCCTGTGCCTGCCTGTCACTTTGCACTGTGATGATGTGACGTCAGTCACGTCACACAGTACTTTCAGTTTCCCCCGCCCGGGCGGCGCGGTGGCTGCTCACTGCTGTGATAATGTGACGGTGCTCTGCTGACTGCTGTGATAATGGCTGCGGTGGCTCCAGTGTCCCGGCCAGCGGCTCCACTTTCATTGCCGGCGGCTCCAGTATCTCGGCAGCTCCTTCTACAGCCCATGTGTTCAGACTGTCACTGCACATCCTCTGTAAGTTGAAGCTGCTCTTTGGCAGCAGCCCATCTGTTCACTTTTCTGTCCTTTTTTTTCTGTTCTGCAGTACTAACTTTTCACCATATGGATAGAGAACTTTTTACCCCTGCACCCTCTACATAGCCACCCCTGCACCCTCTACATAGCCACCCCTGCACCCTCTACATAGCCACCCCTGCACCCTCTACATAGCCACCCCTGCACCCTCTACATAGCCACTCCTGCACCCTCTACATAGCCACCCCTGCACCCTCTACATAGCCACCCCTGCACCCTCTACATAGCCACCCCTGCACCCTCTACATAGCCACTCCTGCACCCTCTACATAGCCACCCCTGCACCCTCTACATAGCCACCCCTGCACCCTCTACATAGCCACCCCTGCACCCTCTACATAGCCACCGCTGCACCCTGTACATAGCCACCGCTGCACCCTGTCCTAACCACCCCTGCACCCTGTTCATAGCCACCCCTGCACCCTGTCCTAACCACCCTTGCACCCTGTACATAGCCACCCCTGCACCCTGCCCCTAGCCACCCCTGCACCCTGTCCCTAGCCACCCCTGCACCCTGTACATAGCCACCCCTGCACCCTGTCCTAACCACCCCTGCACCCTTTCATAACCACCCCTGCACCCTTTCCTAACCACCCCTGTACATAGCCACCCCTGCAACCTGTCCTAACCACCCCTGCACCCTTTCCTAACCACCCATGCACCCTGTACATAGCCACCCCTGCACCCTGTCCTAACCACCCCTGCACCCTGTACATAGCCACCGCTGCACCCTGTCCTAACCACCCCTGCACCCTGTCCTAGCCACCCCTGCACCCTGTCCTAGCCTCCCCTGCACCCTGTCCATAGCCACCCTGCACCCTGTCCATAGCCACCCCTGCACCCTGCCCCTAGCCACCCCTGCACCCTGCCCCTAGCCACCCCTGCACCCTGTCCCTAGCCACCCCTGCACCCTGTACATAGCCACCCCTGCACCCTGTCCTAACCACCCCTGCACCCTTTCCTAACCACCCCTGCACCTTTTCCTAACCACCCCTGTACATAGCCACCCCTGCACCCTGTCCTAACCACCCCTGCACCCTTTCCTAACCACCCCTGCACCCTGTACATAGCCACCGCTGCACCCTGTCCTAACCACCCATGCACCCTGTACATAGCCACCGCTGCACCCTGTCCTAACCATCCATGCACCCTGTCCTAGCCACCCCTGCACCCTGTCCTAGCCTCCCCTGCACCCTGTCCATAGCCACCCCTGCACCCTGTCCATAGCCACCCCTGCACCCTGTCCATAGCCACCCCTGCACCCTGTCCATAGCCACCCCTGCACCCTGTCCATAGCCACCCCTGCACCCTGTACATAGCCACCCCTGCACCCTGTCCATAGCCACCCCTGCACCCTGTCCATAGCCACCCCTGCACCCTGTACATAGCCACCCCTGCACCCTGTCCATAGCCACCCCTGCACCCTGTCCATAGCCACCCCTGCACCCTGTCCATAGCCACCCCTGCACCCTGTCCATAGCCACCCCTGCACCCTGTCCATAGCCACCCCTGCACCCTGTACATAGCCACCCCTGCACCCTGTACATAGCCACCCCTGCACCCTGTACATAGAAAACGTATGCACCCTGTTTGGATCACATTCCTGAATGCTGCACTCTGTATGTAGTGTACTTCTGAACCCTGTGCATAATGCACTCATGGTATTTAACAATGCTTTTGTATGGTCCTTTGGCCATATCTACACTTTAATGTGGTGTGCTCTCCCTTATGCACAGCGACAGGACAGGGCCCTATGACAGGCTAGAAAGTGAGAGCTGCAGTGTTTTGACACCATGTTTTACCGCACCAGGTGACACCAAACCTAGTGACGCCACTGCCTCTAGGCAAAACACATTGGGTAAGGAGCCAACAAGAAGGCCTCTTTGCTGTCATATGCAATAAATTCGGTAAGATCTGTATTTGCTCCTTATATTTTGGGGACAGCCATGTGGATTCGATTGATGGCCAGGGTAATATACAGACAATGAAGGTTGCTTAGCACATAATGGAGAGACAAGCTTTCTTTAAAGAGTTTGGAAAATGTAAGCAGATTGAATCTTTTTTTTTTTTCTTTCTCCTTGAATTATCTCCCATTTAAAATAATGTGGGCTTTGGAGGAAATGAGACCTTCATGCATGTTTTTTTTCAATGGTAGCAGCTTAAGAAAACCTAAATTGGTCCAACCAAGTCTAATTCAGTCTATCATGATGAAATATAGCATGTGCTGTGGACTGGACTATTGAGAGTTCTCCTTCATAAACTGATTTGGAATTTTTTGGTAAAATTATATTCCCAATGGGAGAGAATTATATACTCACTTGGTTGGATAATGGTGAGATCTATACTGAAATAGATTCACAAGGATTGGTGGAATTAAGCAGATTAAAATGAATACTGCTACTCACTGGGTAAATGAGACACGAACATAATATATGTGTAATGCATCACAGAAGATAACGTATTTAAATGGAAAATAATACACTTGAGACCGGGGAGCTTTAGCAGAAATGGAAATGGGCAGTGGGTAAATGAAAGAAAGTAAAGTAGGATAACATTATTTCATGCTACCTTGCTTGATAAATACATAATTATGTGTATTAGCACACTTGAGTCTGGTGCAAAATACTTGGCTTTTTATTCATTGTAGGTAGAACATATAGTTTTGATAATTGCAAAAGTGGGTGCTGATCAGTGCCCCCCATGGCTGTGACTTGATTAGAAATGTATAAATATCTGTGCATAGGATAAAATATTATCCTTGAACAAACATTAATTTATATATTTACAGAGCTGTGAAAAAGTATTTGCCCCCTTCCTGATTTTTCATTTGATTTGCATATTTCTCACATTTAAATAATTCAGATCATCAAACACATTTTAATATTACACAAAGATAACCAGAGTAAATCCAAGATGCAGTTTTTAAATTATTATTTAATTTCAGTTTTTAAATTATTATTTAATTTTAGTTTTTAAATTATTATTTCATTTATTAAAGGAAAAAAGCTGTTCAAACCTGCATAGCCCTACATGAACAAGTAATTGCCCACTCCCATGCTGAATCGTGAATAAACTGTGACTAATCCCGATTTCTTAAAAAAAGCCTAAATTTCACTTGCCACACCCAGGCCTGACCTGTTGAATCAAGAAATCACATAAATAGAAGCTGTCTAACAAAGCGAACTACTTCTTATGCCACCTACACACGATCATTTTTCGGCATGAAAAAAACTAAGTTTTTCCAACTTCATCACACACCATCGTTTTAAAAAAATGCTCTAGCAAAGCGCAGTGACGTACAACACGTATGACGACACTATAAAGGGGAAGTTCCATGCAGATGACACCACCCTTGGGGCTGCCTTAGCTGATTCTGTGTTAGTAAAAGACGATTTGCGCTTTTCTGTATGTCGTTTTAGCCCACACATGATAATTTTTTACAACCCGAAAAACGGCAATGTTTAAAACGTCGTTAAAAAATGTTCAACATTTTTTTTGTCGTTTTTCAGAACCCAAAAAGTTATGTGAAGCCCACACACGATAATTTTAAATTACATTTTTTTTTAAAACAATGTTTTTTTCATACTGAAAAATGATCGTGTGTACGTGACATAAGGCTTTGGCACTCCAGTGAACCACGAGAAAGCCATTATCCACAAATGGAGATAACTTGGAACAGCGGTGAACCTTCCCAGGAGTGTCCGGCCTACAAAAATTGCTCCAAGAGCATGAAGACAACTCATCCAGGAGGTCATAAAAGAACCCAGAACAACATTTAAAGAACTGAAGGCCTCACTTGTCTCAGGTAAGATCAGTGTTCATGATTCAACAATAAGAAAGAGACTAGGCAAAAATCCATGGGAGAGTTCCAAGGCCAAAGCCACTGCTGACCAAAAAGAACACAAAGGCTCATCTCACATTTACCAAAACACATCTTGATTATTTCCAAGACATTTAGGCAAATATTCTGTGGACTGATGCAACAAAAATGTTACTTTTTGGAAGGTGTGTGTCCCGTTACATCTGGCATAAATCTAATACAGCATTTCATAACAAGAACATCATACCAACAGTCAGACATGGTGGTGGTAGCGTGATGGTCTGGGGCTGCTTTGCAGTTTCAGGACCTGGTCGACTTACCAAAATTGATGGAACCATGAATTCTGAGCTCTGCCAGAAAATCCTAAAGGAGAATGTCCGGCCATCAGTTTGTGACCTCAAGCTCAAGTGCACTTGGGTTATGCAGCAGGAAAATAAGCTGAAACACAACAGCAAGTCCACTTCCAAATGGTTCAAACAAAGCAAAATTTAGGTTTTGGAGTGGCCTAGTCAAAGCCCGGACTTGAGATGCTGTATCATGACCATACACAGGCCGTTCATGTTGGAAAACCCTCCAATGTGGCTGAATTAAAACAATTCTGTAAAGAAGAGTGGGCTAAAATTGCTCCACAGCAATGTGAAAGACTCATTGCCAGTTATCGCAAACATTTGATTGCAGTTGTTGCCGCCAAGGGTGGCACAAATAGTTATTAGGTTTATGGCGAAATAACTTTTTCACACAAAGCCAGGCAGGTTTGGACAGCTTTTTTGCCATAATAAATGAAACCATCATTTTAAAACTGCATTTTGTATTTACCCTGGTTATTTTGTGTAATAATAAAATTAGTTTAATGATCTGAGTAATTTAAGTGTGACAAATATGCAAAAAAAAAATCAGAAAGGGGATAAACACTTTTTCACACAACTGTGTGTGTGTGTGTGTGTGTGTATATATATATATATATATATATATATATATATATATATATATATATATATATATACTGTATATATTAGCCTAGTCGCCTGATAAATTCCCAGTTCAACAGATGTAGAAAATAACTGGTAGAGCCACACTGAGTATATCTAAAAATATTAAAAAGAAGTCTCTCGTGCTTTTCTGGACCACTTTTTATTTTAAGGCTTCATTCACACATAGCCGACTCCGTCGCAGTCCGTTCCGACGGAGTCCGCCTGTGTCTGCCAGCTCAGCGGGAGATCAGTCCGCAGATCTCCGCTGAGCCGACGGATGACAAGCTCCTCTCTGCTCACTGAGGAGCTTGTCGAGTCCCGCTGTCCTCTATGGAGCGATCTGATGAAAACGGACAGCATGTCCGTTTTCATCAGATCTTTCCCGATCCGATCCGCATGGACGGATGGGGACGTGAGCCCCATACGTTTGTTTTTAGCGGATCGGATCAGGTCGGATGTCAGCGGACATGTCTCCGCTGACATCCGACGCTCCATAGGGGTGCATGGAGCGCCCGTTCAGGTCCGCCTGAAAAACTGACAGACGGACCTGAACGGATCCATGTGTGAACGAGGCCTTAGAAGATCATGAGAGTTCTTCTTTATTAGACTGATTGTTAAACTGATACATATGTACTTATGTGATACAATCATGTTTCAATTCAGTGTTTAATATAATATCTTAACCACTTAAGGACCGCCGCACGACGATATACGTCGGCAGAATGGCACGGCTGGGCACATGGATGTATATATTTGACCCCTTTAAGAGCCCAGCCTATTTTTGTTTATAGCGCAAAAGATAAAAACCACAGAGGTGATCAAATACCACCAAAAGAAAGCTCTATTTGTGGGAAAAAAAGCACCCCAATTTTGCTTGGGAGCGCAATCGTCAGTTAAAGCGACGCAGTGCCGAATTGCAAAAAGGGGCAAGGTTCTTAACCTGCATATTAGTCCGGGTCTTAAACGATTAAGGTACACTGAAAAATAGAGACCAACCAATCAATTTATTTACATTTTTGTACTCTGGCAAAGTGTAATAATTTGCTTTATGTAGTATTTACAGTTCTTTTATAACCTTTTTAAAAAATCTATGGCTTGATCTGTTAAAGGCAAACAGGTTGTTGACTTTTCAAGGGAACTTTCCCTTAGTGAATGAAGTGAGACGCTTTTGATTTCCATCCTCCAATTATGTGAAGAAATACTGTGTTTTTTTATTTTCCTTGCACATGATTGGGTATGCAAAGTGGATTTTCACCACATTTACTAAATTAAAGTGTTTGTAACCCCCCCCTCCCCCCCAAAAAAGAGATCCTGTTTCCTTATAGCAGATTAAACAGCAGAGTGCTTGTTCTGTCTTACCTGCCCCTCCCTGAACTGGCTGATCCTGCCATTTCCTGTGTCCTGCTGAGCCCTGACTACAGTGGTCAGCTTACGTGCCTCCTTCATCCACTCTCTCCTCTGTCCTCCTAACCCCCTCCACCACTGCCTGTCAGCTCCTGTGTCTCTTTCTCCACCACTCCTGTCACTACTCATAATTAAAAAAACGTTTAAAATATCCTGGCTGCCCCTCTCCTTTATCTGGCAATAACTCACTCTCCACGAACTTTGTTTAAAAAGATACCTCTAAATACCCTTTTCCAGTTATCTTCAGGCCAGTCACGTGACTCCCGGCCGGTCTACTGCTACGATCCAGGACTACAGTGGGAGGGGCTGTTACGTTACTCCCAGCCAACATCAGAGGGAGAACTCGGCCTCTCCTGCTGTAGCCCTGGATCATAGTAGCCGAGCGGCCGGGAGTCACGTGACTGGTCTGAAGATCACTTGAAAAGGAATTTAGAGGCATCTTTTTAAACAAATACTTGGAGAGTGAGTTATTGCCAGATAAAGGAGAGGGGCTGCCAGTGAAAGGGGTTTTTAGGGTTACATCCACTTTAAGGGTAAATTTTATTGCAAAGTGAACAACCTATTTGCCTTTAGTAAATCCACTATAACTCCCAAAACAAGACAACAAAGTGTTGCAAATGCCATTTCAATCAATGTGTTGATGGGCTTTGGTTTATGTCGTGCTATTCTCCTCATATAAGTCAATGAGAATGTAAAAGCAGCCTAAATCAGGTCAAATGTAGGTAAGAAAGAGAGTAGCTGTAGTTTAAATGCGCCTGTCTATGAATTCTGATTAATCTCAGAAGCATCTCAAACTTATGTCAAATGCAAGCAAAATGCATCTGAAAGCAACCATCGTTTTCCCATTAACAGAGATCCTAAATGATCCCCACTGTAGCTTTCTAAGCTGAGCCTGAGTAGTTTTTACATTAATTAACTGTATATTACTTCAATATAAAATGTACATTCCTAGAAAAGCTTAAAAAGACTACCACACCAACATAACCTTTGTAGAATGATGACTTTATATAACTATAACATATTTAGAGTAGAGAGTACTACTGAACAAGCATAGACATACAAGCAGGTATTTGATTTCCATTAATGGACTTATAGCTTAGTGTACATGGATTTAATCACTACAGTACATTGCGTTACAAACAGTGGATGCTGAAAACAATGACGTGAATTGTCAAGTAGACTTAAGAGCAGTGTGTTTGAAATGTCAGAGAGTGGGATGAACTATTGAACTGGGCAAAAAAAAAATCCTAAAGAATTCTACTCCCACCTCAAGCAGTGGATGTGGATGGTATTGGCATGCAAAAGTATTTATGTGGAGCCCAAATTTCTCTTGCTAAAAGCTTTCAGCTTCTGACTCATAAAAGACATAAACACATATTGAAATGATGGAAATTGCTGCACTGCAGTTCGCTAGAGTATATAATAAAATATACACTCTGGTTATTAAGTTCCAGTTTTCCGGAGCAAGTGGGATTGTGTGACCACAAAGGTTAAAATGGTCTACCGACTAGGAACATAGTCATTTCATGGAGACTCTAATATGTAAAATGACTGGTAAGTGTAAAGGACAGGCTGCTTTATATTGGGAGCAATAAATGCTATAAACAAATGAATAATGACACATAAAGCTAAAATATCTAAAGCGTAACTCCACTTTTGTTAAGAAAAAAACATTCCCCTCTGGGTGATATATGTACATTTCAAAGATTTTAACAAACTTTGTTGCAGATTCCTACCTTTTGTTATTCTGAAGAAATTCCTGTGTGTTTGTCTGTGTCCATGTGGGAAAGTGAGCCAAATGGGAGTGGTTTCATAATTATCAATCAGCTGTGCCACTGCAGGACTCTGATGAGTAAAGCTGCTGGGCCTGCATTCCTAGAGGCCGGGTTCACACTTGTACGACATATGCTCCGACTTTGGGATTTGTAATTCAATGGTTCCCTATGAGAGCTGTCTTAACTGGTCTGACGCATGCGACATGGTCTGACTTTGAAAAAAGGTTCCTGCACTACTTTGGTCCAACTTTGGTCCTACTTCAGCCCATTGAATATCATTGAAGTCGGATCCTTGTCCTAACCATGCTGATTACAGCAGCAGTAAAAATAAATTATGTCACACTGGGATTGTTTTGATCAGGCATCTCAAAGTCGGAGCAAAATCTTATCTTGTTGGATGGGAGTAGGACCAAACTAGGACCGATGTAGCAGGGCAAAATAGGATGAATGACAGTCGTACAATAGCCGTGTCGTACCAGTGTGAACCCAGCTTTCGACATGATTTACTATTGGGAGTATCTCTCCAAAAATTACAGGAGATGCCTGAAATCTGACATATATAGCGTAGGTCAGACTTCTAGGAAAATTGGTGAGCCAATCACATAAGCAGGAAATTATGTTTTTGGGGGGCGTACTGTACACATTCTGGGTATAGAACAATTGCTGGTAGCCATATTGCATTACATTTTGAGAAAATTACAGTGGCTGCAGATTGAAAGGGAAAAGTAGTTTTTAATAACATTCAATTACAATATGACTTGTGTCACAATTGTATACGGTATATTATTTTTTCTTTATTTGCAATTTTTTTCCCCATGAAAGTGGAGTTACCCTTTAAAGGAGGTAAATCCAAATGCAACCTCCCACATTATTCTGTTGACTGTCTTGATCTAAGTTTCAGTTGGGTCCTGGTGAATATTCTGGTATTTCAGTTGTGGGGCATTAACCGCTTGCTGACCAGACGCCCTCATTATACGGCAGCAGGTTGGCAAATTCCCACGAGCCGCCGTAGCTGTCCCGTTAAGCAGAGATAGCAGGTGGACGCGCCCGCTGCACTGCAGGGGAACCGGTGCGCGTGGCTGGCGCGTGTGCTGTATTGAAATACTACTTGTCTGTATTTTACTACAGCTCACCACACCACACTTTGGAGCTGCATTGCAGTGTGTACAAGACATACAGTATAGGAAACAAATGCTTTCTTTGTGCTCTAGGAGTGACTGGTGTTTGTTCATTGTGGAAAAACACCAGGAACCACACTATGTGGGCATACGACCTAAAGATCTGATTTGCTAAGGTAGAAATTCTTTGCTTTGGTATGCACTTGCCTCTTGATCCTGGTTGGATCCTTCCTTGGTCTAAAGACAAATTTCTCCTAAACCAAGAAGAACCAACACAAGGGAAACATCATACTGAATGTAAGTACCCTTGTGCTGATTTTTATATTTGTGTTCTTAGCTAAACATAGGCTTTAAATAGGGTTGAGCGAACCCGAACTGTAAAGTTCGGGTTCGGTATGGACTTTGGGTTTTTCCCGAACCCGGACCCGAACCCGAATAATTGGTGAAAGTTTGAGTCCGGGTTCGGGAAAAAAAATGCGCGGGGTCCCCCCAAATTCAATAACCAGACCCTTTGGGTCTGGTATGGATATTAAGGGGAACCCCGCCGTCAATTTAAAAAAAAATGATGTGGGGTTCCCCCTAAAATCCACACCAGACCCCTTATCCGAGCACATTGACCTGGCCGACCGCAGAAAAGAGGGGGGGACAGAGTACGCCCCCCCTCTCCTGAACCGCAGTGTGCGTCAGAGGGGGATGGGGTCACATGACACGTGGCCCGCCTCCCCTATAAAAGAAACGTCAAATACCATCAGAGCTCTATTTGTGGGAAAAAAAGGACATCAATTTTGTTTGGAAGCCACGTCACACGACCGCGCAAATGTCAGTTAAAGCGAAGCAGTGCCGGAAGCTAAAATTTCGTCTGGGCAGGAAGGGGGTCTAGGTGCACAGTAGGCAAGTGGTTAAGGGAAATCCCACACCAAAATGTTAACAAAAAAGTTTGTGGGGTCCCCCCCAAAATCCATACCAGACCCTTATCTGAGCATGCAGCCTGACAGACCAGGACTGTCAGAAGGCTTAGCTGTCAGATGGTGGGAGCCTTCGTCGGGTGCAGATCTTTTTTTTCAAGTCTCACGATTCATGTTAGATCTACTTCGGAGGACATCTATTTTTTGGATTGTTTATTGTTTTTTATTAAATAACTTTTTTTGTTGTTGTGTTATTTGCTTTTTACACTTTTTTGGTGAATGAGTAAGGCTATGTACACCTACTCATTCACATGGGGGATCTGGATCTAGAAGGCTTATATATTCCTATAAGTCATGCCCCACACCTCCATAACCACTGGGCCAGGCTTGTTGGGGAAGGGGCTCTTGTCCCCATCATGGGGACAAGGTAATTTTGGAGGGCAGAGCCCCCTGCCCCAAAGCACCCCCCATGTTGAGGGCATGTGGCCTGGTATGGAGGTTCAGGAGGGAGGGGGCACTTGCTCTCCCCTCCCCCTTTCCTAACCTGCTAGGCTGGCTGCATGCTCGGATAAGGGTTTGGTATGGATTTTGGTAGGGAGCCCATGCTGTTTTTTTTTATATTGGTGTGCAGTTTCTCTTAAAATCTATACCAGACCGCCACCCAATGCTTTGCTTGCGCCTTTTCTTTTCTCTTCTTCTTTTTCTTCTTATAATCTTTTCTGTCCTCTCTGCCTCTCTTTTGGCTTCGTTGGATCTACAGTTACAGCCTAGACCTAGCTTACCCGTAAGTTTCAGGAGCTATAGAGCTCTGTATTAGATGTCATGAGGTTGTCTCATTTACAGTTCTCATCGCGACTTCGACCTTCCCTATGCTACCACTTCTATCTGGCCAGCCAGAATGTGAATGTTTTATGAGTGTTCTGTTGCGGGCGGTGCGGTGGCCCTCATTTCCTAGCACAGTTTGATCCCATTCGGGGTGCTGGGATTGAGGAGCCCTCGCCTCCCTCTGTTACTGACAAAGGTCGCTGTGATTTCGCCCATGTTCCTCAGGATCCCGTAAGATGTAGATTCGCTCCTCATGTGACTGGTTATTTTGTTTTAACAGAGTTATAAGCCTTTATTTATGCTGTACCTGTTATACTGTATCCTCATATACTTATAATAAATAAAAATCTATTGAAAGAAAATCTATACCAGGCCCGGAGGACTTGATATGGATTGTGGGGGACCCCATGCTGTTTTTTTAAATGGGTTTTTCATTGCCAGCATTCTTTTGATTACAATTTGTCTGTCAGCGGGGAAGCTCGCTGACAGCTGATGAGTCATCGGTTATTAAAGACATGTTTGGCTGGCTCCTTACCAACCAGCTATTCTTTAATGCGGATCTCCACCGTAAAGTGAAGTTCCACTGATCGGAACCCTCCCCCCCTCCGGTGTCACATTTGACACCTTTCAGGGGGGAGGGGGGTGCAGATACCTGTCTAAAGACAGGTATTTGCACCCACTTCCGGCCCGCAGTCTCGGGCAAAAGACAGGTTTTTCCAGTTGTGTGCTGGGAAATCTCGGCTCTCAGCACACAGCGGGAGCCAATCGGCGGGCGCAGCGTGACTCACGCATGCGCCGTAGGGAACCGGGCAGTGAAGCTGGAGTGCAGGTAAGTGTCCTAATATTAAAAGTCAGCAGCTGCAGTATTTGTAGCTGCTGGCTTTTAATATTTTTTTTTTTGGGGCCATCAACTTTAAGCAGAATTTGAATCTAAATTGAAATCGTTCCAAAAATGTGGACTTTGTTCAAAAATTTATAAACAAAACTAAACTGGCTTCCTGCTGATGCTGGCTTGCATGTGGATTTTGTGAACATAAGTGGAGTTTTGAACTAAAGTGGAGAGTTAATAACCAGGAGTTGAAAACGGGAGTTAAGACAGGAGTCTTCTAACCTATGACACCAAGCTATGCAGTAGAATAACGTCCTTACAGGATGTCTCCAATTTACAAGCCGACCTCAATGTACTCATTGGGCGACTATGTGGCAGATGAGGTTTAATGTTGATAAATTTAAAGTTATGCTCTTGGGGGCTAAGAATATGCATGCATCATACATGCTAGGGGGAGTACAACTGAGGGAATCTGTAGTGGAGACAGATCTGGGGGATTTGGTTGATCACAAGCTCAATAATAGCATGCAATGCCAAGCTGCGGTTTCCAAAGCAAGCAAAATCCTTTCTTGTATTAAGAGAGGTATGGACTCCAGAGAGAGAGAGAGAGAGAGAGATAATTGTGCCCCTGTACAAATCATTATTAAAACCTCATCTGGAATATGCAGTTCAGTTTTGGACACCAGTTCTCAAAATGATATCAGGGAACTGGAGAAAGTGCAGAGAAGGGCAACCAGACTGATGAGAGGCATGGAGGAACTCAGCTATGATTAAAGATTAGAGGAACTGAATTGATTCACTCTTGAGAAGAGGAGATTAAGGGGGGATATGATCAACATGTTGACATATATAAAGGGTCCATATAGTGAACTTGGTGTTGTTATTCACTTTACCGTCAACACAGAGGACACAGGGGCAATCTTTACGTCTAGAGGAAAAGAGATTTCATCTCCAAATACGGAAAGCTTTCCTCACAGTAAGAGCTGTGAAAATGTGGAATAGACTCCCTTCAGAGGTTGTTCTGGCCAGCTCGGTAGATTTGGTTTAACCACTTCCCGCCCGGCCAATAGCCGATTTACGGCAGGGAAGTGGTTATGAAATCGTGACTAGACGTTCTCAAACGTCTAGCACGATTTCAATGCCGCGCGCGCCCGTGGGGGCGCGCAGCGCGGCGATCGGTGATGCGGGGTGTCAGTCTGACACCCTGCACCTCCGATCTCGGTAACGAGTCTCCGGCGGAGCCTCGTTACCACGTGATCAGCCGTGTCCAATCACGGCTGATCACGATGTAAACAGGAAGAGCCGCCGACGGCTCTTCCTCACTCGCGTCTGACAGACGCGAGTACAGGAGAGCCGATCAGCGGCTCTCCTGACAGGGGGGGTTCGCACTGATTGTTTATCAGCGCAGCCCCCCCTCGGATCGCCACATGGACCACCAGGGAGTGCCCACACTAGACCACCAGGGAACATAAAAAAATGTCAAAAAATGTCAAAAAAAAAAAAAATGGAAAAAAAAAAAAAGTCAGCAGTAAAAAAAAGGGCAGTAAAAAAAAGATGCCAATCAGTGCCCACACATGGGCACTGATTGACAACATTAATCCATCAGTGCCACCCCTCAGTGATCATCAGTGCCACCCCAGTGTCTGTCAGTGCCACCCCACAGTGCCAATAATGCCCAGTGCCCACCTATCAGTGCCCACCTGTGCCACCTATCAGTGCCCACCTGTGCCACCTATCAGTGCCCACCTGTGCCGCCTATCAGTGCCCACCTGTGCCGCCTAACAGTGCCCACCTGTGCCACCTATGAGTGCCCACCTGTGCCACCTATGAGTGCCCATCTGTGCCGCCTATGAGTGCCCATGAGTGCCCATCAGTGCCGCCCATGAGTGCCCATCAGTGCCGCCCATGAGTGCCCATCAGTGCCCCATACCAGCGCCGCCTATCAGTGCCCATCAGTGCTACCTAATCGGTGCCCATCAGAACTACCTCATCGGTGCCCATCGGTGCCCATCAGTGCCACCATATCAGTGCCCGTAATTGAAAGAGAAAACATACTCATTTACAAAAAAATTAACAGAAAAAAATAAAAACTTTATTTTTTTTTCAAAATCTTTGCTCTATTTTTAGTTGTTGCGCAAAAAAAAAAAATCGCAGAGGTGATCAAATACCACCAAAAGAAAGCTCTATTTGTGGGGAAAAAAGGACGCCAATTTTGTTTGGGTGCAGTGTAGCATGACCGCGCAATTGTCATTCAAATTGCGACAGTGCTGAAAGCTGAAAATTGGCTTGGGCGGGAAGGTGCGTAAGTGCCTGGTATGGAAGTGGTTAAGAAAGGCCTGGATACTTTCCTAAATGTACATAATATAACTGGGTACTAACATTTATAGGTAAAGTTGATCCGGGGAAAATCTGATTGCCTCTCGGGGGATCAGGAAAGATTTTTTTCCCCTGCTGTAGCAAATTGGATCATGCTTTGCTGTTTTTTTTTTGCCTTTCTCTGGATCAACTGTGGGTATAGAATTGGGTATATGGGATTGTACGATATATATATATATATATATATATATATATATATATATATATATATATATATATATATATATATATATATATATATATATATTTTTTTTAATGGTTGAACTAGATGGACTTGTGTCTTTTTTCAACCTGACTAACTATGTAACTATGTAAAACTAAAGAAATTTCAAAACAAATCAACAAAATGAAATTAGTAACATAATGAATCTATCCGAAACTAAATGAAACAAAATGTTCCACTGCACATGTCTTTAAACAATTGACCACTGTTCAAAAGTCCAGATGCCCTTAGTTCTTAATACTGTGTATTGCCGCGTTTAGCATCAATGACAGCATGCAGTCTTTTGAAAAAATTGTTGTCTATGAGGCTCCTAATTCTTGTAGGTGGTATTCGTCTTGGCAAAATGTCTTTAAGTCATGTAAAGTCTTTGAGATCTCCTCAGAGGGGCTCAATGATTTTAAGGTTAAGAGACTGTGATGGCCACTCTAGGACCTTTACCTTTTTAAGCTATAACTACTGGATGCTCAAGTTAGCCCTTGGTTGGCTGGTTTTAAGGTCAATTGTCATGCTAGAAAGTCCAGGAGCGTCCCATGCTCAGGTTTACTGCAATAGAATGCAAATTGTCTGGCAGTATTTTCTGATAACATGCTGCATTTATCTTGCCATCATTTCACAAAATTCTTTGTGCCTTTAAATCCCCCCCCCCCTTCCCCTCCAAAAACAAAATCAGTGGACCATGCTTCACTGCGGGGATGGTATTCTTGTCATTATAGGCCTTGTTGACCCCTCTCCAAACATAGTGCTTATGGTTGTGACCATAATGGTCTATTTTGGTCTCATCACTCCAGATTACAGTGTGTCAGAAGCTGTGAGGCATGTCAAGGTGTTGTCGAGCATATTGTAACCAGGCTTTTTTGTGGCATTGGTGCAGTAAATGCTTCTTTTTGGCAACTTGAACATGTAGCTCATTTTTGTTCAAGTATCATCGTAATGTGCTCCTTGAAACAACCACACCACCTTTTTCCAGAAGAGCCTGTATTTCTTCTGAGGTTACCACAGGTGGGTTTTTCTTTGTATCCCAAACAATTCATCTGGCAGTTTTGGCTGCAATCTTTCTTGGTCTACTTGAACTTGGCTTTGTATCAAAGAGATGCCCAAATTTGCCACTTGTCAATAAGTGATTAAACAGTACCGACTGGCATATAGAAGGCTTTGGAAATATTTTCCATTACCTTGTTACGCAGGTCTTTTGATAGTTCTTTTATGCTCCCCATGGCTCATATCTAGCCTGCTCAGTGCATCCACGTGAGAGATAACAAACCCTTTGACTTTTTATACATAGACACTGAATCCAAATAAAAAAGCCACAGATGTGGGAAATTAACCTTTAATTATCAGTTTAATCAGTGTGTCACCTTGTGTGTCTGAAGCAAGGCCAAACATTTACGGGTATGTAAATGTTTGATCAGGGCCATGCAGGTGATTTTGTTATCATTATGATTTAAAAGGGAGCCAGACAACTATGTGATAATAAATGGCTTCACGTGATCACAATCCTTAAAAAAAATACATTTTTGTTGGCATGATCAGCCATATTCTCAATACCAGAATTTCACGATTTCTGCCAGGGGATGCAATTTTTTTAGCACAACTGTAAGGCGGCGTACACACGACCGAGGTTCTCGCTAGAAACCAGCGAGAACCTCGCTGGAAGCTGCATTCCAGCGAGAACCTCGGCCGTGTGTACGCTCTCGGCGAGCATCCCATTGGGAATGCCGTCGAGCAGAAATAGAGAGCATGTTCTCTATTTGCTCGACGGCCCGCCTGGATGAATGGCTGGTTGCCATTCCCGACGGGCGGGTCGCCGAATCTGATGGCCGGCAGAGAACCTCGACTGGCGGAACGATGTGTTCTGCCCGTCGAGGTTCTCTGCCATGTGTACGCGGCTTGAGGAGGGAAAGTAGACACCCTCGGACAGGAGGCATGATTATGATCACCACATGAAAATAAAGTAATAAAAGCTTGGGAAAAAAAAGAATACTAATGCACCACCACATCCAATGATTGGTAAGCTACAATATATACATTTTTTGTTTTGGGGTTTACTTATACTTTAAGCATTTTTCCTTTGAATCCTAAACTACATTACAGTTCATTACAACCCTGAAAAAACTGCAGTCTTGCGTTTGTATTTTGTTGATTTTCTCCCTTCTTTCTGCACCATATGCAGGTACTCCCACTATGTGCAGAGGAAGACAGCAATGTAAACAATTATAACTCATACATAGCATTGTTGGTGGTATTAAAGTCAGTGGCCAGATTCACAGAGCCCTTACGCCTGTCTAACTGGTGTTAGACTGGAGTAATTTCAAATTACGCGCGTTTTCTAGCTAGTCGGAAACCTCAAGCCATGAATAGATGGCTGCCGGCTTCAATTAGACTGGATTACGTGTTCGTACGCCTTCGGATCTACGCTGCAATAAAATTGCGGCCACTGGGTGGACTTCCCGTTGTTTTCCGCTTCGGGGTATGCTAATGAGCTTTTGCCGGCGATCCCAGAAATTACGATCTTCATTCGCAATCTCTTACGGCACCTTTAGTCATCTTTTCGCTGCGTAAAACTATACCAGCTTTTTGCTGGTCTAATATTAGACAGCCCATGTTAAGTATGGCCGTTGTTCCCGCGTCGAATTTCTACGTTTTCCGACGTCCGGAAATAGGAATGTTCGTAAACGACGCTACTCAAGCAACGAATGACGTAACGACGTGATTTCGCGCAATGCACGGCGGGAAATTTCTGAACGGAGCATGCGCAGTTCGATCGCCGCGGGGACGCGCTTAATTTAAATGCTTCACGCCCCCCAATCGCGTATTTCGATTACGTGGCGAGAAATAGACTACGCCGCCGTAGCATACGGGCAAAAATCTACCAGGATTCGGTGTAGAGCCTGGTAAAATACGGCAGCGTAGAGTATTTCGATTACGCAGCGCAATATTAAGTGTATCTGAATCTGGCCCAGTGTGTTTTTCCCTAAATCAAACAAAAAATAAATAAATAACTTGTTTTCATTTAAAATATATATATTTTTCTTTCTGGGAGATTCCCTTTTTAATTGTCCTCTGGCTGCAAAGCTATATTGCCCTTCTTTCTGTGTCTCCTGTGCCACTGGGACCTATAGAGTCCTTTGTGAGTCTCTGCAATTTTGCATGCTCCAGCTCTGCACTACAACTAAACTGTATGTACAGACATTCAGAAGGCCATACACACAGGTAGCATGAGAGGGACACAAAGCCCCTTTCACTCAGTGCTTATGTTCCACGTACAGCCAGTGGTGTATTTAGGTTTTGTGCTGCCCTAGGCCTGAATAAACTCGTGCACCCCCTATGTCAAAAAATGTGCGTAAAAAATTTCACGCCACGGAAAAATAAAACAAACGATAGGCCAGCTCCAAATACTGCTCTGACTATCAAATGTGACTCCAAATATAAAAACGAAAAATTCTATATATTGGTAAGCAGCCTCCCAAGTAATTCAGTGTCTGAATAGTAAATTGGAGAAAAAGTGATAGGGGGCGCTATATAAACTATTATGTCTACGCCACTTCCGGGTCAGCTGGCTCACGGCGGTGGAACGCACGCCAGAGCAACGAATGCTATCACAGCGACTGACGTCCGGTCTTCTCTCTATCACACACGCTTACAAGCCTCAGTGCCGGGATCGGGGCACTGTACCAAGTAAGGAGCCATTTGGCTTGTGTTTTTATTTGTTCAATTTTAAAATAAACGGTATCACGCTATGATGCTTCTTTCGTCCTGGTTTTCATGAACATTGGACAAACCTCTGGTATAACCTGATCGTTTGGGAAACAATCCCTGACTAAGCACTGCATGACTTCTTTTTTAATTAAAAGAGTCCATTCAAGTCGGTAAGGAGCCATTTTATCTAAACACTTCGGGTGCAAATTAATTTCTTCCAGGTGGTGGTCTTCAATCTACAATCTTTATTGTACACCGCAATTGAAGTTTACACTCTACAGGGTTAACAGATCCAGCAGACATTGTTTGGAGTTTTGCACAGTTTGCACTTAATTGCACGACACTTTACTCAGTGACACTGAGCATCAGTTAATTAAATTTTGTTGGAATTTTATTGATTTATTATATATGTATATGAATTATAGATATCACCAGTGATTATTCACAATTATTGTTATGATTATGGTCTGTAGTCTACAGTACACATAATAGTTTATATAGCGCCCCCTATCACTTTTTCTCGTGCACCCCCTAATTTAAATATGACCCATCCCTTCCTGTAAAGGTCACACCCCTTCCTGTTTAGAACCTACCCTGTCATTTGTAAGCCACACCCCTTCCTCCTTAGGCTCCACCAACGCAGGGGCTGGTGTGAATAGACCCTAAGCCCCTGTGTTGAGAGCTTTTTGCTCAGGTGAATGCAGATCAGAAAGAGGTCAAGTGCACCTGTCAATGAATTCTGAATAACTACTGAAACATCTCAAACTGATGTCAGAACTAATGCTGTGCCCTTTGAAAAAGTGACTCTCGCACGAAACTAGTCAGGGCGGACCGAGTGGCACACTGTCATCACCCCATTGGACTACTCAAGGTTTTCAACTAGACGGGTTTACCTGCATGCGACCGGCCGGAGCTGCAGGTTTAAGGCTGTTTTTTTCTACTGCAAATTGTGAGTCTTTTATTCATATGAATTTGCAGAGCTTTTTTTCTCAGAAAATAGGTGCAGGAACTCAACCACGACCCGTTCAGATTTCACAAACAGTAGAAGGGTCTTAAAGGGGCATTAAATACCAGAATTGCATTACATACAGTGTGCAGAGTTCAGGGGGTTACAAAGCAGTCACTTGTAAACACAGAAACCAGACTTCTGTGTTCACAAGTGATTGTGGTGAGCGGGCACCAAAGGGTCTGAGCCAAAGGTGGTGGAACTGAGTTCCCCCAAGTTCCCCCAGAAAAAAAGCCCTGTGAATTTGTATATAATACATTTTTAAAAAGGTTTTACACTATCGAGGCATCCTTGTCTCTTTCCTATTATATGTAATTACTGGCATTGGAGCCACTGATAAGGAGATGATCCACGCCAGACTGTGTATTCCCTAGCAGTTTGCCAATTTACTACACGCCATCTTTGGTCTCCTATAACCAAGAGACCCATTTGTTTTGGTAAGCAGACTTGCATGTGTTGTGGTGGAGGTCTCCAGCTGAATATCACTTATAAACTCTAGTCACCATCTATTGTTCCAGTTTATTCCACTAGGATATTGTTGCACCAGGTTGGATGAGAATCTGCATCTTCTCTCTTGTTCCTTCTCAACTTATGATTATTTGGACATTGTTGCATTTGTTATTATTAATTTTATGTAAGCCCCCTCCGGCAGGAGTTTATGGGCGATTTTCACATATGAGGACACTAGCACAGACTCACATTCATTTGTTTGGGTTGCAGTTGTGTTTTTCCTTAGATACTTATATGCATATTTTTTCACATTTATTTTATGTATATTGTTTGTTTGAGTCAGCAGGGCGATTTTTTTCTTCTCCAGAACTAATGCTAGTGCTAAGTGATAACAAAGGGACTTCCAGTGGTGGAAGTGCTCATATTCACCTGCTAAAATTCCCCATAATGACATCACATTGGGCCAGCACATAGGGTTGGGTTAAATCCAAATTTGTGGATTATTGGACATACAATGCTGATCTAACCACACAGGTACCGCTCTTGACTGTTGGTGCAGCTTATCCCAGGAGGAACACCGGGGATGGGGACCTGCTCAACTAATGTTCCATTTGATGGCAGTCATGTGACATTCACAAACCAGTTTCTTAGTCAAACAATTAGGACTCAATCAGGCCAAAAATTACTGCAAAATATGTCAACAGACAGACTGAAAGATCTTTAAACTGTGTATGTTTAATTACAATACATTTTACTAAATAGGGGCGGCTGCCCTGGATGCCCTGGGTAAATTTGAGAAGAAGAGGATTTGTGCTAAGTGAAGTGTTTTGGGGGGGGTGCTAGGAAGGGGTATTGAGGGGGCAAATATTTGTGCAGGGGAGGGGGATTTCAGCAGGGGAGGGGATTTTACTTGGAGATGGGGGTATGTTTGTTTGGTAAGATTACGTGCGTAAAAAAAAACACACCGCCGCCATTAGAATCCATCTGGAGATCAGGGGGCTGGATGCATGGATAGGGGATTGGTGCCCGTGCGCCCCTAGTGGACAAGCCATCACCAGTAAAACTGCGCCCTCTACCTGATTTTGGCTTGCAAGGGGAATGTGTGCTTAAGGGGGTTAGCATGCATTAGTGCTCAATTTTGTTTAAGGGGAGGGGATTTAAGCTGACAGGTAGAGGGCGCAGTTTTACTGGTGGTGGCTTGTCCACTAGGGACGCACGGGCACTGCCCCCCCATCCATGCATCCAGCCCCCTGATCTCCAGATGGATTCTAATGGCGGTGGTGTGTTTTTGTTTTACACACGTAATTAGAGCCAGAGGCTCTAATAAGCTTCAAAAAAAGGGAGGGCTTGCCCCAATCCCAAACACTTGTGTGACAGTAGCGAATGAATATTCGTTATTTTCACACTGATCCTCCTCCTGGACAATAAGGAAGCGGGTCATGAGACCTGTAACCCAATTGGCCTAAAGGAGATCAGATCTGATCGCCTGCCAGTAGGAGAATCTGGGGAACCGAGACCCGCCCGAAGCCCGGAGAGAAGCCACAGCAATCCGGGTAAGTGCTGCCCGACTGGGGGTGCCGCCTGTGACCGGCGAAATGGGTGTCGGCTTCAGTGTTGTCCGTGAACCGATCGAGGGGGGTTGCGGCGATTAGATTGTTTGGCTTCCCCCCCCAAAAAAACACCAGTCGCCACTGAGTTTGACATCTTGTCCCAGCACTGCAGGGGGCACAGAGAGAATGAAACTATAGCATTGCAGTTACAATTAGAAAAGAAGGAGCCAAGGAGGAGAATAAAAAAAATTAATATGCAAAATGTAAATGTATATAAGTACCTGAAATTAATAAAATTATATTTATATATATATATATATATATATATATATATATATAAATGTTGACTATAAAATACCACCAACTCGTTTAGCATTATTTTAATAAATGTATGAGGCAAATACGGTTTATTTTGGTGTTCTTCTTTCATTCTAAATTTATATATGGTAATTGAAGTCAATGTGCCAAAGCTTCCATGTGTGACAACTTGACATTTATTCTGTAATACTGCCTCCTTACCTAAATGTTATAATAGCAAAATATCACAAGGATTCCAAGATAGGAAAAGTAACCTAGTTATTAATTTGTGAAATGGAGGAGAGGAAGTCTTGCAGAAAATGATATGTACTTCTGTATTTAAACAGCAGAAATCTCGCTGATTCCCTGTAAAAACATTTTCGTGCAGCTCCTGTATTGGAATTCAAAGTAAACTGCTGCACGTCTAAAATATTTATTAAAGCTCTCTCATGAGTTATTCATAAACATTTTTTACTCTCCATCTTATGTCAAGCACTTTGCATATTGAAGTTCAGCCGAGCAAAAGATGATCATTATGAACAGTATAAGTAATTTTCGATTGGTGAAACATCCATGTGTTAAACTTGAGTAAAAACACATGAATACATTACGTTATGTTGAGTTCTATAATATTCTGGAGGGAAAGTAGAAAGTGATTTTTTAAGACGTTTTGTAAAAAATGGAAAAATATTGAATACAAACTTCCAGTAACCCACATCAGCCAATAAATTTCTATAGTTTATTTTCTAGTGTATGTTAGGGAATTTACACAGATCTGATTGTCCCCATTGGGCAAAACACAGGTTCACTTTGAGCAATACAAAATATATAGGCTGGGTTCACACTTCCCCAATCCTGTGTTTTGCGCTGCCTTAAAGCGGAGGTCCACACAAAAATGGAACTCCCGCTTTTTGGAACCCCCCTCCGATGTCACATTTGGCACCTTTCAGGGGGGGAGGGGGGTGAAGATACCCCCCTCCAAATACAGGTATTTTAATCCAATTCCGGGTCCCAGAAGACAGAAGGGACCATTTCATTTGTGCAGCACGACTCACCGAAGATTGCGGCGGCAGCATCCGAGGACCAAGGCACGGGTTGGCCTCGGTTCCCATCAGGTCACATCGTGGACGCACTGGACAGGTAAATATCCATATTTTAAAAGTCAGCAGCTGCAGTATTTGTAACTGCTGACCTTAAAAAAAAAAAAAAAAAATCGGCGGACCTCCGCTTTAAAGCAACACACAAAACATTAAAAACAGATATGCACAATTTTTGTCAATGCAGCACAGCACAATGTTTTACTGTGCATTGTGGACAGCTGCAACACATGTAGCTGTGTTGTCTTAATGTACTGTGATGTCATTAAAAATGTATTGTATTGCATGTACTGTAATATGCACTAACAAGCATTGCTTGTGTAGCGCTGACCCCCGAAGGAGCGGCTGATTGTAAATTTGGGCCTGTACTCTGCCTTGACACCCCCGAGTATTTTTGGTCTCACTCCCCTTGACACAGCTGTGGTGCAATACAGATATAAAGCTTTGGTGTTGAAGGGGAAAGTAATCATACACAGGCTGTGCTGAAACAACAGTTAGTTTTACTGAAATAGATTCTGTACTTAACCACGAGAACACATTTGGTGGGCAACAAATATTACAGGAAATTATAGGCAGCAATCCCCTAATGTCCTCCCCTATCAGCAGGACTTTTGGCGTCTCCAAGTGGGACTAGTGCGCAGGCCACAACTCAATACTGCGCACCTTCCCACTTCCAGCACACCATACAAAAATCAGTAAACACGCTATGCAACGTACAACATCTAACAAGAATAAGATCACAGCGTGTAATGGACTTAATGTTCCCACCTCAGACAGTGTCTGGTAAATGGTAGCAGTACTGCAAGGCCTTGCAATGAGAACAGTCTAGTCTCTGATCTTCTTTTCTTCTGCTAGCAATTTAAGAGAAAGATTTGTAATCCAAGTGCTCTCTGGTTAATGAGTGGTGTGAAATAAACTGAAACTGTAGTCTAACTGTGAGAGGTACCTGTACACTCTCTCCTGGGAGCACAACTCCAATGACCGGCACCAACAGTTGGTTTAGGCTTGAGGCCTTTGCACGTGTGGCTTTTTGGCACACCGCGACAGCGTGGAACTATCAGTCCCAGCAACACTACCAAGGCAGCCTAGATGTGTGTCAAACAGTACAAGACTTTGGGCATGAGCCCTCTCACCACACGAGGTCCAGGCGGATGGATGTCTTCACTCCATACGAGGTCCAGGCGGATGGATGCCTTCACTCCTCACGGTCTCAGTCCGGTCTCTAGCAATCATCCGGTTGTCTGATTCTCCTCCAGAGCCGATCGGAAGTCCTCCGTCACCCTTCTTGAGATCGATGGCTTGCTTCTGCAGAAAGTAGGCCGGAATTCCGTAGATCGCACCGAAAGAGGGAGAGAGAGAGAGGGAGAGAGCTCCTCCAGGGCGTATGTCCCAGGAACCAGAGAGAGCAAAAAATGGCCACCACCAAACCTTTTATCACCTTCCCAGCATGCCTTGCAGCCCCGAGTGTTCATGGGTAAGTCCTTCACATCACTCCTCCCATGCTTCTTGAAAAAAACCAAAAGATGGTGCCGCCCATTCCACATTTTCACCACTAGATGGTGCCAAACACCTATTTACAACACCAGTCCATAGAATAACATTGTAAAACATCAATATGTCTTTGGAGAGGCAAAAACTGTCCCCGCTACATACTCCCCCTGCTTTGATTCTTTGGTCCCCAAAGACATTCAAAATATTTGGCTCTGTTACACATTTTTGCCTCTATGCGGCTGCACAACACTGACAGAGGAGCCTCCCACCAAATTCTCGTATGATGGAGAGCTGTTCTGTGCACTCACAGGTGACACCATGGTGTCTAGTACAGATGTGTCAAGGGGTGAGTTGGGGTTTTCTCCTTCTGAATTGGCAGTAGAGAGACCAGGCATTTCAGGATTTCTTTTAGCAGTAAACTGAGCCTGGTCAGAGCGTTCACCCAGCACATCATAAGTCAGTCTTTTGGGTGCATGAATCTCTCTTCTAACCCTTTGTCTCTTGGGAGTAGGTACTATCTCCTCTCTCACTTCACACTCTTGTACTTCAGTGTCAAAGGGTGGGTGATCTTCAGAGTTTTCATTTTGTGGCACAAATTCTGTGGCTTCTGGTCTCAGAATTACAGTGTCCTTTTCCTGTCTGCGAGGTGAACAGTGTGCATCAACTCCTGGCACTTCAGGTGGCCACAACCAGCTTATCTCCATCCACTCGGGTGACGGGGGTGTCTTTCGGATAGAACTCTTCCATGGGGATCTCTCCCCCTTGTCTTCCCATTATTCCATACGATGAAACTGGAGTTGCTTGCTTCACCTTCCCTAGCAACACTTTAGCTGGCATCTTCACCGGTGACGTTGTGGTGTTCCGGACACTGACTGAGACCTTTCCTCTGCTCCGCTTTAGTGACTTGGTCGATAGCAGTTTTGGGATTATTTCCAACTCTTTGGCCTCTTTCTCTCCGTCCGTCTCAAGGTACGATGAAAGGTCCCGGCTGTCTCCAAGTCAGTTTGAGAGGAGCCTTCAAGCAGACTACTTCACCAGGTTGTACCACCTTCTCACTTCTGTCCAAACGCCAGATTTTCCCCACTCCTTCCGCCGGGGCTTTCTGCTCATGCAATAGATTCTGATACACCTGTGTTAACATTGGGTGTATCTTTACAGCTGGAGAACCCTGTGTCTGTACAAGCGGTGTCAAGAGTCTTCGGACTAGGTCGGTGTTGGTCCCAATAATGAGGGAACTTTTGTCAGCCCCTGGTGGGTGGGGACACACCACTGCCAAGGCATCGAAGGCTTCGGCCTTCCCTGCCACACTCGGGTCGAAGGTGAGCCTAATGGGTAGATAGCCATCGTAAGGGAAGTTCTGAGTCCCTAGACCCCATATCTCCAGCTCCTCCAGCTTCTGAAGTGGCAGGTGTCTGAGGTGTTTCTCGTAGAAATCTCTGTAGAGTAAGGTCACTTGGGCTCCAGTGTCCAGCAGGGCTTTGGTGTAAATCCCTTCCACTTGGATAGGGACAATGGGAGAAGGTCCCACTAGTTCAGGGGGGAATCCATGGGGATTGGCAAGATTAGCCTGTTTGGTGGTTTGCACTTTTACACCTCGCCTCGGTGAGCGCTTGCTCGAATTCGGCCTACATGCGTCCCTAGGGACCTGGTATGCATGAGGTTGTTTGGAGTTGACTGTTGTGTCCGGGCGCCCAGCTGACTCCTTCACTGGGGCCCTCTGAAGTTTTCCGCTGGTTCTTGGCGCCTTGTTTCAGTCTTCGCCGGGCTTGGGCATACTTGGCGGTAGTGTCCAACTCCCCCGCAGTTGAAACAGGTCTTTAGCTTCGCCGGTCTCTCAGTCAGGGCGGCTGCATGATCCACTGGGGTCTTCTGTGTCGAGACTTCCTCCCTCTGTGGTCCCTCCAGCTTCTCAGTCAACAAAGCCATCATTTTCCCTCTATTTCTTCCAGCTTCTGCAGTCAACAAAGCCATCATTTTCCAATATTTCTTTCTGCAGACTGGGGCATCAAAACAGTTCAGTGTTCCTAGTGTCAGGACAGACTGGGGCATAGCTCATCCAGTGTTGGGAGCTGTCAGGACGACTGAAGCTTCCTGGGAGCTCGATGAAACAGATTTCAGATTTGTGCCATCTGATCCTTGCGGTGGTACTGGACTGAGTCTTCCTTTGTTTCTTCTCTCTTTCCATTTCCATCTTGGCTGCCTCATTGGTCTCCTCAATGAGTACCTCATCTGTAGTGGAGGGATCATCCAAATACTGCCTCAACTGGAATTTAACATAGTCACTCCTCAGGCCTGTAGCCACAGACCTCAGAAACTTCTTCTGAATTAGTCCAGCCCCAAAGTGTTCATCTGAGTCTTCCCCCTGGGAGGCGGACAACAGGCGGTCTTTCAATTCAATGGCCCTGAACAGGAAATTCTGAGGAGTCTCCTGACCGTCCTGTGCCATATTTATCAGTTGATGATACAACTCAGTGGCACCTTCCTCCTTGTAGTAGCTCTTTAGTATTCTCCTGAGTTGTGTTAGAGTCAGTCCATTTTTCATTTCTAGCATTCCTCTGATACTCAGGCCTGGGCTAATGGCGTTGACTACAGCCTCTACAATTTCTGATTCAAGATAGCCTCTTTGGAGTCCCAGTTCCATCTGGTGCAAGAGATTTGTGTAGGACAGATTCCCCTTCTGTTCCTTTTCTCCTATCTGTCCTTCGATTTTGAAGTCCTTCCGAATCGTCACCTCTGGCAAGTGGCTGTGGGTGCGTCTCTGGAGAAATGAGGCAGGTCTTGACCTTTGCTTACTACCAGTCGAGTCCTTACATGAGGCACTTAACCCTTCAATGTGTTCTGCGATCATGCCGGAGGCCTCCTTGAATCTTTCTTGTATAGTGCGGCACTGCCGTTTTAGGTCAGATAGTTGTCGTTCCAACTGAGAACCTCCCCTGCTTTTGTCAAACACAGTCTTTTCCCCCCCTGAGGGGGCCTTGAACCGGTTTTGGTTGGGGTTGACCCAAAACGAACTCCCAGCATCGTTGGCTTAACACAGCTAGAGTTGACAGGGCTCCCTTCAGCTCCTTCTGGGTGCGTCAGGTAAAACTTGGTTCTCCCAGCTAGCTGTACACTTGAGCCTCTAAAGTTCTGCGGAATTCCCTTCCTCCATTCCAATAGAGCATAAGTATGGGAGGTCTCACAATCTGATCTGGTTGCGACCACCCAGGCCTTCCTAATTGGGGACAATGCCTTTACAATCTTGTTGACCTGTTCGTTCTCCCAGGCTTCTCCCGGGAGTGCGATTGCTACGCTCGCTTCTGAGCGAGCGCCTTCCGCCCCACACCATCGGGCCACTGTACTAGGATCCATATTGGTGCCAAGGGGTGGGCTTCACTTGCAGAGAGACAGGGATCCCGGACGAGCCCCCACATGTAGCGCTGACCCCCGAAGGAGCGGCTGATTGTAAATTTGGGCCTGTACTCTGCCTTGACACCCCCGAGTATTTTTGGTCTCACTCCCCTTGACACAGCTGTGGTGCAATACAGATATAAAGCTTTGGTGTTGAAGGGGAAAGTAATCATACACAGGCTGTGCTGAAACAACAGTTAGTTTTACTGAAATAGATTCTGTACTTAACCACGAGAACACATTTGGTGGGCAACAAATATTACAGGAAATTATAGGCAGCAATCCCCTAATGTCCTCCCCTATCAGCAGGACTTTTGGCGTCTCCAAGTGGGACTAGTGCGCAGGCCACAACTCAACACTGCGCACCATCCTACTTCCAGCACACCATACAAAAATCAGTAAACATGCTATGCAACGTACAACATCTAACAAGAATAAGATCACAGCGTGTAATGGACTTAATGTTCCCACCTCAGACAGTGTCTGGTAAATGGTAGCAGTACTGCAAGGCCTTGCAATGAGAACAGTCTAGTCTCTGATCTTCTTTTCTTCTGCTAGCAATTTAAGAGAAAGATTTGTAATCCAAGTGCTCTCTGGTTAATGAGTGGTGTGAAATAAACTGAAACTGTAGTCTAACTGTGAGAGGTACCTGTACACTCTCTCCTGGGAGCACAACTCCAATGACCGGCACCAACAGTTGGTTTAGGCTTGAGGCCTTTGCACGTGTGGCTTTATGGCACACCGCGACAGCGTGGAACTATCAGTCCCAGCAACACTACCAAGGCAGCCTAGATGTGTGTCAAACAGTACAAGACTTTGGGCATGAGCCCTCTCACCACACGAGGTCCAGGCGGATGGATGTCTTCACTCCATACGAGGTCCAGGCGGATGGATGCCTTCACTCCTCACAGTCTCAGTCCGGTCTCTATCAATCATCCGGTTGTCTGATTCTCCTCCAGAGCCGATCGGAAGTCCTCCGTCACCCTTCTTGAGATCGATGGCTTGCTTCTGCAGAAAGTAGGCCGGAATTCCGTAGATCGCACCGAAAGAGGGAGAGAGAGAGAGGGAGAGAGCTCCTCCAGGGCGTATGTCCCAGGAACCAGAGAGAGCTAAAAATGGCCACCACCAAACCTTTTATCACCTTCCCAGCATGCCTTGCAGCCCCGAGTGTTCATGGGTAAGTCCTTCACATCACTCCTCCCATGCTTCTTGAAAAAAACCAAAAGATGGTGCCGTCCATTCCACATTTTCACCACTAAATGGTGCCAAACACCTATTTACAACACCAGTCCATAGAATAACATTGTAAAACATCAATATGTCTTTGGAGAGGCAAAAACTGTCCCCGCTACACTTGTATTACCACAATGCACTGCAGCAGAAAAGTGTGAACTACAACTAGAAGACTTACTTCTGTCTGCATGCACACAATACTAGTAACCCCACATTATACACTATGGCCCTCGAGATACGCCGCGTAAGTGTAAATATGTGCCGTCGTATCTGTGCGCCGTGCCCACAGAACTAAAAACAGGCTTCAGGCCACCGACGTAACTTGCCTACGCTGACGTATCGTGGGCGCAAAGTTACGCTGGACGCATCTGGCGCTCCCATTGATTGCCTATTTAAATATGGAAATGAGGGAGATACGTCGATGCATGTCCGGCGTAAAGTTATTCCCCATATTGGAGGCGCAACTCATGCAAAGGTATGGACCATGGGAACGAACGTCGACTAATTTCACGTAGTTTACGTTGTACGTGAATAGGGCTGGGCGTAGGTTACGTTCACATCGTAGGCGGTGATTCGACGTATCTTAGGTAGTTGTTTCGACGCGATTGTGAGCATGTGCACTGGGATGCGTCCAAGGCACGACGCATGCGCAGTTCGTTATAAGTACTTGTCTGAAGCTCGGGCCATCATTTGCATGGGGTCACGCTTCATTTACATGTATCACGCCCACTTCCAGCACACTTCCACCTACTTTGACTTAGGCCGGCTTACGAAGAATTTACGTTACGCCAGCGCAACTTTGGGAGCATTTGCTTTGTGAATTCCATGATTCCCTTTCCACGCTGCGCCGGCGTAGCGTAAAAAACATATGCTACGGCGGCATATATATGCGCCGATGTATGTGAATCCAGGCCTATATTGTCAAAAGTATTGGGACTTTACACGCACATCAACAACAAATGTTTGATGGAAGCTTGTTGTCGGAAGTTCTGACCATGTGTAGGCTCCCTCGGGCATTTGCTGTCGGAATTTCTGACAACAAAAATTTGAGAGCTGTGTGTGCACAATTCCGACACACAAAATTCCACGCATGCTCAGAATCAAGCAGAAAAGCCGCACTGGCTATTGAACTTAATTTTTCGGCTCGGCTTGTCGCACGTGTTGTACGTCACCGCGCTCTTGACGTTTGCAATTTCCGACAACATTTGTGTGACCGTGTGTATGCAAGACAAGTTTGAGCCAGCATCCATCGGAAAAAAAAAACACGGTTTTGTTGTCGGAATGTCCGATCGCGTGTACGCGGCATTATAGGCATAGCACATACACAGTCGCCCAATAACCGTTTCTTCATTTCCACAGAATGTAGCAGATCGCTTGGAGCAATGTCAATAAATGATTGGTGAATGCTGGACTCACCAACTGTTCTAGTCATAAGGGACCACTCCCAGCACCAGGGAAGATTTATGCTTTGTAAAAACATGCTTTACATCATAAATATGGTATAATGAGCAGTCAATGCAGTTTCTTCATTCACTGGGACTTTCTATATTTGTGTGAATTACAGCACATTAATCTCCATTAACATAAGTAAATGGCAAAATAGGAGTCTAGTATCAGCACTGAAGGGAAACTGCTTATGTTGCATGAGATCCATGATAAGCACTGTCTGTTCTGCTGTATTTACTACTTAGTAATGATTGATGTTTTTTCGGCTTTGTTCAATATTTAGTTAGTACAGGTTAGGTTATTTCCCCTACAGCCTAATAAAGCTAATAATGCAAATAGATTTTGCTGTAAAATGACCTATTGCGCCATCCAAAAACAATTCACAAGTCAGAAACTTAATCTCAATCTTAATCTGTTTAGGCAAAGTTTGCTTAAAAACAAAAAAAATATATTTATTTTTTACTGTTTGTTTTACTTTTTTTAACTTTTTGGGAGAAAAATATAAAACAGTGAAGGTAAAGAGGGGAATTTTTGGCTCAAAAACTGTTTCAGGACAGTCGCTTGGAACTACCATAATTTCAATTTTTTCCAGATGAGAACTATGGCAGGGGGATATTGCTGATGGAACATCTCAGGCACATAATAACACAATGAACTCTGTTGGTGAGATTTCTATGCTCTGTTTTCTGGGTCTCTATAAATGTTCTGGTGCTGGGGAGGAGGAAATGGGGAACACTTCAAAGGGGGTGTTTCACCCCTCCCAAAGCCAGGGAGTTGTATGCAGGGTAGGGTGGGATTGTAAGGGCAATGTTATCTCAAGGTCCTTTGCTGAGGGCAAGTTGCGACGACCGTACACATGGTCAGAATTTCCTGACTCATTCCGACGGACTTAGAAAGAGAACATGTTTTCTTTTTTTCCAACGGAAAAAAAATTCTTTTGGAAATTATATCGGAAATTCTGTTCGTCTGTATGGAATTCCGACGGAGAAAAAAACATGCATGCTCGGAAACAATTCGACGCATGCTCGGAACCATTGAACTTAATTTTCTCGGCTTATCGTAGTGTTGTACATCACCGTATTTTTGACGGTTGGAATTTGGTGTGTCCGTGTGTATGCAAGACAGCTTGAGCGGAATTCCGTCGGAAAAAACCCATCTGAGTTTATTCCGAAAAAACAATGACTGTGCAAGTCATTTGGGATATAAAGTAGAGAGACAATTACTAGCTTGCCCCCCTTTTAGATATAACTCCTCCTTATACTTCCTACCCCTCCCCCACCCCCATTTTTTTTTCTTTCCTTCTCCTCTTTTTATATTTCTTTCTTGCCATTTGGCCTATGCCGGCTCCCACCCCTGCCTTCACATGGTATGCTCTTAAGCCCTCAGACATAGGTCACCTTTACAGGCCACAGCCTGTGCCGCAAGGTCAAAATATAGGCATGTACCCTATGAAATTGTTACATTACATGTGTATTTACTTTTGTCACTATTTTTTGCTTTCCTATTATGATCTCCTAGCGTATGTGACCAGTTGGTTTGTTATCGGTAATTTTTCAATAACAATGATTGTACCAAAAATTTTGGGAACATGAACTTAGAGGCAAATCCTACAAAATTCTAGGGGGGGGGGGGTGGGTCTTGTTGTTAAGTTATGGCCCAACCACTGTTCAAAAAAAGCCATTGTAAGCTGGGCATTGCTATAGGGGACATGAATCAATGCAATAAAAAAAATACCATACTGCAGGAAGAAGGTCTTTTAATGCAGCTTCAAGTGCAACATTGAAAATGAAACGACTATCCCAATTCTGTTTGATGGTAAAGTAAGTACCATTTAATGAAAAAGTATGCATCACCACTAAGGCTACCTGAAATAAGCCTTCTAAAGCCCAGTAAACATGGATTTTTTAGTCGGATATCCGACTTTTATCAGTCTTGCCTACACACCATCAGTCAAATATCTGATCGTGCCAAAACGCGGTGACGTACAACACTACGACAAGCCGAAAAAAATTAGGGTCAATGCTTTCAAGCATGCGTCAACTTGATTTTGGGCATGCGTGGATTTTTGACTAATGGAGTTCCACACAGACGATCTATTGGTTTTTTATCCATAGGAAAAATTTAAAACATGCTCTATTTTTTTACACCGATGGAAATAAAACCGATGGGGCCCACACACGATCGGTTTGTCTGTCAGTCCATCAGTCTGTTTTCAGCGGACAAACCGATCGTGTGTACGCGGCTTTAGACTGAACATCACCAAGCATGTAATTTAACAACTTCAGCCCCAGAAGGTTTTACCCCCTTCATGACCAGGACATTTTTTGTGATACGGTTCTTTTAACTGACAATTGCAAGGTCGTGCAAAGCTTTACTCAAATAAAACTGATGCACTTTTTTTTTTCCCACAAATAGACTTTTCTTTTTGTGGTA
The DNA here is from genome assembly GCA_029574335.1 of Rana kukunoris. Lineage (NCBI taxonomy): Eukaryota > Metazoa > Chordata > Amphibia > Anura > Ranidae > Rana > Rana kukunoris. The sequence goes on along the minus strand of CM056049.1, from coordinate 88,052,996 downwards.
TTTGATCACTTCTGGGGTTTTTATTTTGTGGGCTATAAACAAAAAAAGAGCGTCAATTTAAAAAAAAAAAAATGAAAACATATTATTCAATTTAGGCCAATGTGTATTCTGCTACATATTTTAGGTAACACAAATCCCAATAAGTGTATATTGATTTTATAGCATCTACAAATGATGGGATATATTTCACCAATGCAGTACAGTTCCATCATATGACTGGGGATACAAGGATCAGGGATACTGACTGGTGACAGTATGATAAAAAAAAAATATATATATATATATATATAAAAAAATGCAAACATTATTTTAAACGTTCTCCCTCTGTTTTACATACTTTTATCATAATAGGTCACCATAGTGGGAAAGGTAATCAGTATTTATTTATTTTCGTTTACACTTCGATGGCTGTTCACTGTAATAGCAATGTTTTGAATGTTTTGAACTTTCCTGAATGGGTTAACATTAATGACAGCTGTGATTACTAGTGTTTTGTCTGATTGGCCCACAGCTATCACATGGTACAGGGCGCTGAGATTGGCCCAGGTACCATGTAATAGCGTGTGGGCCATCCATAGTATAACAATACTAAGCAGAGCTGTTTGCATTGTGATTATGTAATCGAATAACGTTTATGTGATAACCTGGCCACTCAAAGCGGCCAGGTATCGGGGGCCACAATCCTCTGTGTGCAGTCAAATGTACTGTGGGCAGACAGGAACTGGAATTAGGAGACCACAGATGATTCAGCTTCTAATACACTGACACTATGGATGCCCTGTGTCCCTCCTTTAACCGCATAGAGGCTTGCTAAACCAGATTGCTTTTCAGCCCTTCTAGCCCTGTTGGCTATAATTCAAAGGCCATGCAGTGGTAGGCAGCACCAATGTGGGTTACTGTATCTGTACGTCAGCCCGCATCAGTGGCTCCTGTGCAACTCATTGAGCACAAACCCAGGAGCCAGGACATGGGTGTGTGTCCCAGACACAGCAGATCACATTACCACTGTGTCCGGGGGATCACATAGCACTAAATGGAAAACAAAAGTAAACCTTGATTCTCTCTGCTCTCACACAGATCAACTGTGAAAGCAGAGAGGGCCATCCCTGATCACTGCCCCAGTATAATACAAATAAAGAGTGCAGTCACCCCCTGTCACTTCTCCTAGTGTCACCAGTGCTCAAAGTAACACCACCATACACCACACCAATGGCCTGATCACCGCCATATGCCATATCAGCACCCTGATCATTGCCATTCACCATACCAGTGCCGTGATCACCTCCATACATAATACTAGCATCCTGATCACCACCACTTCATACCAACATCCTGTTTACCGCCATACCAGCATCCTGATCATTACCATATCCCATAACAGAGTCCTGATCACTGCCATACCCCATACCAGCATCCTAATAATCGTCATATGCCATACAGGGCTCTGACACCACCATATGTCATACCAGCATCCTGATTACTGCCATAACCTATTCCAGCATCCTGATCACTGCCATAACTTATTCCAGCATCCTGATCACCACCATATGCCATACCATAGTTTGAAGACTTTATAACTTTCACACAGACCAAACAATATACACTGTTTTGGGTTATTTTTACTAAAAAAAATGTAGCAGAATAAATGTTTGCCTAATTTTATGAAGAAAGCCTATTTATTTGCAAAACTTTATAACAAAAATTAGGAAAAAAGTGTTGATTAAACAAGCTGAAAGCTGAAATTGGACATGAAGGGGATGAAAGTGTCCAGACTTAAAGCGGAGGTTCACCCTAAATATACTCTTTCCCAAGTGATCGAGCATACTGTGTAATCTTTAATTTTGATTTCTTTCCCCCGCGGTGGATGGCGCCTCTATAGCCCGTCATGGCTTCCGAAAATAGTCGATTTAGGACTCAGGTATTTCCGGCGCAAAGCCGAGTCCTATTTCGGCTTTTTTCGGAGGGCGTGACGCGCCATAGCCATAGGACTCGGAGAAATAAGGTGCCTGCGCAGTCAGCTCCTAGGTCTGTGCACAGGCGCCGCATTGCACCGGAAATACCCGAGTCCTAAATCGGGTATTTTCGGAAGCCGTGATGGGCTATACAGGCGCCATCCACCACGGGGGAAAGAAATCAAAATTAAAGATTACACAGTAAGTGGGGGATTAAAAAAAAAAAAACAGCATACTGGCGCTGACGCCAGTATGCTCGATCACTTGGGAAAGAGTATATTTAGGGCGAACCTCCTCTTTAAAGTGGTTAAAGCAGATGAAAATAATTGTGGTTGGTACACAATAAGGCTAAAGTCACATTTTACTCTGTAAAAATGCAAGCAGTTTTGAATGTGTTTTATTGTATTGGTATGCAACTATCATTGTGTTTAATACAAAACCACAGAGATTTTTGCCTAAAATAAATAAAATAAAAGATGCTGTCTGCTAGACTTATGGTATAGTGCAAAAAATGACAATAAAACAGAATGGGCCAGATTCAGAAAGATCAGCGGATCTTTCTGCTTGCGTAACGTATCCCCGATACATTACGCCGCTGTAACTTTGGGCGCAAGTTCTGTATTCAGAAAGAACTTGCGCCCTTATTTAAGGCGGCGTAACGTATGTGTTGCGGCGTAAGGCCGCGTAATTTAAATGGGGATGGTGTGGGCGTGATTCATGTAAATGAATCATGACCCCACGTAATTTACTTTTTTTTTGGACGGTGGACGTTCACAGTGCACATGCGCGAAATCACGTTGCTTTTTGTCAATGTAAACGACGTGAATGTAACTTACGTCGAGCCCCATTCCCGAACGTTTTACGCAAATGACGTAACCGACGTACAATTCGACGCTGTCCCGACGTCCATACTTAACATTGGCTACGCCTCCTATAGCAGGGGTAACCTTACGCCGGAATAACGCTTCCGCAAACGACGTAAACTACGACGGCCGGCGGCAACTACGTTCGGGAATCGGCGTAAATAGCTCATTTGCATAATTTAGGTGTAAAATGCCGTAAGCGCCACCTAGCGGCCATTGTAAATATGCAACTAAGATACGACGGTGTAAGTGACTTACGCCGCTCATATCTTAGTAGAAATCCGGTGTATCTTGTTTTCTGAATACAGAAAGAAGATACGCCGGCTATTCTTAGTATTTACGCGGCGTATCTATAGATACGCCAACGTAAATATTTCTGAATCCGGCATGTTTCTATGGTCCCCGAAATGCATGTTGATGCAGTCAAATTTGTTCATTCTGTGTTTCCCTTAATACACTGCACTGCAGTACAGCGATATGAATGAGGCTGATTGACATGTATGACAATTCCATGTTTGCTGTTGCTTTAATGCAGTGGCTGGCTGTATTATATCACTGAAAACCATTTAGAAGTGTATACAGATTCTAAATGATACAACCATTGTTATTTTTAAAGCACCCCTTTCCTCTTGGAAAGCTGATGGAGACTTTAAAGGATGAATTCTGCAAAAAGTTGTTGCAATGCTGTTATACTGACCATATTACTTTATTTATTTAAGCTTTTTGATATTTTACTTTGACTTTCCTGATTTGCTTTTTTGTGATTCTAACAGTATCCAAGTAATTGTAACAGCATAATGCCCAGGCAATAAGTATTTTGCAGGGGGAACAGCAATGGCAGCAATGGCAGCCCCATATTACTCCTAGGAAAAGTCTTACCTTAAAATGAAAAAATAAATAAAAGCATCCCTCTCACCCTATCTTCTCCCACCCATGCACATCTTACATGAATCTACCGTAACATTGGCTACGCCTCCTATAGCAGGGGTAACCTTACGCCGGAATAACGCTTCCGCAAACGACGTAAACTACGACGGCCGGCGGCAACTACGTTCGGGAATCGGCGTAAATAGCTCATTTGCATAATTTAGGTGTAAAATGCCGTAAGTGCCACCTAGCGGCCATTGTAAATATGCAACTAAGATACGACGGTGTAAGTGACTTACGCCGCTCATATCTTAGTAGAAATCCGGTGTATCTTGTTTTCTGAATACAGAAAGAAGATACGCCGGCTATTCTTAGTATTTACGCGGCGTATCTATAGATACGCCAACGTAAATATTTCTGAATCCGGCATGTTTCTATGGTCCCCGAAATGCATGTTGATGCAGTCAAATTTGTTCATTCTGTGTTTCCCTTAATACACTGCACTGCAGTACAGCGATATGAATGAGGCTGATTGACATGTATGACAATTCCATGTTTGCTGTTGCTTTAATGCAGTGGCTGGCTGTATTATATCACTGAAAACCATTTAGAAGTGTATACAGATTCTAAATGATACAACCATTGTTATTTTTAAAGCACCCCTTTCCTCTTGGAAAGCTGATGGAGACTTTAAAGGATGAATTCTGCAAAAAGTTGTTGCAATGCTGTTATACTGACCATATTACTTTATTTATTTAAGCTTTTTGATATTTTACTTTGACTTTCCTGATTTGCTTTTTTGTGATTCTAACAGTATCCAAGTAATTGTAACAGCATAATGCCCAGGCAATAAGTATTTTGCAGGGGGAACAGCAATGGCAGCAATGGCAGCCCCATATTACTCCTAGGAAAAGTCTTACCTTAAAATGAAAAAATAAATAAAAGCATCCCTCTCACCCTATCTTCTCCCACCCATTCACATCTTACATGAATCTACCGTCACATGGCCCTCTGTGGTACCTCTTCAGGACCATGTGAGAACCCCTCCGATGAACTCTTTGCATAACCAATGGCATCTACATCAATAGGAAGCAACATGGGAACTGAAATAATGCCTCTTCCACACTACAGACCAGAAGAATGAAGACTTGCGTACCCATCTGTCTCCTGACTGCAGATTTAGGCAAGAATTGGGGGCATTTGTGTAGATTTCTTTAAAACAAATATTGTAAAATAGTTAAAGAAGATTAGAATGGGAGAGCCCCCACTCCCCCTCTCCACCTTCAGAGATCAGCTTTAAATAGGTTTGAGAAGTGGTGTTTGGCAATTTTGTATTATAAGCACTTTTTTCAAGTGAAGTGTGTCAAGTTGAAAAAAAAAATCTTGCTATGATTAGAGTGATAATGATTAGAACTCCTTGTTACGGGCACAGGAAGTGAGTTACCCTCACTTCCTGTTTAGTATAATGTTGTTATCAGGACAGAGAGTTACAGTAAATCATGCCTAACTGACCCCCAGATAGCAGAAAGGTTCTCATCAATTCCCTGTTTTATATAAAACTAAAAAAATATGTTTTTAGCTGGATATATACGTTATAGGAGTAAGGCCTCGTACACATGACCGAGGAACTCGTCGTAAAAGACACATTGTTTTCCTCGACAAGTTCCTTGTTAGGCTAGTCAAGAAACGTACACACAGTCAAGACCAAATCTCCTCTTTCTTAAACGCGATGACGTACAACACATACAAACGCAAGGGAAGTTCGTTCCACTGGCACAACCCTTGGAGCTGCTTTTGGTAATCTCATGTTACTGTGTGTTAACTATCTCCATTACAAACGCTACTTTTACCGAAGGCCACGTCAGTTTCCTCAATGAAAAGCATACACACGACCGTTTTCCTCTGCAAAAAAGCTCTGCCACCAAGTTTCTTGATGGATTCTGTCGAGTAAAACGGTTGTGTGTACGAGGCCCAACACCTGTTTTTTGGTCTTGGTAAATAAGACCCAACTATGTTCACTTCGAATACCCGAACATGTGCAAGGCGAATTATAAAACCTGGATTTGAACTTAAACATGATTAACTCATTCACAAAACTAAAGTGAACACACTGGGCCAGATTCTCAGCTGAGATACGACGGTGTATCTCAGATACACCGTCGTATCGCAGTTTTTTTCAATGGGTATCTATGCGAGTGATTCTTAGAAGCACTTACGCATAGATACACTAAAGATCTGACAGGTGTAAAGCAATTACACCGTCGGATCTTAGATGTAATGACAACGCCGGCCGCCAGGTGGCCTTTGCGTTGTTTTCTCATTTGCCTATGCAAATGAGCCTAATACGCCGATTCCCGAACGTTTTTGCGACGCGGTGATGTAGTTTATGTAGGTTGCGTACACGTAAGGTTACCCCTGCTATATGAGGTTTATGTTTCCGAAGTGCCGTCGTTGCCATGTTAAGTATGGCGTCGGGTGAGCGTCGTCTTTTTCCGTCGGTTACGTTGTTTTACTAAGTCGTTCGCGAATAGGAAATTGCGTAAGTGATGATCACGTCGTTTTGACGTCGGTTTCAACGACGCTCCGACGTGAGCTGGAGCATGCACACTGGGCTTTTTTCCCGGCCGGCGCATGTGCACTTCGTTTGACGTGGGGGTGCGCTTAATTTAAATACAGCACGCCCCCTCCTTCACTATTTGAATTAAGCGGCCTTACGACGCCGCATTTACGCTACACCGCCGAAAATTACGGAGCAAGTGCTTTGATAATACGGCACTTGCTCCAGTAATTTGCGTAGACGTAGTGTAAATGCGATACGATACGCTACGCCGCCAGATACGCCACTTTTTTTGAGAATCTGGCCCTCTGTTTTCAAATTGAACATGCTCTGATGCTTTAGTAAATCAACACCACTGATGCAGTCATTGGCCCTATTTATAAAAACTGGTGAAAAAAAAAGTAGAATTGGTGCCCAAAGTAACCAATTAGACCCTGTTTCATTTATTATTATGTATTCATAAGACTAAAAGTGGAACCTGATTGGCCATAATGGACAACTTCAGTTGAACCTGATTGGCCAAAAATTGAACCTCCGCTGTCCGGGTTCCTCCCCCCCTTCCGGTGTCACATTTGGCACCTTTCAGGGGGAAGGGGGTAGCAGATACCTGTCTAACAGAGGTATTTGCACCCACTTCCGGGCATAGACCCCTGTATTATCTGCCGCAGTCTACGCCACATCCGTCACCCCCCCCCCCACACACACTGTCTTCTGGGAGACACACGGGTCCCAAAAGACAGCAGGGACCAGTGGCATTGCGCGGCACAAGTCGCACATGCGCAGTAGGGAACCAGAAAGTGAAGCCACAAGGCTTCACTTTCTTATTCCCTTACCGAAGATGGCGACGGCAGCATCCGAGGACCGAGGGACGGGTCGGCCTCGGGTGCCGACATCGCGGGCATGCTGGACAGGTAAGTGTCCTTATTTTAAAAGTCAGCAGCTTCAGTATTTGTAGATGCTGACTTTAAAAGAAAATAAAAATGGGCAGACCTCCGCTTTAAGTTCTCCAGCTATTATAAGACAGAGCAAACTGGAGAGTCCTTTCATTTTACAGTTTCTGAAGATTTATTTTACTTTTATTTGTTTATTTTATTATAAGGATTAATACATTTGAGTCACAAAGGATTCATCGTTATTTCTGTAACAGCTTTACAAGAGACAACATGTTAACAAAGTTAATAAGCGTTTTCATGTCATGTGTTCACATGAACATGGAGCCACTGAGCCTCCTTCCTGGGAATAGAAGTATTCAGAGGGTGGAATAATTGTACTATCCAGGAATGCTTGATTAACCAGACCATTACGTGCCTGCAGAAATCCAGTGGCTTAAACGAACAGCTGAGTTTTGTAAACCATTATGTCCTCCGTGCTGACTGGCTTTTTTTCTCAGGCTTAGTCAGATCTGCTGCCTTTCATTTTCTCAGCAAATTTTCTCAAACTGAAAGTAGCTCTAAACTGGGCACATAGAAATATATTCATTCCCACCCAACCACTGGCACTTTAGATGTCTATGGTAATTCATCATTATTTCAATGAAACCACAGGCAGACAATCTGATTAGAAGATATTTTATTGCACAAAGCAATGTGACCCTGCTACAAACTTTAAACCATGACCTTCATATGCACTTAATGGCGGAAGGTTTTTAGACACTATCACAAATATAGCAGCCATTGGACGTACCATACCAAAACCTTTATTATGGAGTTGATCCTAATGCCGCGTACACACGGTCGTTTTTTGCGATGAAAAAAACAACGTTTTTTGTGAAGTAAAAAACAACGTTTTTGAAACGTCACTTTCAAAGACGATGTTGCATACACACCATCGTTTTTTTCACAAAAAACGAGGTTACGTTCACCACACTTTTCCATTGAAGCTCGCTTCATAACTAGCTTTTGGGCATGCGCTGGTTGAAAAACGTCGTTTTAAACGACGTTTTTGCTACACACGGTGACTTTTTGTGAAACAAAAAACGACGTTTTGAAAAACGACACAAAAAATTCAAGCATGTTGGAATTTTTTTTTGGTTGTTTTTTTTAAGACAAAAAACGACGTTTTGCCCACAAACGATCAATTTAAATGACGTTTTAAAAAACAACGTTTTTTTTCATCGCAAAAAACGACCGTGTGTACGCGGCATGAGACCTCTGCAGTTATTACAACCTCCAATTTCTGGGAAGATTTACGACAAGTTTTTGGAATGTGTCTTCGGACATTCGAGAGATGAGCAGCCCAACAATTGGCGCTAGAGTTCATCTCAAAGGTGTTCAGTAGGATTGTGGCCAGTGGTCTTCTACATCAGAAAATGTATCTATGAACCTAGCTTTGTACAATTATGCTTGAACCCCAGATTGTTGCTTCAAGGCTGAAAGTGCACAGTTGGCTTAAATATCTTTGTATGCTGTAGTATTAACAATACTCTTCACTGGAAACACTTGAACACAATGATTGGGGGGGGGGGGGGGGTCTTATTCTGCCCATATAAGTAGGTGTGATGATCAGGCTGATTTACAAAAAGAGTTGAGAATCGTGTGAATATTCACTTCAATCATTCACTAATATGAAAAACAAACTTGGGTTTACTTATCTGCACACGATTGTACAACTGAAGTGGACATTCGCTCAATTCAGTAAAGCTAAATACATTGCTTTGAGTTTTTTTTTAAAGTCTAGTAGAGTCTAAAGCCTCTTACACACAGATCAGTTTTTCTTCAGGTTTTTCTTTTCAGTTTACCAAATCCATCTAATATGAGGTCAAACCTCAAGAGTCTCAATTTGTATGCAATCAGGCAGGCCCTTGTACTACATAGTTTTGGTAAACTGAAAAGAAAAACCTAAAGAAAAACTGATCTGTGTGTAAGAGGCCTTAATCCCTGTACACACGATCGGATATCTGATGGAATCTAATCTGATGGATTTTTTCATTGGATATCCGATGAAGCTGACTTTCATCAGTCTTGCCTACACACTATCGGTCAAAAATCTGACCGTGTCCAAACGCGGTGACATAAAACACTACGACATGCTGAGAAAAATTAAGTTCAATGCTTCAGAGCATGCGTCGACTTGATTCTGAGCATGTGTGGATTTTTGACCCATAGACTCCCACACAGACGATCATTTTTTTCTATCGGAAAATGTTAAAACACGTTCTATTTTTTTTCACCGATGGAAAACACACCGATGGGGCCCACGCGATCGGTTTGTCCGATGAAAACAGTCTATCGGTTTGTTTTCATCAGACAAACCGATCTTGTGTACAGGGCTTTAGAGAACAGATAGGAAAACAGAAAAAAGGAATCTGACATGAGCCCAAAATCAATTGCACCTGTTGCTACACCTGTTTTATTAAAACATATTTATTCATTTTTTATAGGGACTTATACAGCACAGTCAATTTAGGCAGCACATTACATATATATATATATATATATATATATGTATGTATATATATATATATATATGTATATATATATATATATATATATATATATATATATATATATATATATATATACAGCCCTCAAAATTTCCACTCGCCTACTAGCATTTGGCGAGTGGATTTAAGCTGGGGGCGAGTGATGACAGGGCTGCATGACTAATCTCCCTCCAATCTGTGCCTACACTTAGAGCCCTGATGCGATTGGTGGCCGAAGAGGAAAGGTGCATGCTCGGGAAAAGTAGTCTGGTGAGCCGCGCACAGGCAGAGCAGTACACGGGTGCTCTCCTTACAATCCTCATTAAGCCATGGGACCCAACAGTATGACCTCTCTGAGCCTGCCCCCTCCCCCCGGGCCCCGACCAAGGTAGCTGGAGAGCAGTAATGAGTGAGGTGGAGGATTGCAAAAATTACCACTCCGGTGCAGTGCTCACTGAAAGTTGCCCTGACATGAGAGTGGCCGCCTTCCAGTTTGTGCAGTTTTCTTCTCCTTGTGAGAGAGAGAGAGAGAGAGAGAGAGAGAGAGAGAGTGTTCTAGTGCCCTGTCCCTCTGGTCTGCCCCCAGTGCCCTGTCCCTCTGGTCTGCACCCAGTGCCCTGTCCCCCTGGTTTTCACCCAGTGCCCTGTCCCATTTTGTTAAAGTTGTTGTTTGTAATATTTAATTTTGTAACTTGATTCTGCATAAAACATTGTCATTCCATGAGATAATCTACGAGGGCGTGTTTACAGGTGCAATTGGGCGCAAGGCAGTGTATGAATTAGGTGGGGCAACTGGTGGCGAGTAACTCTTGAGGCCTGGCTAGTAGCTCAGGACTTGAAATTTTGAGCCATATATATATATATATATATATATATATATATATATATATATATATATATTTATATATATATTGTACATTGATATCAGTCCCTGCCCTCAAGGAGCTTTCAGTCTAAAGGTCCCAACTCACATTCATACATACATAAACTATATTACCAAAAGTATTGGCACACCTGCCTTTACATGCACATGAACTTTAATGGCATCCCAGTCCGTAGAGTTCAATATTGAGTGGGCCCACTCTTTGCAGCTATAACAGTTTCCACTCTTCTGGGAAGGCTGTCCACAAGGTTTAGGAGTGTGTTTATGGGAATGTTTAACCATTCTTCCAGAAGCGCATGTGTGAGGTTAGGCACTGATGTGTAATAAGAGAAGTTTTGGGACTTATTTCATGAGGCAAAGGATAAAAACTATATGGAAAATAACTTTACTTGAATATCTATTTACTGTCTCAATTTTCCCACATGCGATACTGCTATATATTTACTTAATAGTACCTTTGTTCATGATAAGTATTTTGTATACATCCACATTTTAGATCTCAATGTTAAGCTATTCCATTCCTAGTATTATTCAGTACAATATAGAGACCTCCACCGTTCCTTAGGGATACAGTACATGTGTCCGACCTGCACATGGGACCACAATACCTCAGCTCCCTGGGAGGCTTTTTCCAGCATCCTCTATACTCCCGTACCACATGCTCTTATACCCTAGCCCTTTTTGAGTATGTAGGACTTTTTTATTCCCTTACTTATATCCTTTTTATATTTTAGTCAATCATTAGATTATATTGATATTTATATATACCCTCGTGACAGCTGATTTTGTCTTCAGGTCTCTGAAATAAAGACAGACACTGCATCAACCTCAAGGTCCCCTGCAACTGGACTTTGCTGCAACATTCATCTTAAGGTATCTCTATTAATAACTGTATACTGTATACCCAGGTATATGTGCGCAAACCCACCAGGACTCCAATTAGGCTCTTTTTCTTATACTACCTGTTTGTGCATTGCATATACCCAGAGCAAGCAATTGTGCAGCACGTTTAAACATGACTTGCTAAGCTTTTGCTGGACTTGCCATGCTTCACAAGTTTGTTGCACAATTGCAGCAAGTCTGGATTGCATGACTCTAAACTTTCTTAGCAAATATTCTGAAAGTCTGCTGCAAGTTCTGGTTCAGTTATGTTGTGCAAAAGTCATCCCACCACTGGGGTCACTATGGTTGAATTTTCATACTGTAGTCTTGCAGAGCTCTTGCTGTAATCTCACCACTACAACGTTGCTCTTGCTAGAGACTTGCCATGCAAATTTGTGCTTCAAGGGTAAGTGCTACTTGTGCTTTACGAGCTCTGCAAGTGCACAACTTGCCAGTAAAAATGTGCAGCAAGTTTACAGACTAATGCCTCATACACACGATCGGAAATTCCGACAAGAAAAGTCCGATGTGAGCTTTTGGTTGGAAATTACGACCGTTTGAATGCTCCATCTGACTTTTGTTGTCAGAATTTCTGCCAACAAAAGATTAAGAGCAGGTTCTCTATTTTTCAGACGGAAAAAGTTCCTATCGGAAAATCCGCTCATCTGTATGCAACGCGCAAAAAAAACATGCATGCTCAGAATCAAGCAGAAGAGCCGAACTGCCTATTGAACTTCATTGATCTCGGCTCGTCGTACATCTTGTATGTCACCTTGGCGGTCGTAATTTCCGACAAAACGTGACCGTGTGTATGCAAAACAAGTTTGAGCCAACATTCCGTCAGGAAAAAAATCACGGTTTTCTTGTCGTAATTTCTGATCGTGTGTATGTGGCATTGCGATCCAACACTGCCACAAATGTGTGACAAGTTATCCTTGCTATATAGGTATTTACTGTTATTAATCTCTTCTTAATTAAAGCTTGTATTATTTCTGTACTGGTGTACATCAATAAACTTATGATTAAAGCGGAGGTTCACACAAAAAGTGAACCTCTGCTTTTTGGATCCCTCCCCCCCTCCAGTGTCACATTTGACACCTTTCAGGGGAGAGGGGGGTGCAGATACCTGTCTGAGACAGGTATTTGCACCACTTCCGGGTTCTAACTCCCATGGGGAATCCAGCCTTGTTACGCCGTAAGGCTTCACTTCCTGATTCCCTCACCGAGGATGGCGGTGGAAGCAGCCGAGGACCAAACGATTGCTCAGCCTCGGCTGCTGACATCGCGGGCCCGCTGGACAGGTAAGTGTCCATTTTTTAAAAGTCAAAAGCTGCCGTATTTGTAGCTGCTGGCTTTTCGAAAAAAAAAGCTGGCGGAACCTCTGATTTAATGTTATGTACTGGTTGCAGTAGTTCTTCTGCTCCCAGTTACTTTGTTTAAATTGCTGATTAATTTCCCAGGAAGGGAAACCCACTCTGTTCACAGAAGTCCTGTCCTGGGTGAAGGCACTGACAATTTTTTTTTATGAAATCCACTCTTTCACTTAGCGAAGGTTCCAGTTCTCTTATATACCTACAGGTTTAGCGCAATATCTTGTTTGGGGAGGGTCATTTCTCATAAAATCCCCTCTCAAAAAAAGAGGGCTACATGCGCATTGTGCATTGTCCCAGAGAGGATTAATGCATTCTAATAAAAGCTGATCACTTTTGTTTAACATATTTGTGATGCTACATGTGGCGTCCGGTAAATAACAGAAACCATTCAGTTACATAGATAAAAGAGGCCAGTCCATTAGCCAAGCTCATTATGTCACCACTTAGCACATAGACTGCTTTGAGCAAATACAGTAGAAAGCTTTTGACCCAGATATGCCAAATGTGTTTTGTTAATTCATTAACGTTTGTAATTTACGGTGCATTCACGCTTAGACCATACATTAAGATATATAGATAGATAGATCAGATACTTACTTTCATCTTCTCACTATCTAGGTTTTAAGCTCATTAGTTACAGAGGGGCAACAATGACAAATATTATTTAAACAAAACGATTAACCAGCACAGTGTTTTTGCATTAAAAAATCGAATTACTATATCTATAACTCATGATACTGATAGTGTGCTGGCCAGAGGGAAGAAGGCTTCTTACATGTGTGGTCACTGGGAAGAATTCCCGCCATACAGATAGCTAAAAAAGAAAATGGTGTCAGTGGGAACTTATCTGACAGGCAGAAGGGACACCTAGCAAGCTCTGGAGGAACCCTGATTGCGAAACCCTGGCCTAGACCTTCAGATAAAGAAGAGAATAGTTAAAACCCTTGGTCATTTTTTATGTCTGTGGAAGGAGAAACAGGAAGTGAGAGAAAATATCTCCAAATTGAGGGAAATTAGCTTTCTACACAGTTGTCACTGTAGAAACTATCCATATTGAAAGATTTCCCCTTTATCCATGTTTCTGTGACAACTCTTGGATTTCCCCTTATGCAGCAAAGTGTATTCTGAGGCCGCGTACACACGTCCGAGAACCTCGTCGGGCTAAACCCATCGTTCCGCCCGACGAGGTTCCTGATGAGTGGTCGGAAAAGCTCATCGAGCCAAAGTCCTCATTGAACAACGAGGAAAAAGAGAGCGTGCTTTTTTTTTTTTGGCTCGACGAGCTTCCCGACGGGACACTCGATCGAGCTTCTCGCCAGAATATGTCTCCCAGCGAGCTTCTCGCTGGATTCTGCCGAGAAGCTCGGTCGTGTGTACGGGGCCTCATGGTAGGGAAGTCTCCCCTCTGTCAGAATACTAAGATCCAGGAAGGAGGCTTCCCCCATCCACATCTAGTGTGTGGATGAGGGGATCATGTAATTTATATGCAGTTTTACAGTGTGTACTCCGCTTTACTTTCAGTTCCAGGTACAGTGGTCATCAGGACATATGGAGAGTGTTAAACCCTAAGCAGAGACACTGACAGCAGTAAAACCATAGTTTTTAGCTATTTCTTTACTTTGGATATATACAATGGCACAATTGGCCATGCACCCTATCATACGACAGGGTGTTGAGTGTTAGTTATTTTGGCTGTGACTGTCATCAGCAATACTAGAATATTTATGCTGTCCATTCTAGAGACAACGGCAAATTCTTTTTTTTTTTTTTTCATTTGCTAGTTGACTGGTTGTAATGCCGCGTACACACGGTCGTTTTTTGCAATGAAAAAAAACGTTGTTTTTTAAAACGTCATTTAAATTGATTGTGTGTGGGCAAAACGTCGTTTTTTGTCTTCAAAAAACTACCAAAAAAAAATTCAAACATGCTTGAATTTTTTGTGTCATTTTTCAAAACGTCGCTTTTTGTTTCACAAAAAGTCACCGTGTGTAGCAAAAACGTTGTTTAAAACGACGTTTTTCAACCCGCGCATGCCCAGAGGCTAGTTATGAAGCGAGCTTCAATGGAAAAGAGTGGTGAACGTAACCTCGCTTTTTGTGAAAAAACGATGGTGTGTATGCAACATCGTCTTTGAAAAGTGACGTTTCAAAAACGTCGTTTTTTACTTCACAGAAAACGTCGTTTTTTTTCATCACAAAAAAATTATCGTGTGTACGCGGCATCAGTGTGTGCTGTGCTGGGCTTCTGGTGTGTCTTTGTACCTTCAAGGTGGCATTAGTAACTTCCAGGTGTACCTGTCTTTAATCTATTTATTGCTGTGCGTCACTGGCTGGGTGCTTTGTTAAGTTGGCCATTAAAGGGTATTGGCATATTTTTTTCATTCAGCCAGGAGGCTGAATGACATTTTTTTTTACAGATTTCTCTGTCCACACAAACAAGGTGAATGGAGGAGTCCCCCACCCTATTGGCTGCAGCTGCTGATTGACAAATGTTTTCCAGCATGTCTTGTCAATGCAAGTCAAGTATTAATAAGCAAGCCTTAATAAGACAGTGTGGCTTTCACAAATATGCAAATTTATGCTACTAATGCCTCTGCTTTTATTATTAAATATATAGTGTAAGAATTACTGGCTATTTATTTTTGATTTATAGGTTGCCAATGTTGGCCATATAAATACTTTTAATGTTAGCAATGAGAACTTAGCAGTGTTCATAACCCTACCCTACTCTACCAAAAAAAAAAAAAAACGTTTTGGCTTAGATACATTTTAAATCTATTTTGGAACTCCAATGTCCGAATGTAACATGGCTATTTTTTCTGTCCATGACACCTATCTATGTCCTTAAATTTTATTGCCACATTATTTCATACTAACTGTGTTACACATTATATTGCAGAGCATCTGAGAGTGATAGGATAACTGGATCTCAGCATTTCTTCAATGACTTTTGTTGACTGAAATCTTTGGTAAGTACAAGATTGGTACCTTTGTTCTCAAAGAATTGGGGCCAGGTAGTTCTAAGTTTTTTTGCAAGCCAATTACAGACATGGCTCTTGCTACAAAATAAAGCATATTGCATTAAGAGCTCTTCATAATTATATGCAGCAACAATCATTTGGGAGAAAATACTGTTTTTCACATTCCCGCAGGGCAAAACAACTAGGACACAGCAAAATGCTCTACTTCTTTTATGTGCTAAAATATTTTAGCATTATATAGAATGATGAAATGGATGAAGCATAATAGGATGTTATTAAAAGATTAAATATACAGATTTTAGAAAAATAATTAGCAATTTTTTGAACTGTTTGATGACATAATCTACTGTATATACCAGTTTTCGTAGTACATTGTAAAAGGGAAAGAAATATGCCTTAAAGGGAAAAATGTCATGGAACAGTATATGCATGTACTTTTTTTTTTTATTTAGCACTGTCAGGACTGAAAGGAAAATTAAATAGAAAGTGCTGTATATACTTTTTGTCAAGCAAATTTGAAATACTGCATATGCATAATTCGAATTTTCGCTTTTCGACAGCAAAATTATCACTAGTCTCTTTTTCACATGTCTTTACTACTTTGGGTAAAAGGCCTGTCCTTCACTAACTCTATAGCTCAATCATCAGTTTACAAACAACTGAGTGAGTCTAAGCAGTGACCTAACCTACCCCTACCTTCTCCTTCTTGCTGTGTGGCTTCAGTCAAAGCAGAGACGGAAACTAAACAAGTGAAAAGTGGGCAACTGCTAAACTGTTTTTCAATAAGGAATTGTCTAATGCCTGCGGAAAATAGTAGGGGGTTGCCACAGTCTTCAAACAATGCAGCTAAATATGCAGGGCCGGATTGACCATTGAGGCACTCGGGCACTGCCTGAGGGCCCCATGCCACTAGGGGGCCCCATCAGGGTTGCCAGGCTCAGTAAAACCAGGGACAGTATGTAAAAATCTGTGTGTTTTTTACATCTGTCCCTGATATTTCCTAAACCGACATGCTTTTGATGTGAAAATCCTGAGATTTTAGCAGCCCCGCCTTTGCACTGCCTCCTGGCATGGTGGCCAGCTGTAAGCCCAGGGGCCCCATAGTCTTCTATTGCCCGGCGGCCCCATGAGTTGTCAGTCCGCTCCTGTATATATGGACACACCAGCATTTGAACCTCTATGTCTATGATATGGTAACACCAAGCCCCTAAATGTATGTTCATGCAGCTTCCTGTCGTTTTGGAGCCAGCCAGACCTATGGCGTCATCAAGCAGGATTTATTTTTAACAAATGTATAAGAGTAGTAGTAGGAGAGGAGAAGAAGCAGATATCTGAAGATATCTAGCTATTAGCTGGGAGGATGGAGCTCAGGGAGGTAAGGGGTGCAGAGTTTGCAGGGCAGCATGTAGTTCCTTTGGAAGAGCATTGGAAGCAGTTTCAGCCACTGGGCCTTTAGATTTCAGGCTTGATTTGGGCCTAATTTATTTTTATAGTTGCCACATTTGTGGCACTTGGAAGTTGGGGCACACATTTTTAGTTAACTAGACAAAAAAGACTAGTGTGGTTGGTGGCTAGTGAAATGTTTGTTTATCAGGTGTCAGGTGGGTTCCTGACAATGGCATATATTTTCCAGTGCACTAAAGAGGTAGAAATAATGGAGGAGGCGTTGATGGAATAGAGTTTGGTAAGTCATGAGAGTTCCTCCATGACCTTTTTGGTTTGACAGGTGTTCACACAGTAAGGCTACGTACACACGATCAGACCGGTCCGATGAGACTGGTCCGACGGACCGTTTTTATCGGACCAAGCTAAAGTGGTCTGATGTGCGTACACACCATCAGTCCAAAATCCCATCGGGCCAAAACGCGGTGACGTAGAACACACCGACGTGCTGAAAAAACGAAGTTCAATCCTTCCAAGCATGCGTCGACTTGATTCTGAGCATGCGCAGGTTTTTGGTCCAATGCTTTTGTGTACTAACCATCGTTTTGGTCCGACGGACAGGTGTCCGTTAGACAGATTTTAAAGCAAGTTTTAAAACTTTGGTCCTGCGGACAACGGTCCGATGGGCCGTACACACCATCGAATTGGTCCGATGAAACTGGTCTTCGGATCAGTTTTATCGGACCGGTCTGATCATGTGTACGTGGCCTAACAAGTTTATTAAAGGATCAATTGCAGGTACAGTTAACTAGGACACATTTTGGTTAGGAGCAAGGTGGCAGCATTGTCAGGGACCTGTGGCTAAACATTTGATTTAACTTTCTTATGTTCTTTCCTAATACAAAAAGTGCAGCGCTAATATATGATGGTCAGTGTAATAAAACCAAGACCAATAATGAATACATATAGTCCAATAGTGGATCTCCCAACAAGTGAATGGATCACTCGGGAGGTAATTCACAATTCAAATAAATGAATGAGTGAATACATATAGTCCAGTAATGGATCTCCCAACAGGTGAATGGATCACTCCAACAGGTGAGTAATTCACAATTCAAATGAGTAAGTGATGGGTGGATGTTATCTTTTGGGGTAAGTGGCTTGTCTGCAGCAATCATCCAAAACATCATAAAAAATGAAGTGGGTACTCTTATCGACAGTTGTAGACTCCCATGTTAATATTAACAGCAAGTCTAGAAGGCGTGATGGTCTCAACAGAGCTGGGACGCTGCATGGATGGTCACTCCGGGCGATGGTGGCTGTATCAATCCAGTCGAACGAATACCTCCAATCCAGGAACCCAAACGGATATAGTTTGAAAATGCAGGTCACAGATGGCCAGCCTCAATGAATAGGCAGGACGTACATGGACATAAAAAATAAAGAGAGTGCTCCAGATGGTGCAAATCAAACTAAACCTTAGAAGGTTTTATTTGAAAAAATATTACATAAAATCACGTGATAGGATAAAATAAAAAGCAGTATAGGGTGCTAACATAGCAATACCGGACGCGTTTGGCTCAGAAAGCCATCAACAGGGGCAAGACCCTTAGCTTTGCAAAAATATATTTTTTTTCCTTGCACATGATTGGACATTCTTTGCAAATAGAATTTTCAACACATTCAATAAGATACAATTCTCTTAAAAATGTACAACCTAAAGTGAAAAACGTATTTGCCTTTAGTAAATCAACCCGTAAGTGGATGGATTTGTGCACCCAGTTCATACCGTGTAACCATAGGAGCCTATTGCCCAAAGCTCAAACACACATGCGTGTATGTAAATATACATAGGGCAGAGGTTGGTGTTGTAGAGCAGTGAAGGTTTCAGTAGGACAGAGATTGGTGTCAGTAGTTTATTTTTATTCTTTTTTATTTTTTTACAATAATATTTTTTTAAATATTTTGGAGGCCCATTGGGGGGGCTTTGGTAAAATATCAGGGGTCTAAACCTCTGATATCTCACTTTAGATTCAGAGAAAGGGACTGACGACAGAGATTCCCCAGTCTCTTTCTCTGTAGCCAAGCAGCAGGGGGAATCTGCGCAGCAGAGGGTGTTTAGGGTGTGTCCAGGCACACCTGGCACACCCTGTGCGCACACTTATGCGTGTAACGTGTGCCCCATCCAGAGTGGGAGAATTTCATCATTCCATGTAATGTTCCAAAACCAATTGCAACAATTTTCAGCACACTGGAAAATAGTTTGGACAGAACTCATCTTAAAATTCATGCATGACACAATCCTTTCTAATGCAATCACACCCAAGTAATTTTTTTTTTAACTTGCCCAGATGAGGTATAGTCGAGTCAATGTGTTATATTATAATACCATCTGTGTTTGAGATTTGCGTTCTGAAAGGTATGTTTAAATAAGTATACAGAAACACAGAAAATGATGAAGTGCACATGGAACAGAAAAGCCGCTGAACATCTTTTGATCCTTTGGACAGCTTCATGCTCCACTGAACAGTGACAGCAAAGTTCCACAAGAGCTTTCCTTTATAACATCAACGGAATGCTATAAAAACATCAAGCAGCAGCGCATGCATTATGAATGTGTGTTGTTCTAAGATAGCATGCAGGGGGCTTCCAATCTAATCTGACCCCGGGATTAAAACCAGGTGTCTCTATTCATTAATGTCAATTTTTCATAGTTAGAATGTAACTGTCACCATTAATTAACATTTTACATCTAAATACAGAAACGAGAAGTAACTTCCCTTGTTAAGTCACTCTCTTAAGTCTATATTTTTATGTGCACATTTTGTTAATATGGATTATAAATTAAAAAATGTTGGAAGGAACAAAGATTTCCGTTATAACCATAACCAAGGATGATTTTTCATGCTCTGCAAGATCATTTGTATTCGCTTTAAGTTTATACATACTGTATATACTCGAGTATAAGCCGACCCGAGTATAGACAGAGGGCCTAATTTTACCACACAAAAACTGTACAAGCCGAGGGTGAGAATGCAGCAGCTACTGTAAGCGGAAAAGAGGTCAAGAATGCCCATTTGCACGCCTCACTGTGCCCATTGCAACCTCACTGTGCCATACCTCACTGTGCCCATTACAGTCTCACTGTGCCATACCTCTCTGTGCCCATTGCAGTCTCACTGTGCCATACAGTAGGTGACCGCGATATTGTGTCAATCTTGCTCCATTTCTCTGCGAGATTGACCACCTCCAACCCCTGTCGCAGGAGCCAGCGCCGACATAGAAGCGACAGGGATCTGACTTGTATTCTCGCCAATTCTAGCTGCGACGTTTGGTATGAATCATGAGGCGGAACTCCACGCCAAGTTTTAAATAAAAAAAACGGCATGGGTTCCCCCCGCAAGAGCATACAAGGCCCTTAGGTCTGGTATGAATTGTAAGGAGAACCCCTACGCTGAAAAAACGGCGTGGGGGTTCCCCACAATCAATACCAGACCCGTATCTGAGCACGCAGCCCGGCCGGTCAGGAGAGGAGTGGGGACGAGCGAGCCCCCCTTCTGAGCCGTACCAGGACGCATGCCCTTAACATGGGGGGTTGCTCTGGGGCAGGGGGGTGCCCTGCGGCCCCCCACCCCAAAGCACCCTGTCCCCATGTTGTTAAGGACAGGGCCTCTTCCCGGCAACCCTAGCCATTGGTTGTCAGGGTCTGCGGGCAGGGGGGCTTATCGGAATCTGGGAGCCCTCTTTAATAAGGGGGCCCCTAGATACCGGCCCCCCACCCTAGGTGAATGAGTATGGGGTACATCGTACCCCTACTCATTCACCTGGAGAAAAAGTGTCAATAAAATAAACACACAGCACAGGTTTTTAAAATAATTAGTCAGCTCCAGGGGTCTTCTCCACTCTCTGTGGGTCTTCTCCGCTCTCCGTGTAGGTCTTCTTCCGTCTTCTCCGCTCTCCGGTGTCGTCTCAGCGCTCCCCGGTTCTCCCGCTCGCTCTACGGTGCCTTCTTCTTCGGGGCTGGCCGTCGCTATCTTCTTTGAAGCTCTCTTACTAGCGGCGGCCAGCCTGGTCTTCTTTGCCGCCTTCTTCTTTTCTTCCGATGCTCTCTCCTGCTGTAATGCCGGGTGTGCGGTGCGCAGCGATTTATATAGGCCTCTTATGACGTCACAGTCCCAGCATGTGAGGGGGGGTATTTTCATCCCTAAAAAAAGGGCTGAAAAACTCAGCTTATACTCGAGTATATACGGTACCTTTCACATAGAAAACTGTTTTGTTCTTTTCATATATTTTGATATATTCAGTAAAGTGGTTATAAAGTTATAAAAAGTTGTAAAATATTTGTTTTGTTACCTTATTGCATTTTGTGCATTAAGGTAAAAAAGCATCCCACTACTTTTTCTGCCCCCCCCCCTTATGCTCCAGCACTGTCACCCAGCTGCAGTGTCTCTGCTCTTTCTTCCTGGATTCACAGGCTACACTGAAAACAGCAGGAGCCATAGAATCCTTTATAGAAAAAATAAGAAATTACCCCCTAACAGGTTTTTAACCTCTTCCCGATGGCCCCACGCAGATATACTATAGCAGGGCGGCCGCTCTGTGCCAGATTACATACTAGGTACGTGATCTGGCAATTCCGGGTCTGGGGTGCGCATGCACGCAGCCGGTGACCTGCTCCCGCTGCAAATGAACACAATGGGAGCCAATGAGTTGCTCCAATAACATCGGGACCTGCCGATCATTTGGGAGACAGGCAGAATGGTCGTCTGCCGATGTAAACAAGGCAGACCGCCGTTTTGTGACAAGGGAGGGCAGTGATCTTGTGTTTCTGCTAAGCAGAGACACAGACCTCGGCTTCCCACCATACAACCACCCCCCCCACACTGTTAGAAATCACTCCCAGGGAACACAGGTAACCCTTTGATCGCTTCTGATGTTAACCCCTTCCCAGCCAGTGTTATTAGTACAGGGACAAAGTAGATATTTGCCAGAACACCATGGATCGACACAATGTAGTGTCCAAATGGATATCATTGTGATTGCATGATCACAACACAAGATGAGAAGTGCCCCATCGTCAGGCATGTAGCTTCATCAGGCATGTGTCACATGCCTGGCAAAGAGTTCCTACATGACTCTGAAATGTTGCACTCTTGTGTTGTGATCATGCAATAAACTATCCTTTGGACACTACTTTGTGTCGATCCATGGTGTGCTGGCAAATATCTACTTTGTGACTTGAACCAGTATGCAGCTGGTTGTTGCTGCAGCACCCAAACAATGTTGAGCTTATCCAGGAACTTGTGCAATGGGAATATGAAGTCGTTTTAGTACAGTGACAGGGCATATTTTTAGCACTGATCTCTGTATTAGTGTCACTGGTCCCCAAAAAGTCGCAAAAGTGTCAGTTAGGTGTCTGATTTGTCCGCTGCAACATCGCAGTCTCACTATAAGTCGCTTATCACCGTCATTACTAGTAAAAAAAAATAATAATAATAAAATCCCATTGAAGAAGTCCTGAGGGACGAAACTGGTCTGGGAATGGTTACACAGCGTTCCATTACATTCGGACCACCGACCATTGAGTGTGCAGTGTTGTGAAGTGAAGAGTAGAACAATCGGAGCGGGGGGAGAGACCTATGGTTAAACATTGTGTCCACCGAGACCATAATACATCAAGGTTTTCCCGCACATTTGTCTTTGGTTTTGGAGTTCACTGCTGAGTTTACTGTTGAAGTGCCTCTGTTTGAAGTGCCTCTGAAATTACGATAAAATATCAAGAATATTCTGAGCCAATCAGAGTGCTCCTTCCGCATTTGCCGAATATTCGCAATTATTTTGTATTGTAATATATCACGAATATTCTGAGCCAATCAGAGTGCTCCTTCCGCATTTGCCGAATATTCGCAATTATTTTGTATTGTAATATATCAAGAATATTCTGAGCCAATCAGAGTGCTCCTTCCGCATTTGCCGAATATTCGCAATTATTTTGTATTGTAATATATCAAGAATATTCTGAGCCAATCAGAGTGCTCCTTCCGCATTTGCCGAATATTCGCAAATATTTTGTATTGTAATATATCACGAATATTCTGAGCCAATCAGAGTGCTCCATTCCGCATTTCTCGAAATTTCGCAATTATTTGGTATTATAAAATATCACGAATATTCTGAGCCAATCAGAGTGCTCCATTCCGCATTTCTTGAAATTTCGCATTCGCATTCGCAATAGCGAGAATTCGCAATCATTTCATTTCCAAAAAATATCACGAATATTCGTATTTAGCGAATATATCTCGAATATTCGACTATATATTCGAGATATATCGCGAAATCGAATATGGCATATTCTGCTCAACACTAGTGTGGAGTCACTGAGCACTTATGGTGTGGTGGAAGATTTTAAAGAAGACTGTTCAAGAAGACTAAGTGGACACCTGAATCACTCAGGCCGCGTACACACGATCGAATGTATCTGCTGAAAACGGTCCGACGGACCGTTTCAGCAGACAAATTCGATTGTGTGTACGGGCGGACAGACAGGTTTTTCCAGCAGACAGATTTTAAAGCACGCTTTAAAATCTGTCTGCTGGGAACCCGTCCGTCCGACATGTCTGCTGGTTAGTACGCTAACCAGCAGACATATCTGCCTGCACATGTGTCGGATGGATTCGACGCATGTGCGGAAGTGTTTTACTTCCTGGTGACGGTGACGTGGCGACATCAACGTCACCGCCATGTCACCGCGCTGTCTGCCGGCGGGGATTTTGGTTTGATCGCGTGTACACGATCAAACCAATCTATCCCAGCAGACAAATCCGATCAAAACGGTCTGTCAGACCGATTTGATCGGATTTATTTCATGGTGTGTACGCGGCATTATAGACTTGGCTTGTTACAGTTTACAATTTTTTTTTTACAATTTACTTTTGACCACTGGATGAACGTTTTGAACATTTAATCACAATTATTCAGTTCACTTTATGTGTATGTTTATTTTGATATGCACATTGTTTTTGAATATGTATGATACACTCTTTCACAGGGGTATATTTAGTTACTTTTGTTCAGTCACTGAACTTAGCGCTGCTATTTTGTTTACTCAGAATTATTTCATATCAGTAAAAAAAAAAAAAATATCCCACAGTTTGTAGATGCTATAACTAAACCAATCAATATATACTTATTGGGATTTTTTACCAAAAACATGTAGCAGAATACATATTGGCCTAAATTGATGAAGAATTTTTTTTTTTTGGATATTTTTTTTTATTAGATACGTTTAGCAGAAAGTAAAAAATATATATACAGTATGGGCCAGATTCATGAAGTGTTAGGCTGGCGGATCCAGTGATCCGCCAGCCTAACTGTCACTTTAAGCCGGCGTTTCTGTTTTCTATAACCAGAAAACAAGAAACGCGATCGGCGTAATTGAATTTCGCCATCGCATCGTTACTTCAACTTAAAAATGGCGCCGGGGGCGTTCCCGCCGATTTATGCTCAAAAAATATGTTAATGAGCGGGAATCGGCAATTCACGATCTTTTTCGGGCGCGACGCAGTGACTTTACGACGTTTCCGGAAGCGATACGCGGCGTATAGATAAAGCAACCCCCTAGTGGAGTATCCTATGTTAAGTATAGGCGTCGTCATCGCGTCGGAAAAAAAACAAATCGCGTCGCTTGCGTAAAACATTCATGAATGGGAATGTGACGTCATTGACGTTCACTGACAGAATTTGGAGCATGCGCACTGGGATGCATTGACACTCGACGCATGCGCAGTACGTTCGCCGCGGGATCGCGCATAGTTAGAATACTACACGCCCCGTACCCGCCCAATTTGAATTCCGCTGGCTCATTTGCGATGCGCTGCCGCAACTTTAGGAGCAAGTGCTTCCTGAATAACAGCACTTGCTCCTAAAATTTCGGCAGAGTAACGCAAATGAGAAGCGTTACTCCAGAGCAAAGATGCTCTGATCTACCTGAATCTGGCCCTATATATATATATATATTTTTTTTTTTAATTGTCGGTCTTTTTTTTGTGTATAACAAAAAATATAAAAACCGCAGAGGTGATCAAATACCATACATTTATTTTTGCTGTATTCATGGTAAGAAAAAGGACATACATTTTATTTGAGTATCGCAGTGCCGCATCACAAAAAATGGTCTGGTCGTGAAGGGGGTAAAACATTCTAGAGCTGAAGTGGTTAAAAGCCCACAGAGTAATAACAACCCATAGTTTAGTATAGACTAACAAGAGAATAAATCTCAAGTACAATTTTTTTTTTTTTTTAATCGTTAAATAATTTATGGTAGGTGCATTTCATTACCAACATAGCATACAACATACAGAGCAGGCATGGACCTGTCATCCTCCCACTTCCCTGCTGAGAAAAAACAGACCTGGCCCAAGTGAAAGGGGCTTTATACAGGATGTATGTTACTAGCTAGATCACCAGGGAAAAAAAGGAGAAAAAAAAAGGCTAAAAAAGAAAACAAATGCAGCCATCATATCTAATTAATGGTAAGCTGCAATATATTGCATTAATGGTTTTGGGTTTAACACCGCTTTAACCACTTAAGGACAGAACCTCTTTTTGAGACATGTTTACAAATTAAAATCATTTTTTTGGCTAGAAAATTACTTAGAACCCCCAAATATATATATATTTTTTTCAGACACCCTAGGGAATGAAACGGCGGTCATTGCAATCCTTTATGTCACACCGTATTTGCGCAGCAGTCTTACTAGCGCATTTTTCTTTTAAAAAATACACTTTTTTCCTAGGGAGCCGATTGACCCTACTGCTTGTACACATATATGCCCATGTTGTTCATCTAAATGTGAGTGTATTACTTTTATCCTGTATAGTAAACTTTTTTACCGGAGTTACGCTATGTCCTTTTTATTTCTTTCTTCCCTGTAACCGGGCCCCCTGAGTCATCTTATCGGCTGACTCTTTCTGGAAGTGTATATTGTTCTATTTGGTCTCTCATCTGGTCGGATACCTGTACATCTCTTCCCATTGGAGTCCATCTGTAAGCTGTCCCTGATGCCATATTAAGCTTGTTTTGACCTAATAGGTGTACACTTATTTTGGTCACCATCATCTGGTAAGCCTCCTCAACATTATCTATAGTGGTGGACTATCTGGACCATGGGTCTTCAAACTACGGCCCTCCAGTTGTTCAGGAACTACAATTCTGATCATGCCTAGTCATGTCTGTGAATGTCAGTGTGTTAAGCCCCATACACACTATTAGTTTTCCTGACGGTTTTCTCTTCAGGTTTACCAAAACCATCTAATATGAGGTCAAACCTCAAGAGTTTCAATTTGTATGCAATCAGGCAGGCCCTTGCACTACATGGTTTTGGTAAACCTGATGAGAAAACCGTCAGGAAAACTGATAGGCCCCATACACACGAGCGGACAGATTTGTTCAAATCTGTCCGTCCGACAGATTTGAACAAATCTGTCTGCTGGGATTTTGGTTTGCTCGCGTGTACACACGAGCAAACCAAAATCCCCGCCAGCAGACGGCGCGCTGACGTGTCGGTGACGTGGCGGTGACGTTGACGCCGCCACGTCACCGCACCAGGAAGTAAAACACTTCCGCGCATGCGCCGAATCCATTCGGCGGCGGCGGTGTGGGACGACATGTCTGCTGGTAAGTGTACTAACCAGCAGACATGTCCGGCAGACAGATTCCCACCCAATAGATTTCAAAGCATGCTTTGAAATCTGTCGGGTGGACAAATCTGTCTGCTCGGCCGTACACACGATCGAATCTGTCTGCTGAAACGGTCCAGCGGACCGTTTCCAGCGGACAGATTTGATCGTGTGTACGAGGCCATAGTGTGTATGGGGCTTTACAATACCTCATGGGATGTGTAGTTCCGCAACAGCTGGAGGGCCGTAGTTTGAGGATCCCTGATCTGGACCTTACAACACTCAGTCACTTCTTCATTTGATTTGTCTGGACATTATAACCTTCACCATTATCACTTTTTCCTTAGTGCACTTTTGGTGGTTATTATCAAGTTTTTGCACTTATCATTAATTGTAATTTTCACACTAAGCGCTACACATTGTTTTGTTTGTCAATGGCTGTGTACCATTGTTGGTGACGAGCAGTGTTCTGGGGAACACGCTGCCACCGATGGGAATGCGCGGCGCGATCGCGAACACGAGCCGTGCACTATGGGGGTGTTGCCATGCGTGATCAGCCGTGACTTCATCACGGCTGATCATGTGGTTAACAGCGCATCCGCGCCGCTGTTCACCCCTGTCGGTAACGAGCGGTGTCTCCGTGACACGCCGCTACCGACAGTACAGGGATGCGCGCACGCGATCGCGCGCATTCCCTATTTAAATGACTGGACGTCATATGACGTGCAGTCAGGAGATTGGAGTCCTCCGCCCGCCGTCATTTGACGGTGGGCGGTGGACAAGTGGTTAAAAATTTGTACAGGTTACCAGTTTTGAGTTACAGAGCAGGTCCGGTACTAGAATATTTTCTCTCGATTGCAGCGATACCTCATATGTGGGGTTTAAACACCGTTTTCCCATGTGGGCGCGACTTATGTATGCGTTTGCTTCTGGGCGTGAGTTTGTGGGATGGAGCGTTATAAAAAAAAAAATGTTTACTTATTTATTTTACCTTTTATTTTTACACTGTCCTTTAAAAAAAAAAAAAAAATGGGTCACTTTTATTCCTATTACAATGAATGTAAACATCTCTTGTAATATAAAAAAAAGCACGGCAGGACCTCTTTTGCCGCGTACACACGATCACTTTTTGTGATGAAAAAAAACGACGTTTTCAAAAACGTAATTTAAAATGATCGTGTGTGGGCAAAACATTGTTTTATGTCTTCAAAAAAACGGCCAAAAAAAAATCGAACATGCTTGAATTTTTTGTGTCGTTTTTCAAAATGTAATTTTCTGTGTCATAAAAAGTGATGGTGTGTGGGCAAAACGATGTTGAAAACAACGTTTTTAAACCCGCGCATGCTCAGAAGCAAGTTATGAGACGGAGCTTCAATGCAACAGAGTGCCGTAGAACGTGGTATACGTCGCCACGCTTTGCTAGAGCATTTTGGAAAAACGATGGTGTGTATGCAACGTCGTTTTGGAAAATGAAGTTTGAAAAACGTCGTTTTGTTTCGTCACATAAAAACGTTTTTTTTCATCACAAAAAGTGATCGTGTGTACGCGGCATTAAATGTGAGATCTGGGGTCAAAAAGACCTCAGATCTCATATTTACACTAAAATGCAATAAAAAAATAAATGTAATTCTGCATTGGGCAGAAGTGACGTTTCCCTCACTCGGCATCCGGGCAGTGAAGGGAGCGGACGCAATCATCTCCGCTGCTACCGGTTGGTCTGATAAGCGATGGAGGTGTCCAGAGCATGGCAGGAAAGGGGGGCCCCCGATAAAAGTGATCTTGCAGCGAATCTGCAGCAGAGACCACATTTATCGTAAAGAGAGACGCACGCCATTCCTGATAATACCAGAGTTATGGCAGCTAACTTCTGCCATAACCCTAGTATTTAATGTCAAATACAGATGTACAAGTACGTTAATTTGCTTGAAGTGGTTAAAGTGGTATTAAATTCAATAAAAAAAAAGAAAAACTGCCAGGCAGAAGAGACTCTAATGACCCCTTGTTCCATAAATTCTGTTAGCAGTAAAGTACACCTACGGCACCCGCTGTGTGTCATGATGAAGTGACTCCTGTGTGCATGTGCCAGCCATTCAAATGGCCCAACAACACAAACCCTTAAAGCGGAGTTCCACCCAAAAATGGAACTTCCGCTTCATCCCCTCCCCTCCCCCGTACATGCCACATTTGGGGGGGGGAGTGGGGGCTTCAGTAGGAGTGGGACTTCCTGTCCCACTTCCTGCTTCCGCCGAGGGGCTGGTAAGGCGATTAGGCCTAATTGACCTTACTGCAGCCCCTCCCTTTGGCGATCGTCTAGGACACTGACAGGTCCTAGGCGATCGCCTGTCCAATCAGCGGCAAGCCGCGCCGCGCACGCATGCGCAGTGCGGCTCGCGCATGCGCAGTGGGTGCCCGGCCGTGAAGCCGAAGACTGTCATGGCTGGGTGCCCACAGTCGCAATGAGGATGCCGGCCGGGGAGGGGGGGAGAGGAGCGGAGCCCCGGTCGGCGCGTCGCTGGAACGTGGAGAAGGTAAGTGTCTGTTTATTAAAAGCCAGCAGCTACACTTATTGTAGCTGCTGACTTTTAATAAACATTACATTTGGGTGGAACACCCCTTTGGCCGCGTACACACGATCAAATCTATCTGCTGGAAGCGGTCGGCCCGACAGTCCCAGCAGACAGATTCGACCGTGTGTACGGGCGAGCCGACGAATTTGGCCACCCGACAGATTTCAAAGCATGCTTTGAAATCTGTCGGCTGGAAACCCGTCCGCCCGACATGTCTGCTGGTTAGTACGCTAACCAGCAGACATGTCTTCTCGCACACGCGCCGAATGGTTTCGACGCATGCGCGGAAGTGTTTTACTTCCTGGTGCGGTGACATGGCGGCGTCAACGTCACCGCCACGTCACCGTGCCATCTGGCGGCAGGGATTTTGATTTGATCATGTGTACACGATCAAACCAATATGTCCCCAGCAGACAGATTTGTTCAAATCGGTCGGCCCGACCGATTTGAACAAATCTGTCTGCTCGTGTGTACGCGGCCTTTAAGGAAGATCAGGAAAAGATGGAAGTGCCCAGGCACTGACAGCACAGTGCTGGAGGGCATCTTTTGACAGATAAGTCTATCATAATGTCATTATAGCATTTTCCTCCTAAGGACCCATTTAAAAAAAAAACATTGCAGAGTTTAATTCCTTTTTAAGATTTTTTTTGGTTGGTTTCTTACCTGGAGACCCTGCTGGTAGCAGCATTTCTGTTTATAGCTAATGACACCTAATGCTGCCGTACATCTTAAATTTTGTCTGATTCATGGTGAATTGGCCAAAATTCGAGCTGTCGGTGCCCCTGTTGGCAGCACCAGGCTTGAATAAAGTTGACTGAACAATTGTAGTCCATAGAGCACCCTGCATCCATTCAGATGTAGGCACTGTGCAGGAATTCTTACAACCACTGAACCCAGCTGCCAATTTTTCTTGGTTCGTCGTACGTGTTGTACGTCACCGCGTTCTTGACATTCAGATTTTCCGACAACATTTGTGTGACCGTATGTATGCAACACAAGTTTGAGCCAACATTCCATCGGAATAAAGCCTCGTACACACGGTCGGACATCCAACAAACTTTCCCTTGGATTTTTGTCCGAAGGGAGTTGTCCGATCACACCCATAGCATACAGTGCCTGCCGCCGAGATTGTGTTTTTAGCACGCCAGCATCGCGCTGAATCTCGGCGACAGGCTGCCGATATCTCGCACTCGCTGGAATAGTAAAAGAACATTCCAGCGAGCGCGTCATAGAAGCGACGGGGATCCGACGCGGATTCCCGCCAATTCTACACGTGGGCGGAGTTATGAATCCTGAAGGAGAAATCCCCCGCCGGATTTAAAAAAAAAATCCGGCATGGGTTCCCCCCTCAGGAGCATAACGGGCCCTTAGGTCTGTTATGGGTTGCAAGGAGACCCCCCTACGCCGAAAAAACGGCGTGGGGGTCCCCCCACAATCCATAACAGACCCGTATCCAAAGCACGCCGGCCGGCCGGTCAGGAAGGGAGTGGGGGCGAGCGAGCGCCCCCCCCTCCTGAGCCGTACCGGGCAGCATGCCCTCAACATGGGGGGGTCAGGTGCTCTGGGGTAGGGGGCGCACTGCGGCCCCCCACCCCAGAGCACCCTGTCCCCATGTTGATGAGAACAGGGCCCCTTCCCGACAACCCTGGCCGTTGGTTGTCGGGGTATGCGGGCCCCCGGAGAGCGGAGAAGACCCCGGAGAGTGGGAGAAGACCCCCGGAGAGCGGAGAAGACCCCGGAGAGTGGGAGAAGACCCCCCCCCGCCGCCGAAGACGTCGAAAGAAGCCCGCCGGGTGGTGGGCGCTTTTATCAAAGCGCCCCCCCGGCGGCGGAAAAGAACCAGACGGCGGCACCCATCCCCCACAGAAGCCCGCCGGAGGGGGGCGCTTTTCTAAAAGCGATCATACACACCCCCCCCCCCCCCGGCGGCCAACTAATAAAATATTTCAATACACTGTGTGGTTTATTTGTGTTTAAACTTTTGTTTTGCAGGTGAATGGGTAGGGGTACAATGTACCCCATACTCATTCACTTAGGGTGGGGGGCCGGTATCTGGGGGCCCCCTTATTAAAGGGGGCTTCCAGATTCCGATAAGCCTCCCGCCCGCATACCCCGACAACCAACGGCCAGGGTTGTCGGGAAGGGGCCCTGTCCTCATCAACATGGGGACAGGGTGCTCTGGGGTGGGGGGCCGCAGTGCGCCCCCTACCCCAGAGCACCTGACCCCCCCATGTTGAGGGCATGCTGCCCGGTACGGCTCAGGAGGGGGGGGGGGGGCGCTCGCTCGCCCCCACTCCCTTCCTGACCGGCCGGCCGGCGTGCTTTGGATACGGGTCTGTTATGGATTGTGGGGGGACCCCCACGCCGTTTTTTCGGCGTAGGGGGGTCTCCTTGCAACCCATAACAGACCTAAGGGCCCGTTATGCTCCTGAGGGGGGAACCCATGCCGGATTTTTTTTTAAATCCGGCGGGGATTTCTCCTTCAGGATTATTAACTCCGCCCACGTGTAGAATTGGCGGGAATCCGCGTCGGATCCCCGTCGCTTCTATGACGCGCTCGCTCTCCATCGCGGCAAGCCAGCTCGGCGCTGGCTCTCGCGATGGAGCTCGCAAGTGCTCAATCTCGCCGAGAAAGGGAGCGAGATTGACACAATATCCCAGTCACCTACTGTACACACACTCAGACTTTTCTGCAAACTTTTCTATAACTTTCCCAACATCACATGTTTTTTCTGCTCTTTTCTACTCTTTACCGCCACCCTTTGGTTAACTTCTGCTATTGTTGGTTGATTTTCACATTGGTTCTGAGCATGCGTATTTGCACTTTGTACAAAAGTCTGATGGTTTGCTGTACACAACATGTCACGGTCGGACAAGGTACTTTTGTTGCCGAAAAGTTTGTACATTTGCAGACCAAACTTTTTTGTCTGATGAAACCCGAAAAAGTTGGTCCGATGGAGCGTACACACGATCCGACAAATTTGAAAACTTGCAGATTTTGAAGTTTGTTGGCAAAAAGTCTGATCGTGTGTATGGGGCTTTAGAATCCGTGGTTTTGTTGTTGGAATGTCCGATTGTCTGTAGGTGGCATTACTATAATTATAATATTTTATTGAGATAGTGGTACTCAATATCTGGATAATATTCCCCATAGTCATAAAAGTACCGCACCAGGAAGTAAAACACTTCCGCGCATGTGTCGAATCCATTTGAATCCATAGATTTGATCGTGTGTACGCGGCCTAAGAGGAAAGAAACTGTGGTCCAGTTAAAGAAACAGATAAAAAAAAACTGTGTTTAATATAAGGCAATCATGGGCCAGTGCCTAGGGCAACAGGGTAAGCGGGGTGCCGTGTAATATGCAGGTAACTAAACCATAGATATCAGGGCGCTTGCTTTATTTTTCAGCCTGGCAAGGCTCTGGCCAATCCAAATGTTACATAAACTGTGATATGACATGCAAGTGTAACAATCTGTGTTGCACACAATCTAATATATCTATATAATGGGAAACACCATTGGGCCCCTTTCACATGGGGTAGTTTCCTTTCAGATCAGCAGGGGATCAGCTTGCTGTACTGAACAGACTCAGTGTCTGCACAGCGGGCACGGATGGAGCCCACTCTCATCTGTGGGTAGCCAGGAGTTAATGGACCCAGCAGTTCGTTTACACCGACTACCCTCCGATCCACATACACAGAAGAGGATGGATCCCCTTCCGTTTTCTTTTTTTTTTGTGGACCTTGTCGACATGGAGATAGGCGGGTGTAAACATAAGCAAGTCCATTTTCTCAGATGCCCACCTAACCAATTGCCCCCTGGATCCTGTTCCCTCACAACTACTACGGTCATCTAACAACAATATATTAATGTGTTTAATACAGAGCTCTGAGAGCTGTATCCATCTGCCAGGGCCATTCTATTTAAAACTTATATTTCAGTTTAGGATACAGCATGAAAGGCTGATTCAGCCCCTTGCTTCTTATATATTTTCGACACTACAACAATGTTATCTTCCTGTCTTTAAAACCAACTAGGTGTTTTGGATGTTCTTTCCGCTGTTGCAGCACATGAAAAAGTTAAAAAGGACAACGCGCTATGGGTGAACTAAAATTCAAAATCAAATAAGAGCTGCTCCCCTCAAAGTGCTAATAGCAAACTTTGTGGAATGTGGGGTGTATGTTAAAAGGGGGCGCTTAAACAATAAACAAGAATTATGTGCTATAGGTTAAATTGTATAGCATAAACAAATAAAGTGCATAGCGCTCAATAATTAATTCATAAGTGAACAATACAGTGCCTAAGAATAATTCAAAAGAGAAAGTGCATCAGAAAAACAGCAGACAGGATAATTAAGATATTAGATGAAAAATGTCTATAAATCCTTGTGAGGCAACTCTGGTCTTTAAACCATCACCACTGCCAATGACTTTAAAAGACAACACCCGGTGAATAAGGGTAAGTATCCTACTCACGAGAGCATCATGACCAATTTAATTAAAAAGAAAGGTCAGGTGGAGCTTTGTATGATTAAGGATATGTAGTCTTTAGCTGGTAAACACCAAAGGGATATGCCTGGAATCTGGTAATTACTCCGGTGCAATGTCATTCAGAAAAAAAATAAGAAAAGCAGGGCCATAGCGTAATACAGTTATATTAAAATGAAATTAAATTAAAACCACAAGCCAAAAAGCCGCTTACTTTAAAATGTTCCTTTCCTTGGCACTGGAGGTAAACCGCATCCATTACCAGGTAAGGTTGAGAAGCAGCTGTCTCGCTCGCGCTGTGGTGGATCAGTGTGTGTTCCACTGACTGGGTATACAGGAACTGGAAGTGGCCAGAAGTACAAACGTGACCCGGATGCGCCTCAAAATACATTTCAATGCTGTGACATCATCAGGAAGCGCTTCCTGATGATGCACATTTTTTACTAGTAATGGTGTGATCAGCATCAGGACTGCAATATTGCGGCAGACAGATCGGACACTTGACACATTTTTGGGACCAGTGGCAATTATACAGCGATCAGTGCTATAATATATAAATGCACTGATTACTGTATAAATGTCACTGGCAGGGAAGGGGTTAACTGTGTTCCCTAGGTGTGTTCTAACTGTGGGGGCGTTGGGACAGACTATGAGGAGAGAGAGAGGGAGAAAAACTTTTACCTGAACAGTGCCCCTTATCGCCTTAGTAATGACTGGCTACCGGGAAGAGTTGTCACTCATTGCTTAGCAATATAAGCAAATGGCTTTGCAGCACGCTGGCAGTAAAGCCTGGTACACACACTATCGGATTTTCAGAGGACAAAGCATAGGACTTTTGTCTGCATGTCTCTGGCCAGGAACCTGTCTTGCATACAAACAGCATAAGCCTTGTACACACGATCAGAGTATCCAACGGGAATTGTGTGATGGCAGGCTGTTGTCGGAAAATCCGACCGTTTCTACGCTCCATTGGACAATTGTTGTCGGATTTTCCACGGACAAATGTGGGATAGGATGCTTTAAAACTGTCTGTCAACAATTGCGTGTTGTCAGATTTTCTGACAATGTGTACATATGTCCGTCGGATAAAACGCCAAAGTACAAACACGCATGCTCAGAAGCAATGCTCACCATAACACAATATTAGCAGAAGTTGCCCAAAGGGTGGCGGTAAAGATCTGAAAAACCACGTAGTTTTGTTTTTGTTGGCCAACAATTCTTTGTCATTTGTATACAACACAAGTTCCTGGCCAACGTCTTTCGGACAAAAGTCCTACGCTTTGCCTGCAGAAAATCAGATCATGTGTATGAGGCTTTAAGAAAGACTCTTTACTTAACTTATGTCTCTGTAAAAAATCTAATCCCTGATAAACAGGATACTACTAAGCAAGAGTCATTTGGTAACTTAATATATCAAAAGTTACCCATCTACTTTAAGTGATAGCCCTGCAGATTAATAAAGAATTTCAAAACAATGCTTTAGGAACTAGCTTGTTTGGCATTAATCCTCTTAGGGCTCTTTCACACGTCCGTTCAGTTTTTTAGATCATTTTTTTCCCCCTTCAGTTGATCCGTTTTTTCATCCGTTTTTCGTCCGTTTTCCGTCCGTTTACATCCGTTTCCGTTCCGTTTTCCATCCGTTGACGTCCGTTTTTCATCAGTTTTTTTCATCTGTTTTTTCATCCGTTTTTTTTTTTTTTTAGAACTTTTTTTTTTTTTTTACATATTTCGATGAAAAACTGACGTTAGCGGATCGGATGGTAAACGGATCATCCGCTAACGTCCGTTTTTCGTCCGTTCCGTTTTTTTGACAGAAGAAAAATAGGGTTTTCTTCCGTCCAAAAAAACGGAGCTTACCGCAGACGGATGTTCATCCGCTAACGGACGCTAAGCCATAGGGAAGCATTGAGGTCCGTTAACGGACATCCAAAAAACGGACGACCGGAACGGACGTGTGAAAGGGCCCTAAGGGGTTATCCACAGCTAAATGGAGGCTGACACACCAGCTTTCCAGACCAGACCTCTGACATTAGCACCAGGTGCTTATTGAAACAAACTCAGCTATGCCAGAAGCAGAACAAGGATACAAATAAATAAATAATGAGATCTGTACTAGCTATGGGTAAGGTGTGTACATTGCAGAATATTATTGTGATCCTGCCTTTTGTTTCTGTACTGAACAAGCTGTTTCTTCAAAAGTAGCTTGAGACTGGCTATACACTACACAACTCTCCAACCTCTCCCAGATCCACCTTCCACCATGCAGTGCAAGGGTGTGCCTGATTCCCAACAATTAAGTGGGTTTGTGTTTGATCTCACACTACATGGTTTTTGTAAACCTAAAGGAAAGCCGAACAAGAACTGTTCAGTGTATGGCCAGTCCCTCACCCCAATAGCCAACATGCAGCCAGGTGCCTCCATTCCACCACAAGCTGCTGTGGAACTCAAAGACATTCCAGCTGCCATATGGGGATCTGTACAATCTAGAGAAACATCACTGAATGAAGTATGATGAGTTACAGACAAAATAAAAAAGTAAAATCTGGTAGAATGAGATACCCCCCCCCCCCCCCAAGCACGCAGAAGGGGAAGCCATGCTGCCACTTACCATCGACCTCCATTTGCACCATTTAGGCCACATACATTTGCCGGGAACCACGGATCAGTAGGAGGATTTACTGCTGACCAAGAGTCCTCCAGGTAGGGATCTTTAATATTCCCTCTTTTCCCATTCTTTCAGTAGCAGGAGAGCTGTCCTGGAGAGAGGGGGAAAAAAAGGAACGCTGGGGTATGGGGGAATCCCTCCTTTTATTTAAGCAGGGGGTTATGATCCTGTGGGGTTAGAGGGGTAGAGCTGACCCATTCATAGGCTGACATGATAAGCCCCAGGAAAACGAATTCTAGGGCTATAATTCACAGTTAACTCTTAACAAATGGCCTGTAAAGGCTTTTAAAGAGTCACCTATGGAGAATTTTCGATCCCACAGGAATGGATAATTTTAAGACTTGACCTGTTTGGTATCTATTTACAAAATCTATAATCCAATCTTTTATCATTTTCTTCCACAAAAATTGGGTATAATATTTGGTTTGTTTGCACTAAGATTCATTTTAGAGTATTTTTCCTGAAAATATGCATTTGCTACATGTGCAAATATCTTGCAACATAAAAAAAATGCAACTGCCACCATTTTATTCTCCATGTTCTTTGCATTAGAAAATTTAAACTTTATTGGGCTTTTCAGTAATTTCTAGCAAGGAAATGCAGATTTTATCAGTGTGCAAAAAAACGTAAATAATTCCCCTAGTAGACAAGTTAAGCTAATTTTGGGTGGCCTGACTATTAGCTCTATTAATTATTTTTGGATTTATAGTGTCCAAATAACATGACCCCCAGAAAAGTAATCGTTTCTGTAAAAAAAAAAAAAACATCAACTTGTCTATGCATATAAGGCAGCTATGTCTTCAATGCTTTATCTAATGAACACACTTTGAGAGTTTATCATTATTATTACTGCATAAACAGCAACCCAGCAATCAAAATGCAGATCTTACAAAACAGCAAAGTGTTTAGTTAAAATAACAACTTATATTTCTTAGAATTGCACCAATGTTTACATTTAGACTGTCAATGTTTGAGTAGCAGAAAAGTAGCAGCCATAATGCCTGCAGCTAGTAAATGACCTAGTTACCAGCCATGAGATTTCATTAATGTAATTACCACCTTTTGTGTATTGCATATTGATGTCATCTATTTGCTGGCACTGTAGACAAAGCAGCTTCAAGTGTTTGGAGATGAGAACTACTTATTGTTTTCATATTTCCAGGCCAGACATTTCCTTTACAAGGCAGCTGAACATTTCCACTGTGTCTGCACATAAGCAGGGTATACATGCACAGTTTGTATTCCTGCAACCAGTGGATTGAATAAAAAAAAAAAAAACCTGACAGATTCCCGCATCCATGCAAGTGATGTAGATGGAGGGGTCTCTCCTGCTGCGGTATTGTGTTCTGATCTGATAAACTGATCAGCGATGCAGCCACTGGCTGCAAGTGCTGATCAAATTCTGGTTTTGTAGCAGGATGGTACAACAGAAGACAGATGTTAGACCGGTCTCTGTTGAAAAGAGAGACGTCAGCTCGTACGCACGCCTAGCAAGCCCAGCAAAACAGCTGATCCACACGCCGCAATACGCGACCGTTACCGCAAGCTGCCGAGGACGGATACAACCACCCACGGACAATACACACTGGGTGTAAACGGCAGACTTGCTTCCCTAATATCCATAGGGTCAGGTGGACAGCTGAGACAGCTGAGGCTTCAACACGTACAACTTTTCTTTTGTTTTTACTTTTTATTATTTTTTGTATACATATTTTTAACCAGCCCAGGTGCCACTGGGAATTTTTAAGTGGAAATGCCCACCTATAGCAGTTTTTTATAATAAATACACTCAGTGTTTCTGAAACCTATTACACTATGTGGATACTTCACTTTTTGTCTTCCTGAGTGACACCGGAAGTTCATCACTACAAACAGCTGGAGGGTCACTTCTACAGCTGACAGCAGGTGTAACGCGGATAGAGGGAGCAGTGGAGCAGGAGCATTCAAGGTACCACCACCATCTGCCTATAGCCCCTGGAGGGTGCCAACATCTGGTGAGTGGGGACCTAAGAGGGGGAGCACTGAAGTCACGAAGCAGCATCCCAGTAGAAGAAAAACGCACCAAGTCACTCATAGACTCTTACTATTTATCATTTTTCATGTTTTTACAGTTTGCAATGACTTTCTATACTTGAGGTGTTATATCTATATCATCAGAATCCCTGCCTAAGGGAGCGGTATTACATCCACATTTGATGCCATTTTGTGTTTGGTATACATCTCTTTCTAAGGTTACAGTAATTATTACTGTATCTAGTGGCCTGCATTTTAGGTTATACTTGGGAACTACAAGTTATACATGTTGGGTAATTATTGGTGGTTCACCATACCACTGTGGGTTGGTACACACCATTGTTTGACTTGGTATTATTTAGATTTTTGCCCATTCAGTTCTTTTTAGTTTATTTAGTTTGTTGAAGTATTTAGTTTGGCCAGCCCAGGCCTACGCTCTTGGGATACCAGGTTTTGCATTTGGCACACCAGTCACATTTTGAACACTTTTCACTGTAGGGTTTTCCCTTCATATACTTGCACAGAGTCCTGACCAATCCATGTTTTTGGTCAATTCTATATATATATATTTTTTTGGTTGACCACGACCAGCTATTTGGAATCACTTTATACACACCCTTAGACACCATCTAGTGGTGGTAGTCTACTCCAACACCCACCCAATCAGGACACCAAGAGAGTCCATATCATTAACGAGGTAACCACAAAAGCTCCTTTTGAGCGGTTCTAAAGGGATCCCCCAACATTGGGATTCCCCTTTATACAGGTTACCCAACACTTGGATCACCAACACACTAGTTTTCACTTAGAATATTCACGTCTCACTCACTAGACATATACAGCAGCGCCACCATCCCAATACTTGTATATTCATGACATGTATCGTGCCTATATGTTTTACTTACAAATAAACTTGTTTTTGTTAAAAAAAAAAAAAATGCTATCAGTTGCATCAGCTAATTTGTTGTGTTGGTTGTGTGTAGTGGTGTAGTGTGACAACACGCAAAAAAAATAAAATAATTGCACATAGTATGAGTGGTACCTAAATACAAAAAAACAACAATGGCAACCTCTCTGATCTGTTTAAAAAATGGAAAAAGTGAAAGGTACACATGGAAAGGGCATTTTATAAAACCATGCATAGGCGATGTCTAGCTTCCTGTGTGTTGCTCTACCTTTAGACTAGAAAGAGTGCTTCTAGGTGAGTCAGCCCTCCGGTTTGTGCATTGCTATATATGTCCCATAGCTGGGAGCTCGGATAGTTTAGTGTTAGGGACCACGTTTATCAGAGATGCTTTTATGTGGCAGCGTGGCTTCCACATGTATTTGCAAATGGACATAACTAAAACCTCTGTTTATTACATAATTAGATAAAACAGATTACAGTATTTAGGTTTTATTTTATGGCTAGCTTAAAAGTGTGCTGGCAACCCCCATTGTATTGTTCTGAATTCAAAGCCTGACACAAAACATTTACATATAAGCTTTGTCTGTATTGTGCATACTTATTGCTCATTTTCATGAGCGCTTAACCTTTCGGTGCCCAGAGGTTAAGAATGTCTAGCTGCCTAGGCTAAAGTTAGCAGCATCAGCAGGCATCATTTGACAATAATTCTAGGGATAATTTGCATTTCTAAATGGCTTTTTCATTTTTTTAAGGGTATATTATCATAAAAACAAGAATTGGTAAACTTCAACATAGAAAATGTATGCTTTTAATACTGCCTTAAATTGGTTCTAAAGGCAGAACTTTTTTTTATCTTAATGCATTCTATGCATTAAGATAAAAAAAACTTCTGTGTGCAGCAGCCCCCCCTGAGGCCCCGTACACACGACCGAGCTTCTCGGCACAATCCAGCGAGAAGCTCGCTGGGATCCATATTCTGCCAAAAAGCTCGATCGTGTGTACGTTTTCGCCGAGCAAACTGTCGAGCGAGGCGTCGAGCCAAAATAGAGAGCAGGTTCTCTATTTCCTCGACGGGCCATCGGGACTAATGGCTCGACGCCTTTTTGACAGCCTGGTCAACGAACTCGATGGCCGGCCGAGAACCTCGTCGGGCGGAACGATGGGTTTAGCCCGACGAGGTTCTCGTACGTGTGTACGCTGCCTGATACTTAGCTGAGCCCCGTCTCAATCCAGGGATGTTACACGAAAACCTCGGCTGTACAGGGCATCCCTCTCCTGAGACACAGCAGCAAACACCATTGGCTCCTGCTGCTGTCAATTAAAGCCAGCGTGCCAATGAGGAGAGAGAAGGGGCAGGGCCGGGCTTACAAGTGTTGCTTATAATTATGAGCTTTATTTATGTATTTATTCATGTAAACCTTTATTCCAAAAGGAAAAAAATCTGTTGCTGTAAGTGCTTGTGTTACTGCAGCGTGAGGTTGAGTTTGGTTTCAATTTGTTTGTGTTTCTAAATCTGCTAGTACATCTAATATTCCTCTCCCCCAGACTGACAATGCTTCTGTCCAAAAGTGCTCCTTTGCTCCTTTATTCAGAGTAAGGCACTGTAATTAGGAAGGTGCGTTACTGGCCAGATCAACTGGTGAAAACTGAGGGAAAAAGCCTAAAAAGAACGATAATGCAGCCACAGGATCCGTTTTCATCAGACTAACCGATCGTGTGTAGGCCCCATCGTTTTTTTTTATCCATTGGTTAAAAAACTAGGAACTTGTTTTAAAATTATCTGATGGTTAACTAACCGATAGGAAAAAAACGATCGTCTGTAGGCACGCCCATCGGTTAAAAATCCACGCATGCTCAGACTAAATTAGGGGATGGGAGTGCTCGTTCTGGTAAAACTAGCGTTCATTATGGAGATAGCACATTCATCACGCTGTAACAGACAGAAAAGCGCAAATCATCTTTTACTAACACGAAATCAGCTAAAGCAGCCCCAAGGGTGGCGCCATTGGAATTGAAATTCCCCTTTATAGTGCCGTCGTACGTGGTTTACGTGACTGCGTTCTGACACGATTGTTTTTTAACCGATGGTGTGTAGGCAGCTTCATCGGATAACTCATGAAAAAATCCATCAATCCTTTTTCATCAGATGGACCGATCCTATGTACAGGGCATTAGAGTTATACCTTATGCACTAAAAGCCTAGGTGCTATTTTAAAACTGGGGCAATGGCCATTTGACCCAGTGCAATTTTAAAATGGTAGCTTCTAATGCTGGAAACAGTGCTAAGCCTAGGAGCCAAAACATTCCACTTACAGCTTCTGATTCTTGTTCTGATTCTTGTTCTTGTATTTTTGAGCTCTCCAACACTCCACGTGTGGCATTGTGGCATCTCCCGTAAGTACCGTGGCTTGGGCAAACCATTGTCAATTTTCGGTTTCGCTTTAAATTTTCACAAATGGATAACTTTATCTCAGTTTCCTATGCCTGGCATAGTTTTCTCAAGGTGCAAGTCAAAAGTCCAACAGCAACAATATGAAACATTATAAATGATAAGAAAAACTCTTGGCAAGTATTGCAATGTTATGAAAATTCATCAGTTAATGATTACTGAGGAATATGTGGTTACATAATAAAACAAACGTAAAATAATGTGCACGTGTTCTGTTAGGTAAGTAAACAAGAGATTGTTGTCCTCCATGGTGGATTAGTCATCCATGGTGTGTATTGCTGTGTGGACTATGGTCAGGTGGTGAGCTGCCTGATGGGGCTTGCTCTCCCCCATTCATGTTTCTTCTTCCAGCCCTCTTACAGCTTCTTCTGCAGTTTCTCTTGGGTCGTTATGCAGTGGGTTTTCCTAGGTTCCCCTCAGTGTTCTCTAGTCCTCAGCATGTACACTCGCTCCATTTTTCTCGCCCGAGCTGAGCATATAAGGAGGAAGATATATATCACCTACTGATTGGTCCTTTTACCATTTAGATAATACCATAGTCCACATTCTAGTTGTCTATTCTA
This sequence comes from Rana kukunoris, assembly GCA_029574335.1. Lineage (NCBI taxonomy): Eukaryota > Metazoa > Chordata > Amphibia > Anura > Ranidae > Rana > Rana kukunoris. The sequence continues at coordinate 88,010,506 of CM056049.1, read as the reverse complement.
CAGTGTAGCTGGCTTGTTGGTTTTTCTTTTGTCTATCTCCAACTAACCTAGTTGCAGGGCCGTCTGTCATATCCTCCTTGACCTGGCCCTCTGCTGCCCTGATCTTGCTGTGACCTCTGACCCTCTCAGCTCTCAGTTTTGGATTTGTAACCTTTCACAGTGACTTCTAGCATACATCTTATTTTCATTCTTGCCTCTATTATTGTTGCTGATGATGATTGTTAGGCTTGTCTCTGCTTTAACCTACTTTCAACATTTAACGCTTTTTTGTTATATGGATTGTCTGAATACACATAGGCTTACACTGTCACCTAGTCTCACCTAGTCTGCCGTCTACTGGGCACAGGGACTGAACAGAGACATCACAGTCCAGCAAATATGTTCTGAGGCTATGTGAGTATTGGCATGATAACATATCTGAGTTTTATGCATGTAATGTCTTCCTCAAAGGTGGATGCTGTAGGTAAAGTGCATTTTTATATTTACATACAAATTTATGGGGTGCAGCTGTGCATAGTAACCAATCAGCTTCTAGGGCTTATTGTCAAAGCCTAATTGAACATGCTGAAGTTAGAAGCTTTTTGGCAACTATGCACAGCTGCACCAGATTCTGTATGAACCAGTTTTAATAAATCTCCCCATATGAGTTCACTACAAAGTACAGTACATTGGCTTAGTGGTTAGCATTTCTGCCTTGCAGCACTAGGGTCATCTTTTTGAATCCCAACCATAACACTTCCTGCATGGGGTTTTTATGTTCTCCCTGTGCCTGCATGGGTTTTACTCCAGGTGCTCCAGTTTCCTCCCACACTCTAAAAGACATGCTGGTAGGTTAATTTGCTCCTGGATAAATTGGCCCACAGTACACATGGGGCTGGGTATGGTAAACATACTTTCCAGCCCTCTCATGAATGTTACATAGAAAGGAGGAGCTATGTAGGATTTTTTTTCTGTTTTGGAATTCCCAAACAAGAGCATGTGAACAGGTAAGCAGCAGTTTTTAAAAGTTATGTTAAAGCGGGGGTTCACCCTAAAAAAAAAATCTAACATTACATGGAGCCGGCCTATGAGACAGACAGCATGCTGTTGTTTTTTTTTTTTTTTCGTACATACCTTTTTAGGGCTATTATCACCCCTGGCTTCCCCGCGGGGAGTGGGCATTCCTAATCACAGGCTGTGATTGACGTGCTTCCGACCTGCGCATACTGCGCGTCACGAGTTCCCGAAAGAAGCCGAACATCGGTGCGCAGGCGCAGTATAGAGCCGCACCGACGTTCTGGTTCTTTCGGCAACTCGTGACACGCAGTATGCGTTGGTCGAATGCACGTCAATCACAGCCTGCGATTAGGAACGCCCACTCCCCGCCAGGAAGCCGGGGGTGAAAATAGCCCTAAAAAGGTATGTACGTAAAAAACAAAAAAAACAACAGCATGCTGTTGGTCTCATAGGCCGACTCCATGTAATGTTAGAATTTTTTTTTTAGGGTGAACCCCCGCTTTAAGTAAATGGGAAATCATAACAAATATACAGTTAGGCCTCGTACACACGATAGGTTGGCCAGAGGACAACGGTCTGATGAACCGTTTTCATCGGTCAAAACCGATTGTGTGTGGGCCCCATAGGTTATTTAACCAGGGCTCAAAATTTCAAATCCTGAGCTACTAGCCAGGCCTCAAGGGTTACTCGCCGCCAGTTGCCCCGCCCAAACCCTACTATGCCCGCCCCCAATTATGCCCCTAAACATGCCCTCATAAATTATCTCATGAAATGACACTTACATTTTTTTTATGCAGAATTAGGTTATAAAAAATAAATATTAACGACAACTGTATCCGTGTCCACCAATACAGCCTGCCCTTGTCTGCCAGTGTAACCTGTGTCACTAATGCAGTATGTGTCCCCAATGCATCCTACCTTTGCAGGGGAAGAGAGAGGAGAGACGCCCCCTGGTTGATCAATAGCTGTGTGTTCCCCGCTGCGTGCCGTCATATACAGCCCCTCCCCCTTGCCCGGGGAACTTTGATAAGATTGGACAGGCTATCAGTCTATCAAAGTGCCCAGACAAAGAGGAGTAGCTGTAAATGACGGTCCGTGGCGGGGAATTAAAGCTGTTATGTTCCCTGTGCTCTACTCAACCAGGCAGTGGCTCTCCTCTCTTGTCCCCTCTGATCGCTGGCAAAACAGCTCCCATACAACCCAGGCAGCCCACACTCGCCAGCCATCAAAATCCACTCGCAAAATGCGAGCAGGCGAGTGGAATTTTTGAGGGCTGATTTAACCATCGGTTAAAAAAAAGCCAACTTGCTTTAAATTTAACCGATGGATTCCTAACCGATAGGTCAAAACTGATCGTTAGTAGGCACGACCATCGGTTAAAAATACACGCATGCTTAGAATCAAGTCGACGCATGCTTGGAAGCATTGAACTTCATTTTTTTCAGCAGGTCATTGTGTTTTACGTCACCGCGTTCTGACACGATGGGTTTTTTAACCGATGGTGTGTAGGCACATCAGACCATCAGTCAGCTTTATCGGTTAACCGATGACAACGGTCCATCAGACCGTTCTCATTGGATGGACTGATCGTGTGTACAAGGCATTAGGGTTATCCCAGTATGGCTGCAAAGGTAGAAATTAACTTTAACTTTGTGATATTCAAAACTTTGCCTGTTCTGGAATAAGCACCCCGCTTTAACCTAGATCAAATTTATTTTTTTATTTTGTTTTGATTTTTTTTTAATCCAAAATAACAAAGATTCAATTTTAGTTTTAGAAGGTCCTCTCATGTGAAAACGCTGGCTATTGGGGAACCAATATGGTTGCTGTATGAACAACTGGATTCATTCTTTGAGTGGTTGAAACATGGCTGTCTATGTGTAGATATTAGAGAGGATCCTGTGGAACGGTCAATAACATGAACATTCTGCTGTGAACAACAACACCTTTACTGTTCTCTTTTTCACTGTTCTTGTCTATTTTTTTGGGCACCAGTTGGGCAGTTTGGCCACTTCTCAGCATATATTGACAGCATTTCCATGTCCATAAGCTGACATCTGTGGGTTCAGATTTTGCTATCCTCACATCAGCTCGATCATTCCTATTTGTGAGTCAGTCATGTGTGTGGTACCAAAGATCTGTATGTTTTGGCTCTGTCTAATAACTTAAACAAAAATTCTTATGCAAAGCCTGAATCTGATAAAGGAAATTCAGTATGAAAGAAATACGGAGGTTACTATTAGCGAGTAGCAGTATCTAAATCTGAAAATTCTAGTAGACCATCAGTTATTCTTTTAGAAGTTTCAGTGTTATATGAGTCACTGACTCCAAACAAGAATGCAGATTTGGAGTTTGCACTTTAAACGCTTAATCTATCTGACTGATTGTCATGATCCAGCTCTTTCTGAATCACTGACCCAGAACAAGTATATCTATCAATTAAGAGCATTAAAAGGTATTGGAGGCAGAGAATCAGTCAATTAAAGCTTACAATCTGAGGTCAGTAATGGCTGCTTACATATTTCTCTCAGTTTGGGTATCCTTTAAGTTAGTTATATCTATGTTGACACAACAGGTTAGGGTTTACAGTGCCCATAGATGTCTGTGTATTAGATAATGACCAGAAGAAGACCTTAAGCTGAAAGATAATGTCAGAAACTCAAACTTTAAACCAGCCCATTCTCAAACTATTTACTCCTTACTACTTAATTCCTTTTCTGGTCTATGGGAAGCCCTGCTAAAATCAATAAATTGTGTGCAGTTGGAAAATGCCCTTTACATTGGTGACAAGTGGGAAGAATGCCCCCTTACATATTGCCCCCTTAGAGACAGCTTTTAAGATTATTGGTGTCATGCAGCTGGCCCAGCCACGTGGTGTTGGTCCCGAAACTAGGCAGCAACATCAAATGGGAGGTCAACCACAGCTCAAGTAACCACTAACAACCTCCGGAGGAATCCTAGAGTTTCAAAGAACTCTGGTTAAGAATATCTGCTCTGGACATTGCTTTTTCTTTGTAAATAACTATATTGTACCGCCTGTGACAAAGATCAGGGGTATCCAAACTATGGCCCTCCAGTTGTTTAGGAACTACAATTACCATTATGTCTAGTCATGTCTGTGAATGTCAGAGGTTTGCAATGCCTCATGGGACGTGGAGTTTCACAACAGCTGGAGGGCCTTAGTTTGGAGGTCCCTGACATAGATGATCAAAATTATAACTACGTGCTGTAACCTTTTTCAAAGTTGCCATCACAATTATTGAATAGGAAAGAGAATGAAGGAAGATGGGATATTTGCGTGTCCTTATTTGCTGTCTTTAAGGTGTAGTACAATCACAACACACACTTTCAATTTTATAACATTAGCATGGTAATAGCAATATAAACAATAGTTATTTTTGACAATGCAATATAAGCTTACTTTATACTTACTTTGATATTGTGAGTTCTGTCTGTCTGCTAGCCATCTCTTCCCACAACTTCCTGAATTTACATTTCTGAGGACTATATATCCCATAGTACCTTCCTGCTTGCAAGCAGTGATTCCTGTACTGACTCCTCCTAAAACTCGATAATTTGTGCCCATTTAGTTTAGAAGGCAGGCTCTGTGAAATGTGTGACACAGCTGTGCCTACTAAGTCATAGTGATAAGATTTTGAGTATAGCCTCAAGTAGAACTAATTAATAATTAAATAAACAAGTACCATCATCCAAAATAACATATAAAACTTTTGGACAAGGTGAAAATATGGTGGCGGCTGCTAGTACTGCCTCAACCAATAAATAGTCACCTAGAAGAGGGGAGGGGGGAAGTATTGGTTAGACTTCGGACTTCTGACCGTTCTCATCGGATGGACTGATCGTATGTACGAGGCTTTAAAATGAGCACAGTGACATGTACTATATCAGATGAAATATGTGTAAACATATATTTTTATACTGTAGAAATCCTATAACTTATCTTAGAATTACTTCATAACTGATTCATTTTTACCATTATTTCACTAAGTAAATCATAGGTCACTTTGCCTCAATCTATAAAGTATGAACAATCAACAAGCATTGATATCATAGCTGCGAACTCTCTGAAGACTTGTATAATAGTCGAGAAGTGACTTAAGATAACTGCATTAGCTCCAGCCAGTCTGTCTCCATGAAAGGCATCTATTCTGCTGAGAAGCCAGTCAAATTTACAGCCCAATATTCATTGTGAGACCCTCTATTACCGGGAAGGAGCAGAGGTTATGTGTGTGTTCATTCTGCATCTTGTGCTGGTGACACAGTATCAGGAAAGCTTCTCTTACAGTACCTGATAGTTAAGCCTTTTTTTATGTTCAAGCTAGTAAAAAAAAAAAATGTTTTTTTTTTTTTTTTTAAATAGAAAGGAATAGTAAATATCTAAAAAACAAAAACGGAGATATAATAATTTGTGTTTTTACATTTGAATTAGATTTAAGCCACATTAAATGTATTATTGTGTTAGTGTATTTAATTCCGCTTTTTTTCTTTTCTTTTTTTTTTTGTTATGGTGGTGTGTTTAAATAAATACTATATATTAATGAAGAAGTAATATATTGTGTAGGTAATTTTGGCAATGTATTTTTATTTTTTTATAGCCCTGTTATAAAGGGGGAGGCTTGTTTGCGCATTATAGAATGCTTCAGTGGTAGCTGGTGCTCCATATTTTGGGGGGTGACAAACAAACCCCCCCCCCGACACTGGGACAGTACTTATTGCTTACCCACAGCAGATGGACGAAGCAGTAGGAGAGCAGCCAGGTGGACAGAGCAAGGCTGTGGCATGCTCCAATGACAGACAGGGCCGGCCTTAGGTGTTCAGGCGCCCTGTGCAAGCTAATCCTGTGGCTGCATTACGCTACCACCTGTTGCTCTGTGTGTGAAGGAGAGGAGGAGGGCGGGGAACAGTCTGACACTTCGGCGCAACGGCACCCCCCATGTACCCGCCCAGGATCGCCCCTGCCTGACCTGTGATAATCATGTAAGTTGTAACTGACTGCGACTCTGCGAGCTGTAATGGCCGCACGGTTCCCCTGTTGCACAGCTCGCACACCCCAAAGGCCGGCCCTGATGACATATATTGCCATCTTTCTTCTCCCAGCTCAGGCTACACAGCAACTCTACCTCTGCACTGCATATGTCACCGCCGGAGACTGAACGCTCATTGGCTGCAGCCAGCTCCCTGTCCTTTGCTCCTCTTTGCTGCTTATTTACTCCAACCACCGCCACACACATCATACAAGTTTGTGTGCTCAGGGTACAGTGCTCTGCGCCCCGAGCCCACCCTTTTTGAAGCCAATTAGAGCCTCAGGCTATACTCTTCAGCCTCAGGCCACAAAACTATTAATTTACTCCCTGGTCATCTCTCGCCTCAATTACTGCAACTCCCTTCTCACTGGCTTACCGCTGCATACTCTATCCCCCCTTCAGTCCATCATGAACACTGCTTCCAGACTCATCCACCTTACCAACCGTTCTGTCTCTGCTGCTCCTCTCTGCCAATCCCTCCACTGGCTTCCGCTCACACAACAAATTAAATTCAAACTACTAACAATTACCTACAAAGCCATCCACAACTCTGCCCCCAGCTACATCAATGACCTAGTCTCCAAATACCAACCTAATCGTTCTTTTCGTTCTTCTCAAGACCTCCTACTCTCTAGCTCTCTCATCCCCTGCTCCCATATTTGTTTCCAGGACTTTTCCAGAGCCTCTCCAAGCCTATAGAACTCCCTACCCTAATCTATCCATATATCTCCCTCTCTATTAGCTTTTAGAGGATCCTGAAAACCCTCCTCTTCAGAGAAGCCTACCCTTCCCACACCTAGCAACGGTATTTTTCATTTGAGTCCATCTGATCATCCCCCACAGCTAACTACCCTTTGTTCCACTTGACCCTCCCTTCTAGATTTTAAGCTCTTACGAGCAGGGCCCTCTGATTCCTCCTGTATTGATTTGTATTGTGAATGTACTGTCTTCCCTGATGTAAAGCGCTTCGCAAACTGTTGGCACAATATAAATCCTGTATAATAATAATAATAATACTCATGTGCGTCAAAAAAAGAAAAACCCCATTGAAAATCCATGCATCCGGCGCCCTGCATGGAGATTAGGGGCCGGACGCATGGATTAGGGGGTGGCGCCCCTGCGCCCCTAATGAGCAGGCTACCACTGGAATACTTTTTATAAATTTCCTGCTTATACCTACTTTAATGGGTCACCTCAGATCCATGATAATTTTCTAAACACAATCCCTGGAATTCATAAAAACTGTTGCAAGCAGATTTTGCAAAAGTGTCTCTCATTCATTCTAAAAGTGGTGCAGAATGTGCCAAATTCATAAACCTGACTAGAACTTGTACCTGTACTTTTGCAAAATCTGTCTGTGCCAGTTTCTCTCTGTAAGCTAAAAAAGGGTCCTAATTAGCCTCACTTGTATATTTGGCACTTTCAATGCGACACAATGTGAAAATGACACATAATTAAACGTGATGCATGTTATCATTTATTGAATTTGGTGCACGAGTCGCTGTCAGAACCAAAAGTATTGCAAATGTTTCATGAATTTGGCGCAATGCATTAACAAGAGGGATTAGAAAAATGTTGCAGCAGTATTATTGAATTAAAAAAAATATATAATAATCTGCGCTATCAAAAATTAAGCAGCTACAAAAACCAGTGAACAGTGGAAAACAGCAAATACAATATACAAATAGTAGCGCTAACAAATGATAAAGAAAAATCAATTGACTAATAAACAAGTCCAAATGTGTATAGTGAGAAAAACTGATGGATTAATAAACAAAGTGAATGTTTTCAAAACCAAATGTCTGATATAGAAAACCAGAAAGAAAAAGAGAAAAAGTCCAAATGTGTAAAATCAAAAACTTGATTAATGTGTGAACACAGCGAGTAGTTCCAAATCAATGGTGATTTTCTCTTGAACGTGATAAACGTTGGTGATGAACCCGCCACCAATATAGCAGAGGCTTACCAGATGTATAGAACCCAAATGAGCCTACACCCAGAGGGTCAATCAAGCTGGATGTATACAAAGGCTGTATCAGAATAGGACTCGATCTTCACACGACAACACCGCCAAGATAGAGGAAGATGTTCAATGGTGAAAGACAATCACTCCTGAATGGTCAAATGATAACACCGATGTATGAAGAGAGGCAAATAAAAGAGGCACATAGCATAATACCATAGGAACTGGATATTTAATATATTGTATAAAAATATATTGCGCTACTCAAAAATGTGAAAAAAATATATACAAATATGTGAAAAAAGAGGTGAAAAAAAGAAGGTAAAGGCAGCCAACACAACAATGGAAAATATTGTAAATGAATAGTGTAAAAAGTGCATCGCGGTGACACACAGAGATGACGCTGCACGCCTTGAGCATGCATTGACATCCGTCATGCTGTCGCGATGGAGATGGGTGGAGTGCTTGACGACGCACATCCCCATTTGCCGTTCTGTCGACGGCGTGATTGGTAGAGTGCAGAACGGCGTCACTTTTTCCCTCCCCTCAGACGTAATGCTGAGGTTTGATTGGTGCAGCCCCTCATGCCTCTCCCCTCGTTGTTAACGGGGTCGGCTATTGGAAGAGGTCGGTGGAGTGACAGTATCCAACTCCATTTACTATCTAACAACGAGCGGTCATTTCCGGGCGCCTGGAACGCATACAGGCGTCATTTCCTGGTGCCTGGAACACATACAACCAGGAAATGAAGACATTTTGGAACGCACGCCGGTTTTCACCCAGGCGGAAGGGAGCAGGGTCTCATAGGATTAATTGGGATGGTTATTTATAGCGCAGTGTGACTCACAAGATCCAGTCCTATACCCCAGTTGATGTCTTGTAAGACGAAACCGGTCGGGTTTTCACTGGATTCAATTGATTTTCATTGCACTCTTGGACTTTTCTTTTTTCTCATGCTTTTTGTTCCTAGATGTGGAATAGTGCTGTGGTGTGATGAGACATTAGAAGTTTTTTTCCACTTGGATTTACCTGTGAAAGTTTTTTTACCTCCCTCATTCTAAGGAGGTTTTTTGTTTTTAAAGTGTACACATTTTTTAATATTTTTTTTTACACTATGAGGAGACAACCTTCTCTTTTTTCTTATCTCCCATCTCCTGCCTGCTTCAATCTTGTATGAGGATACAACAACATCCGGCTGTCCCTTGGGAATATCTCTGGATCATCCACAGAAGGATACACACGGTGACAGAGATCGGGAAGGGCATTCAGCCCATTTAAGCTCAAGGGACCCCCCACCGTATGGAGTGCTGTGGGTCTACATCAGTCGGTAAGCGTATTGATTTCACCTTTACCTTACGCCTACTTCATAGGAGTGTGGAGTATAGAAGAAATGTATAACATTGATTAGAACTAAGGGTCTTCTTTTGTTCTAACTGAAACAGGATATATGCAACCCCTATGGGGTGGAATGTTATTTGAAAGAGGACATTCCAACTGATTTATACGAATATAACCTATCGCTATATATGGACTGGTTATTATTGTTTACATCTATGGACGTTTACATTCATATCACTGGATTGACGTATTTAGTATATGATTTTTACACTGTCTATATATAGGGGTATTACTGTCACTTTGATTTATATATACATTTTTTCTTGTGCACTATTTAAATAGCACTTTGTTGTGGTGTGGATTGACACCCTTACACAACCGGACCTGAGAGTCCAAGTTTTGAGTGGATTATCATCCTCTTACATGATTTGGGGTGTTCCCTAAGTAGGGATACCTTGGTTTAATTTGGCGCTGCACTGGATGTTTAATATAGGTTATAAACACGTACATGAAAGTGGAAATATAATAGCATATTGATCAATATGTCCGTGGCAGCAGTGGAATCACCCGACGTGTTTCACAAAAACTTGCTTCGTCTGGGGTATAACTCTAGTTATTTCGACTCTAGCTGTAATTAAGCTGTATGTAAATGTACATTTTTTTTTCAGTTTTTAATTGAATTCAATTCCTCTATTTGTCATTTTGTCACCAAGAGAGGTGGTGTCATTTAGTATCCCAGTTTAGACACCCCTCACATAAGGGAAAACTCCCTAATGGGATACAGACAGCAGAAATAGAATAATGGGGGTTTAACCATGAAAGAGGCTGCACATGAAGTCAGACCTATTCAACTTCTAGTTCTCAAGATTTGTAAAAGTAGCTTAAAGTGAATTTCCACTTTTGCATCTAAATTAGGATAACACCTACTTCATATTTGTTGTATGTTGCCATACGCATAGTCATAACATAACCTCAAATTGCTGCTTACCTTTTTACTTGCTCTTTAATGAAATTCTATAGATTGTATTTGACAGGGCTATGTTTATCATAATTACCCCATTTGTAATATGCTAGCAGATCTTCCATGTCAGTTGTCAATTAGATCTGCACATTGCCTGTCCTAACAAAGGTTTAAAGTGGTTCTAAAGGCAGAAGTTTTTTTATTTCAATGCATTTTATACAAAAAACCTTCTGTGTGCAGCAGCACATAACAAACATATAGAGTAAGGGGTTCTCAAAATGAGGTTGCAAAGGTAAAAACACACTTTAAGGCAGTCTTCATGGTTTGTGATACTAATTTGAAAATTAACATTTCAGGCACTCCTGTCAGGTTAATATTCAATATAAAGAAATAATTCCTTATGGCTGCACTTCCAAAAATCCTTTTATTGAAGCTTCATATGAAGTGGTTGACAGATGGAGCAGGGGATAAAGAGGTAGACGCGAATTCACGCAAATGTTAGCGCTTAGTCAGACTCACTCACCTGGAGCGGCTTTTCTTGTTTCATTAATATTCAATATGAGCTTTATGTTCGAGTCGAACATTGGCTGTTCCGCCTGTTCTGCGAACAGCGAACAATTTGGGGTGTTCGCGGCAAATTCAAAAAGCTGTGGAACACCCTTTAAAAGTCTATGGGAGAAATTTAAAAGTGTTAATTTTAAAGATTAATATGCAAGTTATTGTCCTAAAAAGTGTTTGGGGACTTGGGTCCTGCCCCAGGGGACATGTTTCAATGCAAAAAAAAGTTTTAAAACGTTTTTTCGGGAGCAGTGATTTTAATAATGCTTAAAGTGAAACAATAAAAGTGAAATATTCCTTTAAATTTTGTACCTGGGGGTGTCTAAAGTATTCATGTAAAGTTGCACATGTTTCCCGTGTTTAGAATTCTCCTTGCACAAAGTGTAATTTCTGAAGAAAAGAAAGTAATTTCAAACTATTCATGAATTGCCGGCCCGGGCAATACAGAGAAAAGTAATTGAAAAAAATGACAGGGGAACCCCCCCCCCCCCCGGTCCATTACCAGGCCCTTTAAATCTGGTATGAATATTAAGTGGAACCCCTGCCATTTTTTTCAATAACTTTTATCTGTATTGCCGGGACCCGACAATTCATTAATAGCGCGAGTAGTTTGAAATTGTTTTTTTTTTTCCTTCAGAAATTACACTTTGTGCAGGGACAATTCTAAACACGGGAGACATGCACCACTTTACATGCATACTTTAGACACCCCCCAGGTACGAAATTTAAAGGAATATTTCACTTTTATTGTTTCACTTTAAGCATTATTAAAATCACTGCTCCCGAAAAAACGTCCGTTTTTAAAACTTTTTTTTGCATTGATACATGTCCCCTGGGGCAAGACCCAGGTCCCCAACCCTTTTTAGAACAATAACTTGCATATTAGCCCTTAACATTTGCACTTTTGATTTCTTACATTCGAGTCCCATAGGCTTTAACGGTGTTCGAATGTTCGCGTGAACTTTTGGTCTGTTCGCATGTTCTGGATGCAAACCGGACCAGGGGGTGTTCGGCTCATCCCTATTCAATATGTTCAGTTAGCAGGAAAGGCAACAGGGAATCTTAAAATACATGCAAAAACATGACTGGACACAGGGGTAAGGCTAAAAGGTAAAGGCTAAGGGGGGATCTGGTTTTGGAAGTATAGAAGAGAGTTATGAAAAATATGCTTAAAAAAACATTTAGTATGGTGGCTGACACATAATAAGAGCATTTTGGTCTACTATGTGTAAGGTCTGCTGGCAATGATCATTAGACTACAGCGTGAAAAATAGAAATACAAAATGCTATGAGGATCAGTTCACAAAGTTAATGTATATGTATTCCTTTTTTTTTTATCTCATGATAATTTTATTTCGCTTGAAAGTGAACTATGGCAAAAATGGGCAAACTGTTGTCAAAATATAAAATGACATATCTGATACAGCCTGTCGCTAACATTACATAGCATTCCTCCATATAGTTATATTACCTGCTGATACCACCAGTAGAGCCTTTATTTTTGTTTACTTTTTACTTCCTTCCAGTAGTGTATTTAGGTTTTGTGCTGCCCTAGGCCTGACTAAACTTGTACACCCCCCCTAATTTAAATATGGCCCACCCCTTTCGTTTGTGGCCACACCCATTTCTGTTTAAGACTCGCCCTGAAATTTCCGACTCGGGACACTAGTTCTGAGGGCCTGGGGGGGGGGGGTTCCCTTAATTTGCATAGATTTCCTGTTTGGCTATGGGGGAGAAAGTGAAGGGAAATCTCTGCAATGAGACAAGGATGGTAAAAAAGAAGCTGACAGGGGCTATAACCCCCCCCCCCTTTACTCTATCCAAAATGAAAAAAAAAAAGAAGTGTTGCCTATAGTTCTACTTTAAGCACAAATTTCTGATAATTTTATGGAGAGGACCAAGAAGATATAGCAATGCCAATGGTGCAGCAGAAAACATATAGCACGGTGAGGAAGGTTTGTGGTCCAGGATGATAGGGCAGTCAAAATTAGAAGCAGCTTGCATTACACTAACAGTGTAGTGCAATCCGGAGGGGACTCCCTCCGGCTTCTTCCAGGTGCCAGTCTTCGACCATCATGATTGGCCAACACGCTCATCCTGACACCAAGGCACTATGCTCAAATTTACACTGGGCTCTGCATGTACAGCTCAGTGATAATGCTGCTGTGTGATTTGACTGCAGAATTACAGTGTTGTTACTCTGCTGACATAGATAAAAATAAAAATAAGAACATTAAGTCCCAACAAAAAAAAATTTGTTCATAGAATTCCAAAAGCAGAAAAAACTTTCAATGTGATGTTATCTTCCAAACAGATGATCAGTGATCTTTCACCAAACAATAGAAATGACACCCCAAGTGTACCAGATAAGTGATCTGCTTACCAGAAAGATTTGACTTCTTTACTTAAAAAAAGAGTCAAAAGACGCTTTGGCAGTATAGTGCCTGCTCACATAGAATATGACTGGAGATGTATAGGAACCTTCCTCCTCATAGTTATAGGCAGGATTTGTGGAAAGAATGGTAAACATCCATAGCGTAAAACTGTTTATTTAAAACATATAGAAAAAAAGATAGCCAAATGGCTCCTTACATTTAAAAGTGCCTTGTCTCCAATTTGGTGTCTGGATAAGCCTCGCGTCCACCTCCATGGATGGAGTGCATTCCACTGACCGAATAGGACAACCAGAGGAACTACACGTGGCGTGGAGTAACGTGACCAGGTACCGCCTCGACGTACGTTTGGTCATTACGTCTTCAGAGGCTTCCTGTCCAATTCGGTCAGTGGAACGCACGCCATCCACAGAGGTGGCTTATCTAGACACCAAATTTGAGGCACTTTTAAATGTAAGGGGCCATTTGGCTATCTTCTCTTTTTCTATATGTTTAAATAAACAGTGTTACGCTATGGATGTTTATCATTCTTTCCACATATCCTGCCTATAACTATGAGGAGGAAGGTTCCTATACATCTCCAGTCATATTCTATGTCATATTCTATGTGAGCAGGCACTATCCTGCCAAAGCATCTTTTGACTCTCTTTTTAAGTAAAGAAGTCAAATCTTTCTGGTAAGCAGATCACTTATCTGGTACACTTGGGGTATTGTTTCTATTGTTTGGTGAAGGATCACTGATCATCTGTTTGGAAGATAACATCACATTGAAAGTTTTTTTTATGCTTTTGAAATTCTATGAACAAATTTTGTTTTTTTGGGGACTTGACCTACTTATTATTTGTAATAATGTGATTTTCACTGTTATGCTATTTGTTTTTTATATAGTGTGTTACTTTAAAATATTATATTTAAGATTTAATATCTCGCATATAGGATATATGGTTTAATAAGAGAGTTCTGTGACGAGAGTGAAAAGCTTTAACATAACACACATTTATTAGAGAAAAGATATTAGCTATCTAATACACTGCATACATTTACAGTATTTAAACTAAGGGAGTAGAAGTTAGTTTGTTAATACAAATTTAAGTACATCACACAAAACTATCACACAGTACAAATTATGACAAAGATATGGTAAGTGCGTGGGAGAGGATTCCTTGATATTACCTTGAGAACGGTCTTTCCTGGGCCCAGATTCTGTTCTGATTCTCTCTCTCCCATCTACTTGATTCAGCCTACTTAATTTATATCTCTGGGACCCAACTCTGATTGGCTCTGGGTCCTGCGCCCAAATTTGGTGTTTCCTTCCTTAAATTTAGGGATAAATAGATTTTGTAGACAAGTCAATCAACTCATGGGTTCCTTACAATGGCTATTCATGTTACAGGAAAAGGCTATTATGATATCTCCACGAAGTCTAACGTCCCGTGGTGATTCCTCTTCCTGGGTCGTTTGATATTCAAAAAGGTATAGTAGACAGGTCGTCTCTGGCCACCTTATACCCTCACCTACATACATCAAATGGAGGGTGTTGAATTGATATTTTCAGACAAGACTGTGAAACCAATTAACCCTTTCCTGGAATCCTTCCGTCACACTATCCATCTTATCATATCGATATCGATATTTATATGTACATTTATTCCCAGTTGCTAATGGCGATTAGACATAAAATTTTTTATAAGGCAACAGATGACCCCTTGTGGCACGTTGAGATAGATGAGACGAGTAGTGTTGCTCACGAATATTCGTATTGCGAATATTCGGCTCGAATATGGCATATTCGAGTATTCGCGATATATTCCGAATTTCGCGGTGAATATTCGCTATTTCGAATATTCGTATTTTTTCAATTTTTTTTTTAGAACAGATCACATCCTAGAGATCCCCATCGACGTCTAAAAGCATTGCTGGTATGATTAGAGACCTTGGGCCGAGTAGCTGCAGCGATCAATTTATATTGCCGATAAATCGCAATGCGATTATTCGGCAATAGCGATATCGCGATTATTTTCGAGAAATTCGCAATATTGTTTTTAGCTAAAATAACACATATATTCGATTTCAGAGTGTTACTGTCGAAATTCCGCAATAAATTTCTCATTCGCATTTTTGCGAAATTACGATAAAATATCAAGAATATTCTGAGCCAATCAGAGTGCTCCATTCCGCATTTCTCGAATATTCGCAATTATTTTGTATTGTAATATATCAAGAATATTCTGAGCCAATCAGAGTGCTTCTTCCGCATTTGCCGAATATTCGCAATTATTTTGTATTGTAATATATCACGAATATTCTGAGCCAATCAGAGTGCTCCTTCTGCATTTGCCGAATATTCGCAATTATTTTGTATTGTAATATATCACGAATATTCTGAGCCAATCAGAGTGCTCCATTCCGCATTTCTCGAATATTCGCAATTATTTTGTATTGTAATATATCACGAATATTCTGAGCCAATCAGAGTGCTCCATTCCGCATTTCTCGAATATTCGCAATTATTTTGTATTATAAAATATCACGAATATTCTGAGCCAATCAGACTGCTTCTTTCGCATTTCTCGAATATTCGCAATTATTTTGTATTGTAATATATCACGAATATTCTGAGCCAATCAGAGTGCTCCATTCCGCATTTCTCGAATATTCGCAATTATTTTGTATTATAAAATATCACGAATATTCTGAGCCAATCAGAGTGCTCCATTCCGCATTTCTCGAAATTTCGCATTCGCATTCGCAATAGCGAAAATTCGCAATCATTTCATTTCCAAAAAATATCACGAATATTCGTATTTAGCGAATATATCTCGAATATTCGACTATATATTCGAGATATATCGCGAAATCGAATATGGCATATTCTGCTCAACACTAGAGATGAGGCCACACTTAAATGAGTAACTGTTTATGTCTAATCTCCATTAGAATGTTAAGTTTCTCCCTCTGCCATCTTAGAAGTCGGTTCAGATATATCACCATGCCTGTCATGAAAATCAATATCCCACATTGTAATATAAGAAGCCCTTTTATTCCCATTTCAATCCAGGTCCTAGTGGTGACTAAGCTAAAATCCCCATCATGTAAAAGTTAATTTTATCACTAGCGCCCCCCCCCCCACCCCACCTTATTACACAGTAATTAGGAGTTCACTTCACTCTTTTAAGAGGAGCAGATTTTTCTTCACTTAATCATTTGTTGGCGTGGAGTATATCCTCACAATTGTCACTCTGTTTCAGGAAGTAAAAAAAAAAATATGATCTAGTGGCAGGACAAACCGTGTTACATGGGATAAAAAAAAAACATGTTTGTACTAGCAACCAATTGAGTCATATATGTTATGTATTCCACTTTAACTATCAAAATTTCTCTATAAATGATTGTGCTTGTCCAAAACAATGTGCAAAGAAACCCACTCAACCATTGAAGGGTTACTAAATCTAATTCTGTATTTCAATGCATGTGCCAGCCACCCCAGACTTGGCAGACTAAGCAGCAAGCTAGCAACACAGCCATCTGTATACAGTCTTTTTATTGGCAACATCTCTTATCAATGTAGTCCATGTTTAATGCATTTTGGGCCATGCATGGCCCTTGACTCTAGCTATATTAAAGGTCTGGTAAGATCTGGATAGCATGATGTGAGACATTCCTAGCAATCATACTATGTGCAGATGGACATGTTGCCAGCTAACTGGTTAATGTCTGTGGTTGCCTCGATTACATATACCAGCTCACACTTTGCTAATTCTTATATTGAATGTTTTATTGAGCCCTAGAGACGTGTTGAAACAACAGCCTGCTTTTTATTGAGTCCAGAGTTCTTAAAAATTTTTGAAGCTTTAGTATTACAGGATGTCATAAGTATAAAACTGACACGTATGCCTCCAAAGCCTGATCTCTTTCTCTCTCTATCTACTGGAATTCCTGCCCACAATACACCAATTGTCTATTACAGGAAAGCATGTAAGGATAATAATACTTGGATTGCAAAATCAACTTGTCATTTTGACTTTCACAATCTATCCTTAGATTCTAATATTAGCAGTTCCTTTCCAAACTGGGCACATTTCAGAAGTCTTGCCTGAAAATCTGGTAGACAGACGATGAGCTGCTATATATGAGTCTAAACAAGCCTGATGAGAGTGGAATAAATGAGAACAGAATGGCAGACATTGTTACATTCCAAGATATCTCACCAAGTGGCTTATCGGGGGGAGCTGGAACATTCTCTGTGCAGATTTTCTTCCTCTTCTGCCAAGTCTGGGGTGACTGACCTATGCTGAGAAATATTAGATTAGATTTTCATAGTTCTAAAAAAAACATCAATTTCCAACTCAACAAAGTACAATCTGCATCTTTGTGTCATATTTGTATTATAGTGGATTTCTAGGCAAAAGGGTAATCTTTTCATCAAGGTCCTCCTTCTTACACTCCATCTTCAGCAACAAGGGGACCCTTAGCAGCCCGAGCACCTTGTCCTGAGCAGCCAGGAACAGTGGTGTTCATGGTGAATCATTGTATGTAAGTGGTTACGTTGGGATATCTGGTTTCAATAACAGATTCCTTGCAAGTGAGAAAAACTTCACCTCCTAATTTTAATAAAACCAGTCATCTCCACAGGAAATTGTTACACTCCTCTCGTCTCTAGTGCCATATCTGATAGGTGCTCATGGAATTTTAATACAGGGAATGATATAAAGTTGTTTACAGTGATGTAGCTTGACACAAGTGGACAGCAGTATAACACAAAAGCCCGGACCTTACTATTCAATTAAATTGGTCCAAACTTATGTAGCACTACCCCCAGAGGAGCTGCTGGATTTTTGGGCGGCATATTACCTCATGGCTCCTCGGAAATTCCTAGAGGTGGGTGTTGCATGTTGCATATAGTAGAAGTAAAGAAATGTCCACGACAGGTGCTCTTTGCAGTGCTCTTTATTACCCAGCCGGGTAAAAAACAGTAAACTTATGGTGAGGAAAGTAAAGTTGAAGAAGAATGGAGAATAGCAGATTCAGGCGTGATAATAGGAAACAGTCTTGCTCCCAAACATAACCCTTCTGTTCGCCACTCCCACAGGCCTCTCTCACTGACCTGGCAGCCGGAGTATCACATGGACAATTGTAGGATACAGTCTCTGCCACAGACCCTCCTTAGTGAACTTGAACTTGAGAAAGAGCCTTTGCCACAGACCCCCCCTCGGTGAGGCTCAGAAAGACACCTCTGCCACAGGTCCTCTCTGGATTGAATTCTTGGAGATATCCCTCCTTAGATGAGTTACGCCTGGATCTCCTTTAATTTGTCGCCCAGATACCGACTGACAGGTGGTTAATCCCTCAGTGTCCAGATACCTCGATCCCCGGAGGTTTGTCCAGGCCCTTTTGGACCGCCAGCCTCTAAATGGCGTTCCTCAGACTGACTCCCCACCGATCAGCAGTACAGCTTGGGATCTTCAAAGGTGGGAACCCAGTCACTCGCTGGGTCCCCGTCGCTGTTCAGATACTCCGGGCCAGCATGGTCCCGGAAACCAGGAACACCGCATGGCACGCATGTCCCGGCCAGGTAGGCAATAACGCCGGGGTGCCGTGGTGTGGCCACCCTAAAGGTGGGTGCCACACTGGACGAAGAAAATCGAGACCCAATGGCGTCTGCCTCATAAATACCCCTCCCCAGCATGCACAGCGAGGACAAACCCTCCTGATTGGCTGCTGGGAAAGAGCACCCAAACCTTGACTCCGCTGCTGCCACCTGCAGCACCGGGGCTGGAAGAACACCCCAGTACAACAGAATAAGCCCACAGCCTAGCCAGGCTGAGCCAAAGACCCTGTTTTGCATTTAACAATCTGGATCAGAGTTTGACTACACTCTGATCTACCCTTAAATTTAACTAGCACCAGTACTATAAAGTACATAGGCGCTTTATAGTCGCTACACTTAGCATTCCTAGTCCTTCAAACTATCCCTTCAGCTAACATTCCCAACTCATTTCCACCTATACCTAAAGTTTCCAACTCCCTTCCTCTATGCCTAAAGCCTCGTACACATGCTCGGTTTTCTCGGCAAGAAATAGCAAGAAAACTGCTGGCAGAGCTTTCTTGCTGAGTAAACCGAGCGTGTGTACAAGGCTTTCAGGTTTTTTGTTTGGAAATCTGGCCAGAATTTCAACGAGAAAAAACAACGTTTTTTCCTGACGAGATTCTGGCCCGTGTGTACGAGGCCTAAGCCTTCCAACACAAATAAAGCTCTCTATTTTCTATAAGGCTCCCCTACACTTCTCCAGTAGAAGCAGTTTAGCTGCTTACTTTCTCAAGGTGATATTGATAGATGAGGGATTTGGATATGGTTAGGCAGGAACTATAGGCCTCCAAAAGTAAGTGTCCTGTTGAAACTGCAACCTCTGCTTCTCTTTTATCTGTAACACTGGGTTGGATACCAACATTGATATATCTATAGTAGTTAATGGCAGCTCTACCAGTAAAGCAAACAGCATGTGGGTTTAGCCTAGTTGCTGTCTGTTGTAGAACCTGCAGGTAAATGGAGTACTTATGTTTTTATCTAAAAGCTGGGCTACCAACATTTGAAGAACTAGAAATCTTCTCATAGGTATGTCGGATTAAAAAAAAAAAATGAAAATCTGTGTTGTTTGAAAAGAGAGAAGGATAGCAGTCCTCTTGACAAGAATGGAAGAGGTCCCTATGGCCATACAACACATACCATATACAGTTAAGGGATTACTACTTACCTTGTGGCATCTCTAACCGTGTTTTTGTCTCCCACACCCTTATTTTAGACAAGTTACTGTAAACTGTGGACTGAGATGGACCTGTTGAGACACACATGCCAGGGGCAGGTATTCCTCTATTTTAGATATTCTTTGGATTATGTCTTTGGATTACTAATACTTGTACTTGATGTAAGGCTTATGGAAGGATTTTAACTACAAAGTATGTATAACATTGTTTCTCTGAGAAAAACCATGCGTAAAATTTGATCAAATGAGAGCAACAAACATATGATATAATAAGCGGCAACTCTACTGTGTGATACCAGTGTAGCACCCTCTGGGTAGGTAGGTGCTAGAGGTAGGATTTTTTTGTAGGATAGGTAAATTTAGGCAGGCCTGGCTGGCAGCCAGGCCTGTTTGTATTGATCTGGTCAGGAGGACTGGGGAGGCACGCCTGAGAGGACTGTGAGCATGCAGTCTGAGATGGGTGCAGAACCAGAAGTGTGGACTGTGGAAGAAGGGGCAGTGGAAAAAGGCAGCTGCAGCCAGGAGGGCTGGCAGGGCCTGAAGAGGGCTAACTGGGATCAGTAGCCAAAATAGGACAACTCGTCACAGCCAGGAGGGCTGGTGAGGGAGGCATAGTCAAGAGAACTGGGAGGGAATGCCTGAGAGGACTAGGAGCATGCAGTCTGAGATGGGTGCAGAACCAGGAGTGTGAATTGTGAAGGAAGGGGCAGTGGAAAGAGGCAGATGCAGCCAGTAGGGCTGCCAGGGCATGAAGAGGGCTAACTGGGATCAGAAGCCAAAATAGTGCAGCTATCATAAGGACTTTTCTGCTACACCATTGGGGCCAGTGGTCCCAGCCTGCAAAGGGCATTTGCTGAGGCCAGGCTGAGTCAGTGTCAGGCCTAACCAACAAATAGTGCCAGATGTTCCTGGGGAACCAAGTGATGTGCTGGAGGTGACTAGAAGTAACAGTCTGCAGCATGTGATGTGCTGCTGGAGTGAGAAGTAATGAGTTGCAAGCAAGTTTTCGCAGGAGGAAGTTAAAGGTGTATGTACAGGGAGTGTAAATTGTGGTCCCAAAGGAAAAAAAAACAATTGCTGTTTATATTGATCCATGCCATCCTATAGCTCCCATCCCCATCCAAGTTGTACACCTAAATAAGCAACAAAAAACAAAGTTAATTGACAATGACTTATGTTAACCTCCCTGGCGGTATTCCCGAGTCTGACTCGGGGTTAGATTTTCATGCTGCGATCGGTAACCCCGAGTCAGACTCGGGCTCGCCTCGCAGCATCCACAGCAGGGGTTTACTTACCTTGTTCCTGGATCCAGCGATGCATCCATGCTGTGTGAGCGAGCGGTTGCTCGCTCGATTCACACAGTGTCCCCGTGTGCCGTCGATCTCCGTTCCCTGCGACGTTACGACGCACAGGGGCGGCGAACGGCGCCATATTCAAAAAAGTAAACAAACACATTACATACAGTATACTGTAATCTTATAGATTACAGTACTGTATGTAAAAAATACACCCTCCCCCCTTGTCCCTAGTGGTCTGCCCAGTGCCCTGCATGTCCTTTTATATAATAAAAACTGTTCTTTCTGCCTGCAAACTGTAGATTGTCAATAGCAACCATAGCAACTGGTTTTAGATCAGCTAGAAAACAGCGATAATAAATTATAATCACTTGCAGAATTTAGCAATAGCGATTTGTGGGGAAATTCGTCATAAAAAAATAAATAATGACAGCGACAATTCTGCAACTGAGCAAATTTCAGTGATTTTGATTTGATTACATTATTGAATAATGTTTACTATAATTATATTATTATTTGTTATAATTATTTATTATATTATAATTTATATATATATTTTTTTTAAATGTCATACCCGGGATGCCTATTAGACTCTTGTTTGGTCAGATTTAAGTGAGTTATTCCTAAGAATTACAAGCCTACAGTATAAAACGCCAAATTTCCTTGCAAATAATGGTACCGCTTTCAGCACCTAAAATCTGAAAGAATCATACCGCCAGGGAGGTTAAAAAAACAGCAGCACTTTTGGCTGATTACCCTGTCTGGGCCTTTAACTATGTTTCTGCAGACTGTCAATGGGCCATAGAAAGATTCATCCAACTGGAGTGTCCATCATGTCGGGCTCAAAAACCAAAATTGCTCAACGCAGTATAAAATCCAATGATACTTTATTTAAAAATAATAAAAATACACTCACTTAGCAGTAGATATCAAACGGCCACACTTCCAGGACTTGTGGTATGCAATTATATCATCGCATCCCACGAGTCCCTGAAGTGCGGGTGTTTGTGTTAATGCCGACCGGTGACATTTATTACATGCATTTTATCTACTACAATGTGAGTGTAGGAAGATCATTTAACCACTTAAGGACCTTGGGTGTTTTTCAGATTTGGCGTTTACAAGACTAAAACATTTTTTTTTGCTAGAAAATTACCCCCAAACATTTTATATATTTTTTTCTAACACCCTAGAGAATAAAATGGCGGTCATTGCAATACTTTTTGTTACACCGTATTTGCGCAGCGGTCTTACAAGCGGTCTTACTTTGTCTGGAAAAAATTTCACTTTTTTTAATTAAACATCAAATTTGGCCCAATATTTTTATATATTGTGAAAGATAATGTTACGCCGAGTAAAATGATACCCAACATGTCACGCTTAAAAATTGCGCCTGCTCGTGGAATGGCGTCAAACTTTTACCCTTAAAAATCTCGATAGGCGACGTTTAAAAAATTCTATAGGTGGGGGCTTGCGATGGCGTGCACGTAAGGACGTGACGCTTCTGTAGGTGGGAGGAGCCACGGGAACGCCGCGTCGAGGGAGGGCCGGGCTGAGGGGCCGAGGGAAGCCGCGAGCAATGCCTATAGTGCGTGCTGGAAGGAAACCTCCCCGCCCGGAGCCCCCGAGTAGCCCAGCTGTGTGCCGACATCGGCTAGCAGCCCATCCCGCTGGATACTCGGCGTGCTGAGTTACATGCCGAGACACACGCCGCGGTAACGGACGCTGGCGTCCCCCCCCCCCCTCTCACCCCCCCTACCTCCGGGGAACGTGGACCAGGGAACTCCCCAGAAGACATTGGCTCCTCTCGGAGAAAAAAAAAACACCTCAGCAAACAAATGCGAACCAACGCTGCTGGCTACAGGGAGAACCGAACAGGATCGCTCCTTAACCCCTTCCTCCTCCTCATCGCATTCGCCTCAATAAGGTAAAAAGGCTGAAGACACCATAGAAAAGGTGAAAAGGTAAGCCTCCCTGGGATCATTCCCAGAGAGTAATCAACATGGACTACTAAAAGAGCTGAATTATACAGAAGGTACGTTTCCCTTTTCTGAGTTCTCTCTAACGTGTATTTACCTGTGTCTACAAAATGTGTCTACAAAATGTGTGAAATAAAAAAAGTGGAGACTTAAGAAATGAAAAACGTTTCCACAGAAACATCTGCTATCACTGCTTGCCTAATATTCCATTGAGGAATAAATTATCACCTGAAAGAATTGTGTGTTGGGGGGTGTCAGGGAAATGTCCGTAGAAGTACTGGCAATCTTGCCAGTAGAAGAAATGGCCATAGAAGAAGTACTGGCAATCTTGCCAGTAGAAGAAATGGCCATAGAAGAAGTACTGGCAATCTTGCCAGTAGAAGAAATGGAAGCCATAGGCTCATCATGTGACAGGAAGATCCTCCTGCTGGTCTATAAATGGCTGCCACTGTCTGATCCAAATTGCTGGATTGTCGTCAGCCTTCCTGAGTTCCTGAGTCTCTGTATTATTACTGTTTGGATTTCCTGTTGTGACCCGGCTTGTTCCTGTCCTGTCTGATCCGATCTCCTGGTTTGACCCCCTGGCTTGCTTTACTGACTTGTTACCTTCTCCAGCACCTGATCACGGCTTGTTTCACGGACTTCGCTTCAGTTATTTGTTCCTGCCTGTTTTCCAACACCAGATCGTAGCTTGTCTCCATTCCTGCAAACCTGCATCTCCTGCCTGGATCCACAGTGTTTGATCCCCAGCCGGCTTCCACTGTTGCTCTTTGTGCACACCTTGCCAAGTATTACCAAGGACTTCTAGAGACTGCAGCCCAGCGGTGTTTACTGTATTCTCCAGCATTCTTCAGACACTCACCAGCTCTGTCTTCTGGATCCTTTTGGCAACCTGTGCTTCTCTGGGCACTACACCCTCTGTACCCAACCTCAGGGGTGTACTGCACTTAGCCGCAAGGGGAGCCCTCTCGGCATTTCGGCCTCCAACCAGGTACGTGACAGTACAATCCAGCCATGACTGAGGCCGACAGAGGTGCTCCCCTGCTCGAGATGATGTGCCAACAAGTCACCACCCTTACACAAGCCATCCAGAAACTCCAGGATGGTTACGTTTATTTGAAAGATCGACTGCAGCATTTGCCTATCGCTCCAGCCTTGGTGGACTCCAGCTCATCTTCCACTAACACAGCATCAGCTTCCCTGCCTCAAGAATCTGCTAACCCGACCCATACAGTGATGATGCCTTCTCCTGAACCACGGGTACCAACACCCGAACAATTCTTCGGTGACCGAAATAAGTTTCGGGCTTTTAAGAATGCGTGCCTGCTGTACCTGGCCCTCCAGCCTAGAACTTTTTCCTCAGAGTTTGTGAAAGTAGGATTCATAATTTCCCTACTATCCGAGGAACCCCAAGCTTGGGCTCATAACCTACTAGAACAAAAGAGCCCGGCCTTGAACACTATGGACACTTTTTTTGAGGCTATGACTCTTTTGTATGATGACCCCCAGCGTATGGCCTCCGCTGAATCTGCCTTAGTCACCTTACGGCAAGGAGAACGCCCAGTGGAGGACTATACAGCGGAATTCCGCAGATGGTCCACTGATACTAGCTGGAACGAAGCAGCACTTAGGTTTCAATATCGCCAAGGACTATCTGAGACCCTTAAAGACGAACTAGCCCGAGTTGCTGTTCCAGGCACTCTTGATGAACTTGTCCACCTAGCCATTCTGCTTGACAGGCGCCTGCGGGAGCGGCGGTCAGAACGCGCTCAAACCTTCCAGCCTACCAAGAGGCCACCCAGGTCTCCACCTGCTGTTGAACCCACGCCTGCCTGTTCTGCAGGTCTCAAAAGAGATCCAAAGCAAGTTGGCCTGGTCCGTTCTCCCCTTACCTTTGATGAGAGACAACGCCGTCGGCGGGCCTATCTCTGCCTGTACTGCGGAGGGGCTGGACATTTTTTACGCAGCTGCCCCATAAGACCCAGTAAGGCCTACCCACCAAGTTCCACTTATCTGCAAGTCTCTGTATCCTCCCATTCTTACCTCGCTCTTTCCATCTCCTTTCAAGTGGCAGGAAGGGAGGTTCGACTATCAGCAATTATCGACTCCGGGGCATGTAGTTGCTTTATGGACTTATCTCTGGCCATGAAACTTGGTGTGCCCCTTTATGAGAAAAAACAAAGACTGGAAGTTCTATTGGCCGATGGTTCCTTGCCCAGTTCTGGACTTGTCTCCCGTGAAACCATACCCATCTTCACTACTACTGATACCGGCCACCAAGAATTTATCCGTTTTGACATTTTATGTTCTCCTATGTTTCCCATCATCTTGGGAATTCCGTGGCTACAGGCACATAACCCACAAATCAACTGGGCCAAGAAGGAAATCTCTTTTTCTTCAGACTATTGCTTGCAACATTGTTTTCCTCCCAGTTCCAGTAAGCCTGCTAGCTGTCTGGCCGTGCAACCTTCCCCTGATAACCTCCTGCTTGTCCCTTCCGCTTATCATGAGTTCATAGACGTTTTTGACAAGAAAAAGGCCGATGTCCTCCCACCTCACCGACCTTATGATTGTCCGATTGAACTGCTTCCAGGGGCTGAGATCCCATTCGGACGAATCTTTCCTCTATCTGAGAACGAGCTGGAAGCCTTACGTTTATATATTGATGAGAGTCTTGAAAAGGGGTTTATCCGACGCTCTTCTTCTCCTGCTGGAGCAGGTATTTTCTTTGTGGAGAAGAAGGACGGCACATTACGGCCATGTGTAGACTACAGAGACATCAATAAAATTACCGTAAAAAATCGATACCCTCTCCCTCTTGTTCCTGAACTCTTTCAAAGGTTCCGAACCGCCCGTATCTTCACTAAATTAGATCTAAGGGGTGCCTACAATCTTGTCCGCATCCGCCAGGGAGACGAGTGGAAGACAGCATTCCGGACGAGGTTCGGCCACTTCGAATACCTTGTGATGCCGTTCGGATTATGCAATGCGCCAGCCACGTTCCAGCATCTAGTGAACGATATCTTCCGGGAATTCCTTGACTACTTTGTAATTGTATACCTTGATGATATCCTTATCTTTTCTGCCTCTTTGGAACTTCACCGAACCCACGTAAAGAAAGTACTCCTAACCCTGAGAAAACATGGCCTATATGTCAAAGCAGACAAATGTGATTTTGAAAAGACATCTATTCAATTTCTGGGTCTTATCATCTCCACAGAAGGAATTGCAATGGACCCAAAGAAGGTGGAAGCAATACTTAACTGGCCAGCTCCCTCGGACAAGAAGGGTGTCCAGCGCTTCATAGGGTTCTCCAATTTTTACAGGAAATTTGTGAAGGGTTTCTCCACCACCATAGCACCCATCACCCAATTGACCCATCAGACGACCCGGTTCCAGTGGTCCCTAGAAGCTCAGGCAGCCTTTGATAAATTAAAAAATCTGTTCACGTCTGCACCAATTCTACAGCACCCGGACCCAACCCTGCCCTACGTTTTGGAAGTAGACGCTTCTGAAGTAGCTACAGGGGCAATCCTGTCCCAACGGCAAGGACCCAAGGCTCTCCTTCACCCCATTGCTTTCTTTTCCCGAAAGATGAGCCCACCAGAGAGAAATTATGATGTTGGGGATCGAGAACTATTTGCCATTAAATCTGCCTTAGAAGAATGGAGATACTTATTGGAGGGTGCCGCTCACCCCATTATGATTTTTACAGACCATAAGAACCTGGAGTACCTCAGGACAGCCAAACGTTTAAGACCCCGGCAAGCCCGATGGGCTTTATTTTTCTCCAGGTTCAATTTTCATCTTACATATCGCCCAGGTTCCAAGAATGGGAAAGCGGATGCTCTCTCTCGAATGTTTCCAAACACCCCTGAAACAACAGAGCCAAGTACGATCCTTTCCGCTCAAAATTTTTTTCTCATCCAACCTGACTTAAAGACTTTGATTAAACAAGCCTCAACCCAGTGCCCTGACCCAGAAATGTCCTCATTGAGAAGCCAAGATGGATTTTTATGGCACCAGGACAAGATTTTTGTTCCCCAATCAGTTAGACTCCAAGTCCTAAAGATGTCACATGATCACAAACTTGCCGGACATTTTGGAATACGAAGAACCACTGAACTTGTTCAGCGCTCTTTTTGGTGGGCCAGCCTAAGACAGGACTGTAGAAAATATGTTAACTCCTGCACCACGTGCCAGCGCAATAAGGGTTCCAATGCCAAACCATGGGGACTTTTGAGGCCACTACCCATCCCTGAACAACCTTGGAAAGAAATATCCATGGATTTTATAGTAGACTTGCCCCCCTCTGGGGGATGCACCACCATCATGGTGGTGGTAAACCGCCTTTCCAAAATGGCACATTTTCTCCCAATGATTGGCACACCGTCTGCCTCGGAGACAGCAGACATGTTCATTAAAGAGATCGTCAGATTACATGGACTACCAGATAGTATTGTCTCTGACAGAGGGGTACAATTTACCTCCAAGTTCTGGAGAGATCTCTGCAAATCTCTATCAATTGAAGTATGTCTTTCCTCAGCGTACCACCCCCAGAGCAATGGTCAAACAGAAAGGACTAACCAGACCTTAGAACAGTATCTTCGGTGCTTCTGTACTTGTTCACAGGATGACTGGATCTCCCTTCTTCCCTGCGCTGAGTTTGCATATAACAATTCTTTGCATGCAGCCATCAATCAGTCTCCTTTCTGGGCAAACTATGGATTTCACCCTTCCTTCCTTCCGAATACTATACCTGAAACATCTGCCCCCGCTGTCCAGGATCGGTTAAGTTTCATTCAAACTAACTACAAGATACTTCAGGAGGCCATGCGAAAAGCCCAAGAGGACTATAAGAGGTTTCATGATAAAAGAAGAAGAGGGAATCCTGTCTTTAAGGTTGGGGACAAGGTTTGGCTTTCTTCAGTAAACCTCAAGCTCTCATGTCCAGCCCGGAAGCTTGGACCCAAGTTCATTGGTCCCTTTGAAATTAAAAGAGAAATAAATCCAGTGGCTTTTGAGCTGGCACTACCCAATACTTACAAGATCCATCCAGTGTTCCACATCTCCCTGCTTAAGCCTGTGGTACCCAGTCCATTTCCTGGAAGAGAAGAGCCACCTCCACCTCCAGTCCTGGTAGAAGGGGAAACTGAATTTGAGGTTGAAGCCATTATGGATTGCCGGAGGAGAGGTAGGCAGATCCAGTATCTCATCAAATGGAGGGGATACCCTCCCGAAGACAGTTCCTGGGAGCCTGCAAACAATGTGCATGCTCCTAGACTAGTACGGGACTTTCACAGCAGACATCCCGAAGCATCGGCCCGTTGTGGCATCCGGAGGCAGTTCAGGGAAATGTCCGTAGAAGTACTGGCAATCTTGCCAGTAGAAGAAATGGCCATAGAAGAAGTACTGGCAATCTTGCCAGTAGAAGAAATGGCCATAGAAGAAGTACTGGAAATCTTGCTAGTAGAAGAAATGGAAGCCATAGGCTCATCATGTGACAGGAAGATCCTCCTGCTGGTCTATAAATGGCTGCCACTGTCTGATCCAAATTGCTGGATTGTCGTCAGCCTTCCTGAGTTCCTGAGTCTCTGTATTATTACTGTTTGGATTTCCTGTTGTGACCCGGCTTGTTCCTGACCTGTCTGATCCGATCTCCTGGTTTGACCCCCTGGCTTGCTTTACTGACTTGTTACCTTCTCCAGCACCTGATCACGGCTTGTTTCACGGACTTCGCTTCAGTTATTTGTTCCTGCCTGTTTTCCAACACCAGATCGTAGCTTGTCTCCATTCCTGCAAACCTGCATCTCCTGCCTGGATCCACAGTGTTTGATCCCCAGCCCCTCTTCCTTTTTTATTTATATGCTTTTTTCTTTTTTTTTCTTCCTGTCATTTTGGCCTCTCTTAGTCCAGCTCTGATATAAAAGGTCATGAAAGAGGGGATAGAGGGGAAAATTTGTAATGACCACTGCATGAACAACATCTACCTCGCCTATCGGCTATATAGGGAAAGTAATAGGACTGGGGGGAGGGGAGGTCGGGAGAGACGTGTTGTGGGAGCTGCTTGGAAAGGTCTAGGGACTGCCTAAACAACAAACGAATAAGGGGGGAGAGAGAGGTGAGGACCCAAAACTACTAAGGGGTAACAAGAAGTGCCCCCCAGACCCATCCCTACCCAGATTGTGCACTTGGGACGAGTAGAGGGATCTGCCATCTGAAGATTTATAGAGGACCTATAGTGAATAAAGCGCAAAAAGGAGCTAAAAGACCACCTGAAGCTCTTTAGGACTGAGTGGCAGGACATAGGAGGGAAAGACCCAAGAGAGCAAACTGGGGAAGAGAATTCGAAGAAGTGCATTTACTATGCAAAGGATGACGAGTAGATCTACAAGGGGAGGCCCCCCCAAAACACCCCCAAGTGTGGCAAATAACTCATTGACAACAAGTTCTATCAGACAGTATATGACAAAAGAGGACAGTCCACGAACCCAAGATACACAAAAACAACAACAACAACATCAAATAAATAAAGATAAAAAGACAGACAACAAGAACCCCCAAAATAAGATGTCGAAGGACAAACCTATAGATCCAAGAGGAGAAGGACTATCAGGTAAAGATGCAGAGCAAAGGTGGACAGAGGAGCAGAGGCTAGAAGAACCAGGGCCATCTAAGAGAGAAATGGCAGAAATGTTGCAGAGCCTGGAAAACACCATCAAGGGAGAAATACAATCACTACGGGCTGATCTTGGGCATCTGTTATCTAGAATAGAGGCAGTTGAAGAAAAAACGGAAAAACAAGAACAAGATTCAACACACCTATACGATCAAATAGAGCAGATAAAATTACAGCAGAGGCAGATTCTGTATAAATTGGAAGATCAAGAAAATAGGAATCGCAGGAAAAATTTAAGAATTAAACTTCTACCGGAGGAGCAAGGGGAGGAGTTAAGGAAGAAGATGCAGGATATATTCAATCCATTATTGGAAAAATCCCTAGAGGATCCAATTGGGATAGAAAGAGTACACCGCATTGGAAATCCCAGAAGAACAGACACCGAGAGGCCAAGAGACATTATAGTCCGATTCAGGGGGTTTGAAGAAAAGGATAAGATCTGGAGAAATTTAAAAGGAAAACCACCACTGGTGTACAGAGGAGCAGAATTACAGGTCTTCTCAGACCTGGCGCCAGAGACATTGGCAAGACGTCGACTTTTAAAACCTCTGCTGAATCAATTGACAACTCAGAAAATAAAATATAATTGGGGTTTCCCAGCCTGCCTAGTAGGAATCAAAGAAGGAAAATCCGCGATTCTGAGATTCCCGGAGGACCTTAAAATGTTCTGCACCAGA
The DNA here is from genome assembly GCA_029574335.1 of Rana kukunoris. Lineage (NCBI taxonomy): Eukaryota > Metazoa > Chordata > Amphibia > Anura > Ranidae > Rana > Rana kukunoris. The sequence continues at coordinate 87,979,861 of CM056049.1, read as the reverse complement.
TTGGACATTCAAATCCCAGACCTCCCGGGCTGGGAGTAGGGAGGGGGAGGTAGAGAGGGGGAGGGGCAAGGGGAAGCACCAACTGGAGGCGACGACTGGCTTCCCCCCCCTACCCCGAGAACACGGGGAGGGGGGAGACAAATCCCAAGGCCCCACCTAGAGAAAACTGAGCCACACTTAATTTGAAGTTGGCCCAGAGGCCGTTAGAAGGCCAACGAGGGGAGGGGAGGGGGAGGGGGGGGAGGGGAGGGAGGGAGGGAGGAAGGGGGGGACGGGAGGGCGGGGAGGGGATGGGGGAGGGTAGGGTGGAGGGAGGGAAGGGGAGGGGATTCGAGGGAGGGAGGAGAGGGAGGGAGGGTAGAGGAAGTATCTCGCCAAATGTGCCAAGGGGTAAGAACAGCCCAAGAAGGATAGAAGTGTCCCCTGAGAAAAGAGAAAGGGAAAGGGGTAACTGGAAGAGATGCCGATAATTAAAATTCTATCATATAATGTGAAAGGCTTGAACAGTCCAACAAAAAGACACAAGGTCCTAAAGGAATTGAAAAGCCTTAGAACAAATGTGGCCTTCCTGCAAGAAACACACCTCTCAACAGAATCCAATATTAAGTTATATTCAACAGAATTCCCTGTCTGGTTTTATGGAGACACCATATCCAAACGGGCAAGGGGGGTAGCAATAGGCCTAGCTAAAGGAGTGCGGTTCACATTAGCAGACAGGCTGACAGATCCAGAGGGGAGATTTCTCTTCCTTAAAGGGGAACTAGAAGGGATTGACTGTACATTAGTGAATATCTACGCCCCTAACACACAGCAGATAAACTACCTTGGGGACGTATTAGTGAAATTGAATGACTTCAAACGAGGGAAGGTCATTATGGCAAGAGATTTAAACTTCTGCCTTGACCCGAGGATAGATAAGACCACGCCACAAGGAGATAACAAGATGCTTTTAAAAAAAATAAAAAATAGCCTGTTTAGAAGCCAAATGGTAGATGTCTGGAGAGTCCTAAACCCGGAACAGCGGGATTATACGTTTTATTCCCCGGTGCATGGAAGCTATTCCCGTATTGACCACATCTTTGTGGATCATAGTTGCTTGGAAATGGTCGAGGGTGCGGAGATAGAGGTCATTACACTCTCAGACCATGCCCCAATTAGTGTATCCCTAAAAATACGAGGAAACCAGAAAATATTCCAAAATTGGAGGCTCAACGAGGAATTAATGATGGACGAGAATAGCTTAGAGAGGATTAAAAAAGAGCTAGAGGAATATTTTAAGATCAATGATACAAATGAAATATCGGGAGCAACTCTCTGGGACGCTCACAAAACGGTAATAAGAGGGATCCTGATATCAGAAGGGACAAGGAAAAAAAAAGAAAAAAGCCGTAAACGAGAAAAAATAATAGAAGAGATATTAAAGTTGGAGCAAAAACATAAAAAAGCGGTAAAACAACGAGAAGTATATCAGGCCCTTGTGAATAAAAGAAATGAACTAAAAGAGCTAATAGACCAAGAAACAAAAAGGGAATTTAACTTAATAGCAAAAGAAAGATATATGTGGGGGAATAAAACAAATAAACACTTGGCTAGGATGGTCCGGAAAAAAAAAACAAGAAATTTTATAGAAAAAATTAAAAACGAGAAAGGGGAGATAGTGCACACAACAACAGAAATAGCAGAAACGTTTAGAGCGTACTACGAGAAGCTGTACGCAGTGGAACAGAGAAATTGGAAGCAGGGAGAGAAAGAGAATAAAATAATAGACTTTTTAAAAGGAGCGGGGATCCCAAAATGTAGTCAAGAGGATAGGCCTATCACAGAAAACGAAATCAGGACGGCCCTAGCAAACTCAGCGCTAGGAAAGAGCCCAGGACCGGACGGTTTCACTGTTCTATACTACAAAAAATGCAAGGAGATACTTATCCCCAGACTCTGCCAGTACTTCAATGGGTTAGGGAAAGACTTCCCGTTAAGTGGAGAAGCAGCAGAGGCGACTATAACACTCATTCCCAAGGAAGGAAATGATGGTAAAACCTGTGCAGGGTATAGACCGATATCCTTGCTGAATATAGACACGAAACTCTTCGCAAAAGTATTAGCTGGGAGAGTGAAACAGGAGATGACAAAACTTGTCCATCCTGACCAGACAGGTTTTATCCAGGGGAGAGAGGGAAGAGACAATGGAGTAAGGGCTCTCCTTGTCCTTAAAAAAATGAAAGAAAGTGGCCTCCCCAGTCTACTCCTGTCGATAGATGCCGAAAAAAGCATTCGACAGGGTAGACTGGGGACTCATGTTAAATACACTAGAAGAAATGGGCTTTGGTCAGACAATAATGGGGAGGATTAGAACTTTATACCAAGCCCCGACAGCAAGGATAAAAATAAATGGAAGTCTCTCCCAAAGGTTTGAAATGAAAAACGGAACAAGACAGGGATGCCCCCTGTCCCCCATGCTGTTTGTGCTATCAATTGAACCCCTGCTGGCCAGGATACGTAGGTGCACAGAAATTGAAGGAGTGAGAATAAAAGAGGAGGAACATAAACTTTCGGCCTTTGCGGACGATGTCCTCTTCTATTTAGTCAATCCAAAGAAATCAATCCCCAAATTACTGGATATATGTAGCCAATACGGAGAAATATCAAATTTTAAATTAAATATGACCAAAACAGAAGTCCTGAACGTAAACACGTCTAGATCCGAAGAACAAGAACTTAGAATCAAGTATCAATTCCCATGGGTAGAAAAACGTAAGTACCTAGGGGTTAAGTTAACGAACTCAATTAAAAAAATCTACGAGATAAACTATATCCCCCTCCTGGACGAAATAAAAGCAGAAATAACAAGGGTAAAGAACAGGCCATTATCATGGATCGGCAGAATTAATTTCTGTAAAATGGTCCTTACGCCAAAAGTCCTATATAAATTCCAGATGCTCCCTATCATACTACCAAGCGCATGGCTACAAACTATGAAAAATATGATCATGAAATACATCTGGAGGAATAAAAAGCATAGAATATCGCTCCAGGTCCTAAAACAACCAAAAGAGAAGGGGGGGCTGGCTGTCCCCGACATCAAAAAGTACTATGACGCGGTAGTATTATCGAGAGTGGTGGAATGGGCCAGAGGAAATAGAGAAAAACGGTGGATCAGTATTGAAAATGCACTATCAGAGGTGGAATTAGGAAAAATAATATGGAATCCCCCTCAAATAAGGTGTTTGGGTGAAAGCACACACGAGATCACTAGGAACGCACTTAAGATTTGGGACACTGTATATAAAAGAATTGATAAAGAATACAACTCACCTTTTATTGCTTTAAAAGATAATGATTATTTTGAACCAGGTAAAGTTTCAGTAGGAGGAAACTGGATTAAAAAGGACACAGCACAAATAAGAGAAGTTATAAAGGATGGTCACTTACTCTCACTGCATGAAATAGAAAAAAATATTTATTTTTTGAAGATAAATGACTGGAGGTACCAACAGCTCAGACACTTTATAGTAAAACTGCCACAACCCTTAAGGACAGGAGATCAGCTAACAGAACTGGAAAAGTTATGTTCCCCAGAAAATACCAAAGGAACGATCTCAAAGCTATATAAAATTCTCCTAAAGGTGGAAGAGCTGGAGGTACCCCCGTATATTAAAAAATGGGAGAGGGAATTAGGGTCACAGGGACATGGGCACAATAAAGAAAATACAGAAATTGACACACGCCTCGGCAACCGACATCAGGACGGCAGAAATGAACTTTAAGTGCCTTTCCGGGTGGTACATCACCCCTGACAAATTAAGCAAATACAAAGAAGGACAATCGGCAGAGTGCTGGAGGGGATGCGGATCCATAGGTTCAATGGCCCACTTATGGTGGGAATGCCCCAAAATAAGAAAATACTGGGAGACGATCATAGGCTTCATAGAGGAAATCACAGAGATAAAAATTAAGATGGACCCATGGACAGTTCTCTTCCATGGAGGGGAAGAAGGTATAAAAAGGTATAAAAACTCCTTAGTCCCGCACCTACTTAATGCGGCCAAAAGGCTTATCCCCTGTAAATGGCAAGAGAATGAAGCCCCCCAGATATGGGAATGGATTGATATGGTGGAAGGGACGTACATTATGGAAGATGTAAAAAGTAGTATGGAGGACAGTGAAATGAACCAAAACCAGAAATGGGACAAATGGAGGAGTTTTAAGAGATCCTGGAGTTATGCTGAAAACCTCAGGGACGAAACATAAGGAAAAGTGGGAAAGACAGGAGAAAGAGCACATGGGGGGAAAAACTTGGCGAGATCAAGGGGATGGGGAGGGGAAGGAGGGAAAAAAAAAAAAATTCTATAGGTTGCATCTTTTGAGCTACAGAGGAGTTCTAGGGCTAGAATTATTGCTCTTGCTCTAACGATCGCGGTGATCGTGTGGTTTGAGCACTGTTTTCATATGCGGGCGCTACTCATGTATGCGTTCGCTTCTGCGCGCGAGCTCGTCGGGACGGGGCACTTTAAAAAAAACGTTTTGTGTTTTTCTTATTTATTTTTATTTATTTTATTATTTTTTACACTGAAAAAAAAAATGGATCACTTTTATTCCTATTACAAGGAATGTAAACATCCCTTGTAATAGAAAAAAGCATGACAGGTCCTCTTAAATATGAGATCTGGGGTCAAAAAGACGAATGTGGAGACTTCCTAAATATCAGACTAAAAGGAAGTATTCCTAACCGGTCTTGCCGGATTAAAGAAGGCTATATGTTTTTTAAGCTTTGAAAACTAATCAACAAACAAAAAAAAAAAAAAAAAGGAAAGCAAAATAAAACGAAATGTAAAATTAAAATAAAACCCACAAATGATGCTAAACCTCTGACGACTGAAGCATACAAACCATGTCTCTAGTGTTGGTGAAGTCTGAAGTGAAAAAAAAAAGAAAAATAAAAGATGGATATCTCTGTTGTGGCAGCAACTGCTGTCGTTACCGAGATATCCATCTTTTAAAAAACAAAAACGTATATCTGCGTGAGCAGGTCCCTAAGTGGTTAAAGGCCCTGGCAGGGTAATCAACCAAAAGTGTTACTGGCCGTTTGTAAAAAAAGAGGTCCAGCACTGCTGGTAAGCAGGTATTTGTTCTATCTAAGGTGGCGGTGTCTCTGGTGGTCAGCTGCAAATAGAATTATATGTTGACTGCGTGTTATTCTGATTGGGATTCAGATGTGGCAAAGTATCTGTAAGCTCAGCCTTCAATTTTCCTGTATCACTTATTTCAAATGCTTTCAATGATAAGACTTTCAACTATTTGTGCATATTTATGTTCAAGGTTTTATTTTCAATTTTTTTGTATGTCTAATTACTATTGCTAGTGGGACTATGTTTTTTACATACCGTATGTATTACTTATGGCTTTCATGTTTTGTGTTTATTGCTTGTCGTATTCATTGTTTATCAGTAACTGTCCTCAAGTGGTTGTAAAGGCACATCTCACTGTAAAGAGGACCTGTCATGCTATATTCCTATTACAAGGGATGTTTACATTCCTTGTAATAGGAATAAAAGTGATGAAAACATTTATTTTTGGGGAAAAACGTGTCAAACTAAAATAAATAAAGTAAAATGAACAATAAAAAAAATATTTTTTCTTTTAAAGCGCCCCTGTTCCCGTGTGCTCGTATACAGAAGCGACCGCACACGTAAATCCCACCCACATATGAAAATGGTGTTCAAGCCACACATGTGAGGTACCGCTGCGAACGTTAGAGCGAGAGCAATCATTTTGGCCCTAGACCTCCTCTCCAACTAAAAAGATGTAACCAGTAAAAATATTTAAAGCGTCGCCTATGGGGATTTTTAAGTAGCGAAGTTTGGCGCCATTCCACAAGCGTGTGCAATTTTGAAGGGTGACATTTTAGGTATCTATTCACTCAGCGTGACTTCATCTTTCATATTATGCAAAAACATTGGGCTAACTATAATGTTTTTTTTTTTTTTTAAAAAGCACAAAACTGTTTTATTTCCTAAAAAAAACACGTTCGGAAAATTGCTGTGAAAATATCATGCGCGATAAAAAGTTGCATAGACCGCCATTGTATTCTCTAGGGTCTTTGCTAAAAAAGCATATATAATGTTTTGGGGTTCTATGTAATTTTCTAGCAAATAAATTATGATTTTTACATGTAGGAGAGGAATGTCAGAATTGGTCTGGGTGCTCCAGAACGCCTGATGGTGCTCCCTGCATGTTGGGCCTCTCTGTGTGGCCACGCTGTGTAAAAGTCTCACACATGTGGTTTTGCCATACTCGGGAGGAATAGCAGAATGTGTTTTGGGGTGTAATTTGTGGTATGCATATGCTGTGTGTGAGAAATAACCTGCTAATATGAAAATGTTGTGAAAAATAAATAAAAATAAAATAAATCTTGATTTTGCAAAGAATTGTGGGAAAAAATGACAACTTCAAAAAACTCACAATGCCTCTTTTTAAATACCTTGGAATGTCTTCTTTCCAAAAAGGGGTCATTTGGGGGGGTATTTGTACTTTTCTGGCATGTTAGGGTCTCAAGAAATGAGAGAGGCTGTCAGTACATCAGGTATAATCAAATTGATTAATTTTCAGTAATTGGTATCTTAGCTTGTAGACCCTATAACTTTCACCCAGATTAAATAATATCCATTTTTTTTTATTTTGTTTACCAAAGATATGTAGCAGTATACATTTTAGGCCAAATTTATGAAGAAAAATAATTTTTTTGCAAAATTTTATAATAGAAATGAAGAAAAATTCATTTTTTTACAAAATGTTCGTTCTTTTTTCATTAATAGCGAAAAAAATAAAAACACAGAGGTGATCAAATACCAACAAAAGAAAGCTCTATTTGTGGGGGAAAAAAAGACAAAAAAATAATTTGGTTACAGTGTTGTATGACTGAGTAATTGTCATTCAAAATGTGAGAGCACCGAAAGCTGAAAATTGGTCTGGTTATTAAGGGGGTTTAAGTGCCCACTGGTCAAGTGGTTAATAATATGGAAAAAATAAAAATCCTAACTGTACTCTAATATAAGTTCTGCTTTTTGCATCAACATACCTGTTCTTGGTGTTTCTGTTTTATGTTTACACTTCATGCCCCAAGTCTACTTTTCCCCTGGTGCATGAGTATATACCCTCATTCACTCAAAGCAGTACAGTGGCATTATTTGTCAGACAAGATCTTGTAGAATGGAATTCTAAACATCAACTGAGCATCAATTACATCTGCAAAGCAGTTATTTTCATGGTTAAGTGCGCATTCATAAAAGTTGCGATTTCCGGGAGATTCTAGAAAAGATTAAGCCCATTATGTGTCAGTATGACAGTACATTGTTAGTAGGCTATTCTCAACTTGAAATTTGCTATCCACACTTCTTCTATAACCCCTGAAAGAGACATTCTGATCTGTGTGTGTGTATTTGTATTCTCCTATTACCTCTCAGCCTCTATACTTTCACATAGCTTGGCACTGGTTCACTTCCCACCAGCTGTGTCTGCTCCTTCAATGTCCCAGCAGAAAAAGTAATAAGTCAGATCGCTATAAGTGATGTGAATTATTACTTGAAACATCATAATAAAAACTAGTACAAGAGCCCAGCTGCTCTCTCTTTAAATGTGCTGCCCCCCTTTCCCAGTGCGGTTAGGGAGGGAGGAGGGAGCTACATCTCTGATATAAAAGCATCTTTGATAAGTACACACAGGCCTCTGATTTAGTGACCCGCACAGGGTCACAGAGACAGAACGAATGTGTTATACAGAGGACAATGAGGATGTGCTCTTAGCTTTTTATTATTCAGCGTGAAGCAATGTCAGATTTCAAGATTAAATAACTCTTCAATAAATCATGATGAATGGAAAAGTCATTCATTATTAAAGCCAAACTGACCCATGACTGACAGAAAGACCATCAAATCGTTGGACAAGAGGAAATTCTATGAATTTTTTTATTGATATCAATCTCGTCTTTGGTGATAAAAATTACAAGAATACAGATAACAGATAACATTTGCATGAAAAGGAGTTATTATAATATTAGTAATGTGTGTACAATGATAAGACTTGTTCTAGAATCAAACCCATATATTTCATAAGTCACACCAGCCTTTTTCAGACAGGCGGAGAAGCTACTAGTCATGACCATGCTGGCAAAGTGGGGGTGGGGGCAGGTTGCATATGGAGTGTGGGGGGTCTAAATTATTCATTGCATATTACTAGTTTCTGGTATCAGTGAAAGGTTTGTTCTTACAGCTTGTTATAACACACCTGTTGTTTGCAAAGCTCTTTAGCTCAGTTTTAAATTTAGACACACGATTTCATAACTTGGAACATAAGTTCATTGCCCTGCTGTCCTCCCACCTTTCATATGGTCTTTTTTGAGGTTTCAGTTAGAGAAAGGGTGTCTGAAAGCATCTCTTTAGCTGAACCATATTGCTCTGGGAATCCTGTGACAGATATAAAAACTTAAAAGAAAATATCCCAAACCATTATAGTTTTCCTATAACAATTTAGTTGAAGTGTCACTAAACCCACATCATAAAAAAAATTAAATAACTACTGTATTGTATGCCGTTTATACTCATTTAATCACTATGAGATTTGTTTTCTTTATTCTGCAAAAAAACTGGTTGATCCAACTGTTCTCTATCTCCCCCTTCTGTCCAAGTCCCCTATTCTGATAGGGATTTTGCAGCTGTGGTGGTAACTCTGCACACGTGCAGTTTTCAGTGTGTTTCTATGCTGAGATTTTCCTCCCTATTACATCTGAGAAGCCCATGTGACTATAGAGTCACCCATGTGGGCATATACAAAGTGGCAAATGACAGCCAAAGGGACAGTGCACCATCTAATGAAGGGCCCCACCAAAGGCCAGCCAATGTTAAATAGCAGGCGCCAGGTAATTTCAGACATGTTCAGGGGTACCTCATTCACTAGAGATGCAAACATTCACATGCTCTAGGGCAGTGATGGCGAACCTTGGCACCCTAGATGTTTTGGAACTACATTTCCCATGATGCTCTACTACACTGCAGAATGCATGAGCATCATGGGAAATGTAGTTCCAAAACAACTGGGGTGCCAAGGTTCATCTTCACTGCTCTAGAGATTGCATGCAGAGCGTGCGCACAAGGACACGTTTACCTTTGAGTGGTTATAGCCTTTGAGTGCCAGTTAGTGGGTAATTGGCCACAGTGCTTTAATTTTGGTATAATTGTCAGTTTACTAAGTTATTTAATGTTGCTTTAAATTGTCTTAACATATTCAGTTGATTTACCGCTAAGCTGTGTGTAGCCTTATTTCTGAGTATTTTAAAAGACTGGTACACAGCTAACCCTAACTATCAATAAATGGTGTATTACATGGTGTTCATATTCACTCATTCACTATGATATTCGTTTTCTTTATTCTGCAAAAAAAACTGGTTAATCCTGCTATTCTCTATCCCCAACTTCTGTTCATGTCCCTAGTTCAGCTAGGGTTTTTGCAGCTTTTGTGGCAACTCTTCACATGCTCAGTTTTCAGTGGGGATTATTTACTAAAGGGAAATCCACTTTGCACTACAAGTGCACTTGAAAGTACCCTTGAAAGTGCACTTGGAAGTGCAGTCGCTGTAGATCCAAGGGGGACATGCAAGGAAAGTAAAAAAAAAAAAGTATTTTAGCTTGCAAATGATTGGATGATAAAAATCAACAGATCTTCCCCTCATTTCAGATCTACCCATCAGATTTAAAGCAACTTCACTTTCAAGAGCACTTGCATGCAGTTGTAGTGCAAAGTGGATTTGCCTTTCGTAAATAATCCCCAGTGTATTGATGTGCTGAGCATTTCCCATGACAAATGAGCAGCTTATAGAGTCACACATGTGGGCGTAAACTCAGTGACAACCCACTCCCTCCCATCTCCTTCTCCATGCCCACTAATCAGCTAAACACAATGGGAGCAGGATATTACACGTAGATAATGGAGGCTTCACCTCCCTCTTAATTTAAGACACAGGTTGGAGGGGCTCGAAACAGTGGGGGTTATTTACTAAAGGCAAATCCACTTTGCACTACAAGTGCACAGTGCACTTGAAATTGCACTGAAAATGCACTTGGAAGTGCAGTCGCTGTAGATCCGAGGGGGGAAGGAAAATAAAAAACAGCATTTTAGCTTGCACATGATTGGATAATAAAATCAGCAGAGCTTCCCCTCATTTTAGATCTACCCCTCAGATTTACAGCAACTGCACTTCCAAGTGCACTTTCAGTGCAATTTCAAGTGCACTTTGCATTTGTATTTTGCACTTGTAGTGCAAAGTGGATTTGCCTTTTGTAAATAACACCCTCTGTGTAACTGGCAGAAATCCGCACACACCATGTTATTTCCACAAAATAATAGATTTATTTCAAATATATATTTGTATGACAATTTAAAACAGTTTATTGATATAATTTATTTATTTTTATCTTTGTATTCTAAGGGCTGTTTTTTTCTTGTTTTTGTTTTGTATATATTGAACATGTGACCAGCAGCAGAGGACTAGAATCTCCTCCTGCTTATGTTTCCCTGCAGACAGGCTGGGGAAGATCTGGGTCATGTGACAGCTGTATATCGATTAGGAAAAGGGTACTTAATAAAATAAAATAAAAATACAGAAATAGAAGGGACAGTGTACATTAAACAGTGTGGGCCAGATTCAGAGAGAATTAGATTATCGTAGCGTATCAGAAATACACTACGCCGCCGTTTTTTACCTGGCTCTACGTGAAATCCAGGTAGATTTTGTCCAGTAAACGACGGCGGCGTAGTGTATTTCTCCCGTCGCAATCCATCTACGCGAGTAGGGGGCGTGAAGCATTTAAAATAGGCGCGTTCCCGCAGCGATCGAACTGCGCATGCTCCGTTCGCAAATTTCCCGCCGTGCATTGCGCGAAATCACGTCATTCGTTGTTTGAGTAGCGTCGTTTACGGACATTTCTATTCCCGAACGACTTACGTAAAAAAAAAAAAAAAAAATTAAATTTGACGCGGGAACGAGGGCCATACTTAACATGGGCTACGCACCGTTAGACCAGCAAAAAGCTGGTCTAATAGTACGTAAAAAAAAAATAGACGTAAGCGATTGCGAAGACCGCTCGTATCTTTGTGGATCGCCGTAAAAACTCATTTGCATATCCCGACGCATCAAAACGACGCGAACTCCTCCCAGCGGCCGCAAAAATATCGCAGCGTAGATCCGAAGGCTTACGAAGACGTAAGCCTCTCGGATCGAAGCCCGAAGCCGCCGTATCATGGTTTGAGGATTCAAACTAGTGATACGGCGCGCGAAATTTAAAATTACTCCTGTCTAACACCAGTTAGACAGGCGTAATTGCTCTGTGAATCTGGGCCTGTGTGTTTAGTATCACTTTACAAAAGAACAAAAAGGCACTACCAGATTCTGCATTATATATAGCTAATTTGACTTAAGGCTAAACGCCAGGGGAACTGCTAAATGAACAGTTGAAATATGAATATTAGATCTATTTTATATTTCAAAGGATTTGCTTTTCTGTCTAGCTAGCCAATCCTAAAATTTAAAAAGCCCTGCCGGACATCACAGCACTTTGGATTTTTAAATGTTCTGTATTTTAAGGCAGTAAAGAACATTCACCTTGCTTCCTTAATCCTATGATTGAACAGAGAATGAATAGCAGCAGACTAACAAGCTCATCCCTCTGTATTTTTGCAGGGCATTGACTTTTTAAGCAGATAGAATTTCTCATTGGGTCCTGGAGCCGCCTCTTATGCCTCTTGCACACATATGGGATTTACGACGGGAAAAGTTCCCATCGGAAATCCCGAGGGGAAAGGCGAGAACCTGCTCAGTTCAGTCTTTCCCCTACACACGCCCGGTTTTCCTGACAGGAAAACTGCGATGGGGCTTTGGCCCAGAATCCCGGCCATGTGTATGCTCCATCACAGTTTTTCCCATAGGAAAACTGCCAAAATCCGCCGGGAAAAAGTCCACCGGATTCTCTTTTTTTGTCAGGCAGTTTTTGGTCAGTTTTCCAGTCGGAAAAACTGCGAGGAGCATACACGCGGCCGGGATTCCCGGCCAAAAGCTCTCCTCACAGTTTTCCCATCAGGAAAACTGATCGTGTGTATTGGGTGACTCCACTGCTGCCACGCACATATTAATCGATTTGCTCATTTCTTCCACTTCAATGTAAGTGTTTCTAACCATTATTAAAAGCTCAGTGCCTACGGTATTATGCTATTATCTTCTGTTTTACCCTTCCTTTATTCATCGGCCTTATGGTTTGACCGTTTGGGAGCTACCATCTTCAAGCACTAGACATCTCTTTTGGGTTTGATCGTATGAAGATTTGGTCCTGTATCATTACAACCTTCATATACCCTCAGCTATATTGACCCTCTGGGCGTAGGCTCATTAGGGTTCAATTCATTCGGTAAGCCTCTGCACTATTGGTGGCGGTATTATACTGGTGTGTATCACGTTGAAGAACATATCACTACTGATCTGGAATCATTCATCCAGTCTTACACATCCATCAAGTTTTTTTCACCATTCAAAATTTTGGACTATATATACTTTATTTGTCCTTTTTTTTCTGTTTACATCCGTCACTGGACTTTTTTGATATTGATATTTTATCACTATCCAGCGCTACTTATTGCATGTTTTGTCTGTTATCCACCTTTGTTCACTGGTTTTTGTAGCTGCTCACTTATCAGAGGATTTATTTTGTTTTGATCGTGTGTATGAGGCTTAACTCTTCTTGTCTGGTTTGTTTTTAAGAAAACAAAATAAAATATACAAAAAAGAAGCTAATACCAAGTAAATTGCAGGTATTTAAACTAGTTACATCTAAAAATATATTTACATTTTGATCTAAAATATATGCAGTAACTGCATTCATTGACAATTTTTATATATGTTGGGAGTTCAGCTTTAAAAGAACCGTTCATTATTTTTACATCGCCAATTCCATGTGGGTACAGCATGTAAATTCCAGGTACAGTGATGATACAGCAATCTCATTAAAAGTAAATTGCTTATTTACACAGCATTGTGTAATAAATTGGAAAACATCTGTTTTGAAACGGCACCCTGTTCACCAGCCATGATAAATAACTACACGTTTAATTGGATTGGCTTCACAGCTGTGGAGAAGACTCTATTTCCATAGCTAATGTTAGATAAAGTGCGGCATACACCTTCAGCTAATAAGCTTTTCCTGGCTTCAGCGTAACTTTATACTAAACCAGCAGATATTCCCATAAAAACATTCATAATGAGCTATGAACCAAGTCAGCTTATTAAGAGCATTACTTATCCTCAAGTCATTTGTTTAATAAAGCAGTTTAATCATACCTTATGTTTTATGTTTCCCTTACTGCGACTCTTTTTTTTTTTTTTTAAGCTGCGATGGTGGACTAAACATAAGAAAGGGCATTTAAGGACACGTCAGTTACAATGTGCGCATTGTATACAGTATGTGTTGGTCAAACGTCTCATACTTTTGTAGATTATATAAATTGGTGAACAAAGGAGGGAAAATAGCCATCAGTAAATTAATACTGTACACTTTCTTGCTTGTACTGCCCAGCCCAACGAAAGCTGTAATTTTGTTATGGGTAGATGGGTTTGTATGGGGGGGGGGGGGGGGGGTGGGGGCAGTGGTTGAATTGCTAAAAGTGGGTTTCTAATGTTTAGTTTTCATTGTTTTGGTCAGAATTGTTAAAACTTCAGTCAGGTTCTTGTTTCTGTTTCTGACACTTTTCCATTCTGGAGGACGTAGATAGAAAACTCTTCATAATATGGAGAAATATCGCCTTTTACAAGATGTCAACAGAACAAATGTCAGGTACCTTGCGACAGAGCGTGCAGAAGGAGGCCTCTCATACAACCCTGGCTCGGTAACCACTGATGTTGTGACAGTGGCCACAAGAGCGTGGTGAGGTATAAGAGACTGTGTAGTCTTCCACTGGTAGGAGTGATGCGTAGCAGTTGCGTCACCAGAGCTGGACAGATAGGTGGAACAGCTGATGATAGCAGGAACAGCAGACCCTGGACTAGTAGACAGCAGGCAGCAGAGGGCAGTGGCTAATAGCAGATGCAGGAAGACTGGTGACCCACAATAGAAGAAGCTCCAGCTAGAGCTAGGCAGGTGCAGGTAGGGCAGATAAACAACTGGATGTGAGGTCAGACAAGCAAGGTCATCAACAGACGGTCAGATGCAGGCAAAGACGGCAGGCATGGAATTGTCTAGGTACAGGCAGAGGTTGGCAACACAAGATTAAGCAGATAAGCAGAAGACAGAGAAAAGTCCAGAGACAGGCCGAGGTCAGGGTAAGTAGCATTCAGGGGAAGTCGAGAGCAAGTCGGGTCAAACACAGAAGTCAGCAGAATCAGGCACAGGGACACGAGTACAGCTGCAGATCAGACAACAATGGACTAGTGCAGTGTATAGAGGTTCTTCTGCTCTATCCAAATGAATTCAAAGGAAATCCACAATAGGGGTGGAAAATATGTGAAATTGCTGCTGCACTTATATAGGTCACTTAGCGCCAGTGTCAATGGCAATTGTGCATAGGTGTGTGTGTTCACATGTGCATTTTGCGCTCGCCTGAGCACAGTAATACGGGCACCAGCGGGCCTACGCCTGTGCATTTGCATGCACCTCGGGGGTTCAGCTGCGCTATGGCAATCACGTTCCTGACACATAATGTATGGGATTGATATAATAAAGGCAAAAATGTTGTTCACTTAGCAAGGACATATGCACCAGGGCTTAGTAAATGTTGTGACATTTCACTTTGCAAAGAATTCATGTGCATGGAAAATTAAATTGGTTCTAGTACACGGCTGGGTACTAGCACAGCACATACCTGTACGTGCATGTGCCCAGCCATGCCATTCTGCTGACGTATATGTGCAGGAGGCGGTCCTTAAGTGGTTAATATCACTTTTTTTAAAAACAGCATTTTTGCTTGCACATGATTGTATGATGGAAGTCAACAGAGCCTCACACCATTCACTAGGTACCGGCCGGGTATAATTCCCTTGCAAAGTGAAAAGTCTATTTGCTTTTAATAAATCAGCATCCATATCCCTGTTTACTCTCACTTCCTGTTCTGATGACAACTGAAACACTAGGGTTGATTTACTGTAGGAATTTGCAAAGGAATTTACAGCAGAGATTAGTGATTGTGGTGAAATTTCACTTTGCAAAGAATACCCATTCACATGCAAGGCAAGAAAAGGAACTGTATTTTTGTTTGCATGTGTTTGGATAATGGAAGTCAGTAGAACCTCACCTTGCTCACTAAACTCTGGGGACATATACCTTGCAAAATGCTAATTCCTTTGCAAAAAAAACCTGTTTATTTGCCATCAATAAATCTACTGCATTGTATCCAGATGACAAGGGTCACCAGGGCATATAAAAAAGCAAAATCTCCCAACTGAGAACATGGACAACAACACAAATCTGACAGAATTTCTATTTCCTCCACACTCTAATTCCCCAGGTTTAAAAAAAATCATGATTCTGATTGATTGCAAGCAGCAAAAATAAATACAAAAATCCTACAGCAAACTTTTCGGTTTAGTGAATACACTTCCCTCAGGGAGGAGAAGCACAAAGAGACAAGGTAACTGCTAGAGGGAGAAGCTGTGAGCAAACTGCATCAGCATACCAGCACTTGCAAAGTTTTAGCTGTTTGAGTCTCAACTGCCCCTTGTAACATTTTTTAAAATGGCACCATTACAATAATTCCTGTCCTCACCAACCAACTAAATCTTGCTTAAAAGGGGTTGTAAAGTTTTTTTATTTTCTAAATAGGTTTTGCATGCACCTCGGGGGTTCAGCTGCGCTATGGCAATCACGTTCCTGACACATAATGTATGGGATTGATATAATAAAGGCAAAAATGCTGTTCACTTAGCAAGGACATTTGCACCAGGGCTTAGTAAATGTTGTGACATTTCACTTTGCAAAGAATTCATGTGCATGGAAAATTAAATTGGTTCTAAAGGCCGAAGGTTTTTTACCTTAACTCATTAAAGGTAAGAAAACGTCTAGATGCAGCCCCCCTTAACACTTAGCTGAGCCCATCGGGGACACAAGAAGAAGCGGATCAGGGCTGTTCTGTGCAAAACCATTATACAGAGCAGGTAAGTGTGACATGTTTGTTATTTTAATAAAAAAAAAATCAAACCTTTAACCACTTAAGACCCGGATCAAAATGCAGCTAAAGGACCTTGCCCCTTTTTGCGATATGGCACTGTGTCGCTTTAACTGACAATTGCGCGGTCGTGCGACGTGCCTCCCAAACAAAATTGGCGTCCTTTTTTCCCCCACAAATAGAGCTTTCTTTTGGTGGTATTTGATCACCTCTGCGGTTTTTATTTTTTCCGACAATTTTAAAAAAAAAATGCAATATGTTTTACTTTTTGCTATAATAAATATCCCCCAAAAATATATAAAAAAATAATGCCACTATACTGCTTTGAGTGAATGGGGGTATATACTCATGCACCAGGGGAAAAGTAGACTTGGGGCATGAAGTGTAAACATAAAACAGAAACACCAAGAACAGGTATGTTGATGCAAAAAGCAGAACTTATATTAGAGTACAGTTAGGATTTTTATTTTTTCCATATTATTAACCACTTGACCAGTGGGCACTTAAACCCCCTTAATAACCAGACCAATTTTCAGCTTTCGGTGCTCTCACATTTTGAATGACAATTACTCAGTCATACAACACTGTAACCAAATGAATTATTTGTCCTTTTTTTTCCACAAATAGAGTTTTCTTTTGGTGGTATTTGATCACCTCTGCGGTTTTTATTTTTTGCGACAATTTTGAAAAAAATGCAATATTTTGTACTTTTTGCTATAATAAATATCCCCCCCAAAAAAATAAAAAAAAATGTTTTCCTCAGTTTAGGCCGATACGTATTCTTCTACCTATTTTTGGTAAACAAAATCGCATTAAGCGTTTATCGGTTGGTTTGCGCAACATTTATAGCGTTTACAAAATAGGGGATAGTTTTTTTGCATTTTTATAATTTTTTTTTTTTTTTTTTACTACTAATGGCGGTGATCAGCAATTTTTTTCGGGACTGCGACATTATGGAGGACACTTCAGACAATTTTGACACATTTTTGGGACCATTGTCATTTTCACAGCAAAAAATGCATTGTTTACTGTGGAAATTACAGTTGCAGTTTGGGAGTTAACCACAGGGGGCGCTGATGGGGATATGTGTGACCTAAAGTGTGTTTACAACTGTAGGGGGGTGTGGCTGTAGATGTGATGTCATTGATTGTGTCCCCCTATAAGAGGGATGACATGATCGATGACACTGCCACAGTGAAGAACGGGGAAGCCGTGATTACACACGGCTCTCCCTGTTCTTCAGCTCCGGGGACCGATCGCCGCACTCCCGGTCGGAGCTTCCGACCGGGTCACGGACGCGTGCCGCGGGCGCGCGCCGGTGACCCACGGCTGGGTACTAGCACAGCACATACCTGTACGTGCATGTGCCCAGCCATGCCATTCTGCTGACGTATATGTGCAGGAGGCGGTCCTTAAGTGGTTAATATCACTTTTTTTAAAAACAGCATTTTTGCTTGCACATGATTGTATGATGGAAGTCAACAGAGCCTCACACCATTCACTAAGTACCGGCCGGGTATAATTCCCTTGCAAAATGAAAAGTCTATTTGCTTTTAATAAATCAGCACCCATATCCCTGTTTACTCTCACTTCCTGTTCTGATGACAACTGAAACACTAGGGTTGATTTACTGTAGGAATTTGCAAAGGAATTTACAGCAGAGATTAGTGATTGTGGTGAAATTTCACTTTGCAAAGAATACCCATTCACATGCAAGGCAAGAAAAGGAACTGTATTTTTGTTTGCATGTGTTTGGATAATGGAAGTCAGTAGAACCTCACCTTGCTCACTAAACTCTGGGGACATATACCTTGCAAAATGCTAATTCCTTTGCAAAAAAAAAACTGTTTATTTGCCATCAATAAATCTACTGCATTGTATCCAGATGACAAGGGTCATCAGGGCATATAAAAAAGCAAAATCTCCCAACTGAGAACATGGACAACAACACAAATCTGACAGAAATTCTATTTCCTCCACACTCTAATTCCCCAGGTTTAAAAAAAAATCATGATTCTGATTGATTGCAGGCAGCAAAAATAAATACAAAAATCCTACAGCAAACTTTTCGGTTTAGTGAATACACTTCCCTCAGGGAGAAGAAGCACAAAGAGACAAGGTAACTGCTAGAGGGAGAAGCTGTGAGCAAACTGCATCAGCATACCAGCACTTGCAAAGTTTTAGGTGTTTGAGTCTCAACTGCCCCTTGTAACATTTTTAAAAATGGCACCATTACAATAATTCCTGTCCTCACCAACCAACTAAATCTTGCTTAAAAGGGGTTGTAAAGTTTTTTTATTATCTAAATAGGTTGCCTTAAACTAGTGCATTGTTTTCCTTCGATTTCCCTTCTAAAAAAAATGTTTCTTTGTCTGAATTTCTCACTTCCTGTTTCTCCTCAGTACGCTTTCCACCATCATCTGAGCTGTTCTGGCTGGGGGTTAGTGTGCTCGCCCCCTCCCTCGCTGACTAATCCTCAGCCAGAAGGGCTCGGATGATGGGGGCAAGCTTACGGAGGAGGAACAGGAAGTGAGAAATATAGACAAAGAAAAAAACATTTAGAAGGCAAATCTAAGGAAAAGGTAAGTGATGTAACTATGCACTAGCTTAAACAGGAAGTAAGCCCTCTTAAAATAATCCATGAAAAAAAAACACCTGCAAGAGAAAGGCATAATGAGGTAGTATGCATAGCATACTACCTCATTATGAATTACTTACCTGGAATCAAAGCCCCCGAACCGGTCCTCGATCACCTCCTTCACTGCCGCCATCTTTCCCGGAGTGAGTTCTGGGTATCGCTGTGACTGGCCGGAGCAGCGATGACATCAATCCCGCGCATTTGCTTGGGAGCCGCTAGTGACGGCAGGTATGCCTCCACTAACGGCACGCTCAGTGTGCTTGCGCCATTGTCTACGGCACTCATGCACGGTAGACATCGGTGTCTCTTTTTTGGAAAATGTCTCCTTAACCATTTAGGTTAAGGAGATATTTCTTGGACCTTCAGGTAAGTCTTAATCTAGGCTTACCTGTAGGTTAAAGTGGTCTGTAAGGGTTTACAACCACTTTAAAGGAACATATTTAGAAAATAAAAAACAAACCTTTACAACCCCTTTAAGCTAAACTAATGATTTATAAAAACGTGACCTTTTAAATTCTTCGGTATTGAGAGTTTGCACATCCTTAGTTTCTGCCATCTTCCTATGGTGTGAGCAGGGCCGTTTGAAGGAATTTGGGGGCCCCAAGCAAACAAATGTCAGGTACCTTGCGACAGAGCGTGCAGAAGGAGGCCTCTCATACAACCCCGGCTCGGTAACCACTGATGTTGTGACAGTGGCCACAAGAGCTTGGTGAGGTATAAGAGACTGTGTAGTCTTCCACTGGTAGGAGTGATGCGTAGCAGTTGCGTCACCAGAGCTGGACAGATAAGTGGAACAGCTGATGATAGCAGGAACAGCAGACCCTGGACTAGTAGACAGCAGGCAGCAGAGGGCAGTGGCTAATAGCAGATGCAGGAAGACTGGTGACCCACAATAGAAGAAGCTCCAGCTAGAGCTAGGCAGGTGCAGGTAGGGCAGATAAACAACTGGATGTGAGGTCAGACAAGCAAGGTCATCAACAGACGGTCAGATGCAGGCAAAGACGGCAGGCAAGGAATTGTCTAGGTACAGGCAGAGGTTGGCAACACAAGATTAAGCAGATAAGCAGAAGACAGAGAAAAGTCCAGAGACAGGCCGAGGTCAGGGTAAGTAGCATTCAGGGGAAGTCGAGAGCAAGTCGGGTCAAACACAGAAGTCAGCAGAATCAGGCACAGGGACACGAGTACAGCTGCAGATCAGACAACAATGGACTAGTGCAGTGTATAGAGGTTCTTCTGCTCTATCCAAATGAATTCAAAGGAAATCCACAATAGGGGTGGAAAATATGTGAAATTGCTGCTGCACTTATATAGGTCACTTAGCGCCAGTGTCAATGGCAATTGTGCATAGGTGTGTGTGTTCACATGTGCATTTTGCGCTCGCCTGAGCACAGTAATACGGGCACCAGCGGGCCTACGCCTGTGCATTTGCATGCACCTCGGAGGTTCAGCTGCGCTATGGCAATCACGTTCCTGACACATAATGTATGGGATTGATATAATAAAGGCAAAAATGCTGTTCACTTAGCAAGGACATTTGCACCAGGGCTTAGTAAATGTTGTGACATTTCACTTTGCAAAGAATTCATGTGCATGGAAAATTAAATTGGTTCTAAAGGCCGAAGGTTTTTTACCTTAACTCATTAAAGATAAGAAAATAAAAAACAAACCTTTACAACCCCTTTAAGCTAAACTAATGATTTATAAAAAACGTGACCTTGTAAATTCTTCGGTATTGAGAGTTTGTACATCCTTAGTTTCTTCCATCTTCCTATGGTGTGAGCAGGGCCGTTTGAAGGAATTTGGGGGCCCCAAGCAAAATGGGGGCCCCCAAGCACCCCCCCGCATGCATACGTTAGCGCTACACACAATTTTTTTCTATTCTTACCTCACCTTCTTCCCTGTAGGCTGCCGCTGTAGCGTGGCCGAGCTCCTCTTCCCCCTGCCTCTTCCCCAGTCCCCTATCAGATAGGGCCGGGCCTGGTACCGTGCGGTACAGGAGATTAAGTCTGCCCGGCTGGACTGAAAGGAAGTGAGCCGGGAACAGGAAACTGAATCTCCTATACCACGCACGGTACCCGGCCGGACTGACAGGACTCCAGGTGGAAGGAAGAGGATTTTGGCCACGCTACATCCTGGGAAGGGGAAGTTGGGGGCCCCAAGCAGTTGTTTGTTTTGCCTGTCCTGTAGCGACGGACCTGGGTGTGAGTTGTGTGTCCCATTAGATAGGGCCACCCAAGCTAGGCAGTGCAAAAGCAGAGATAAAGCTAAAAGCAATTCACATGATTAGGAAGATAAGTACCTGAAGGACGCAATTCAGATACAAATTTGTCCAATGCAAGGTTTATAGGAAGTAGACCTATCCCTGTGCCAGGGCTCTGTAGGCATATTTTTTATACACTCTGTAGTTTTGACATTGAAAGCATAATAACTCTATGAAAGCAAAAATAATTATAGCTGAAGTCCAGGATATAGTATACAGTATACCCACTCCTCCTTTGTCCATATCCATTCACAGGATGCCTCATATTTAGGGATGAGCTTATTTTCAAGTCAAACTCATGTTTGACTTGAACATCGTATGTTCGATCGTTCGTCGAATTACGAACGTTTTTGGCGTTTCACGGCCCATAATTCACTGCGGCATTGCAGTGCATTGTTGGCTGATGATTGGCTAAGCATGCACTATGACCCACATGCTTGGCCAATCATAGCTTGCAAAAAATGGAGAGCCATAATTGGCCAAAGCCAGGGTGGCTTTGGCCAATTATGGCTCAGGGGGTTTAGTACACACCCCACACTATAAAAGGCCGCCTGCAGGTCAGCCTTGTGTAGTGTGTTGCGGTGGTTAAAAGAGAGAAGACAGGGAGAGTGTCATTTTTAGTAGGTAGATAGAGCAGGCAGGCAGGCAGGCTAGTCAGTTAAAATTACAGTGTGTATAGGATATATATGCATCCCAGGTGTTGTACATCTATTTATACACTGTATAGTTTAGCTGATGAAGTCACGAGGAACGTGACGTAACGCCGTAGGGAAAGTTGTCGTATCACGTGACACCCGCACTAGCCGGAGGCCAACAGAATACTGACGGCACAACGATCGCTCCGTCTCGACTCTTTTGATGATCACTACCTCTGAGTCTGTTGGATTGTATCCCATTTCTGTTTGAATTTTACTTTTGATTTTTACTTCTGTTTTTTATACAATAAACCCATGCTGGTTTATACATACTTCACTATTGGAGATTCGTTTTTTTCCCTATCCTCATCCACTACTACCACCATCATTCTGTGGATCGCTGAGCCAGGAACAGTACCATCACCGGCACACACTAGAGGGAAACCGTCCGGAACAGCAAGATCTCCATACCTGGACAGACCCCACTATATGTTCACATATAGCACCCTGAAGGTAAGGGAACTACAACACCAGTTGAGGATGTCCAGCATTTATCAACATGTAAAGTGTAGCCGGTTCACCCCATAATCATTCAATCTACCAGTAGACATCATCCATAGACTGCCCGGTGTACTATCCACAGCCCAGCAACCCTTCACTGGCATTTAGGACTTCACTGTTTGCTTACTTGCTTTTTTGTTCCTTTGTTCAATTTTTATTTTTATTTTGACACAAGGGATTTTGATTTATTGTATGCACCACTTGGACACAGAAGTCTTGCTATCACATTCAGCTATCCAGTGATTGTTGATTTTATTTGATCCTTTTTCCATATATTTATGCATTGTGTGCTTTGGCAATACTCACGCAACACCATTTGAAGCGCTCATCACTGTATTTATTCATTTACTTTACCCCTTGTTTTTTGTGGACACTATAGATTGAGCTGCCTTAGATTTTCAGTTGTCATCCAGCTTTTTCACCATTGTTACTCACAGTAGCGCATTAGACTTTTTCATTCATAGTTTAGCTAGATCAGCTCTTCCTAATTTACTGGCAGGCAGGTGATTGTGTTAGCTGCAGTATTCTCATGTGGTGTTTTGCCTGTGTCCTCTGCAGTGTGCACCATAAAGCTACATGGTGCGTGTACTGCCTTTGTCCTCTGTAGTTTGCATCTAAAACTACTTTGTGTGTACTGCCCATGTCCTCTGCAGTTTGCACCTAAAGCTACGTGGTGTGTACTGCCCGTGTCCTCTGCAGTTTGCACCTAAAGCTATGTAGTGTGTGTACTGCCCGTGTCCTCTGTAGTGTGCACCTAAAGCTACGTGGTGTGTGTACTGCCCGTGTCCTCTGCAGTGTGCACCTAAAGCTACCTGGTGTGTGTACTGTCTGTCTCTGTGCTATTTTTCTCAATGATTTTCATCCATATTGCAGGGACCAGACATTACATTAAAGCCGCAAGCAGTTTTAAATTACTTTTTTCTTATAGTAATCTCATTTTGTGCAGGGACAGTTCTAAACACATGCCACTTCACAGGCATACTATAACCACCCAGCAGGTACAATATTTAAAGGAATTTTTCTTTTTCTTTTTTTTATTTAACCACTTCCCTACGGCCGTACGACTATATGCGGCCGCAGGGTGGTTCTAAATCTCTGGGCTGCCGTGTTTTCACGGCAGCCTCTTTCTGTGTTCCCAGCGCGCGCTCCAGAGCGTGCAGCGGGGAACTTGTGTACTGGCCGTGTCCCTTGGACACAGCCAATCACAGATCGCCGCGAACGGCCAATCAGAGTGGCCGTTTGCGATGCGATCTGTGCAGCGAATGAGAGATGATCTCATATGTAAACATATGAGATCATTTCTCATTGCCGGCTCTCACAATGACAGCGCCCTGTCATAAAGAGAGCAGACCGATCTGTGTTCCTAGTACATAGGGACACAGATCGGTCACCCCCCCAGTCACCCCCCCTCCCCCCACAGTTAGAACACCATACAGGATACACATTAACCCCTTCCTCACCCCCTAGTGTTAACCCCTTCCCTGCCAGTCACATTTATACAGTAATTAGTGCATATTTATAGCACTGATTGCAGTATAAATGTGAATGGTGCCAAAAATGTGTCAAAAGTGTCCGATGTGTCCGCCATGATGTCGCAGTCGCAATAAAAATCGCAGATCGCCGCCATTACTAGTAAAAAAATAAATAATAAAAAATAATAATTCTGTCCCTTATTTTGTAGGCGCTATAACTTTTGCGCAAACCAGTCGCTTATTGCGGATTTTTATTTTTTTTTACCAAAAATATGTAGAAGAATACGTATCGGCCTAAACTGATTTTTTTTTTTTTTAAATTGGGCTATTTTTTATAGCAACAAGTAAAAAATATTGTATTTTTTTTTCAAAATTGTCGTCCTTTTTTGTTTATAGCGCAAAAAATAAAAACCGCAGAGGTGACCAAATACCACCAAAAGAAAGCTCTAGTTGTGGGGAAAAAAGGACGCCAATTTTGTTTGGGAGCCATATCGCACGGCCGCGCAATTTTCAGTTAAAGTGACGCAGTGCCGAAAGCTGAAATTTCACCTGGTCAGGAAGGGGGTTTACATGCCCAGTAAGGAAGTGGTTAAGCATCATTAAAATCACTGCTCCAGAAAAAACAACTGTTTTTAAAAAAAAAAATTCCATTGATACATGTTCCCTGGGGCAAGACCCGGGTTCTCAAAAACGTTTTACGACAATAACTTGCATATTAGGCTTTAAAATGAGCACTTTTGAATTCGAACATTCGAGTCCCATAGACGTCAATGGGGTTCTAAATGTTTTCGAGAACGGTCGGTCTTTTCGAAGGTTCTGGTGCGAACCGAACGTTTTTTTTTTGGCTCATTCCATCTGTGAACAAAATACAAGGCATTTTGTGAATAGTCAATTGTAGAGGAAAGGGAGGGTCAATTACAAGATCCTTTCACCCTTTGAGAGCCGTAGCTCTCAGACGTTGCATCAGAAGTTCATCATTGACATCAGTATGAAATAAATTAGATGTATTATCTCACACAGCAACAATCCAAACCTAGGAAAAAAAGGATTTTTAATAAACAGCTTACCTGTAAAATCCTTTTCTTGAAGTACATCACGGGACACAGAGCGCATAGCCATTACACTTGGGTTATATGGGTACCTTCAGGTGTGGAAACTGGTGTAATCAATTTCACAGGAAGTTTCCTCCCTATATAACCCCCTCCCACTGGGAGTGCTTCAGTTTTGTAGCAAGCAATTCTCCCGAGGTTACACAATGTTCCCCAAAAGAGGGGTGGGAGCTCTGTGTCCCGTGATGTACTTCAAGAAAAGGATTTTACAGGTAAGCTGTTTATTAAAAATCCTTTTTTCTTTATCGTACATCACGGGACACAGAGCGCATAGCCATTACATTTGGGATGTCCTAAAGCAATGCTCTATGAAGGGAGGGAGACCGTAAGGCCAAGAATAGCCAAATAAAACATTGTCAGGAGAAAACATGGCTCCACCAACAGAAAAACAAGGGGGCGTGAACCGGGCCAGAGGATACTATACTGCTGCCCGTAGGACCGCCTGCCCAAAAGCTGCGTCCGTACCCTTTGCAACGTCCAACTTATAAAATTTAGTAAACGTATGTACGGAAGACCAGGTTGCCGCCTTGCAAACCTGTGCCATAGAAATCTGATGGTGTGCCGCCCAGGAGGCACTCATGGCCCTCGTAGAATGGGCTTTAACTGATAAGGGAGGTGGAACGCGCTTCAGACCATAGGCCTGAAAAATCAGCTGCTTAATCCACCTAGCCAAGGAAGACTTGGCAGCCGGCTGACCCTTCTTGGGGCCATCCGGAAGAACAAAAAGCACATCTGTTTTCCGAATCTTCTCTGTAGCCTTGAGATAGACCCTCATGGCTCGAACCACGTCCAAAGTATGAAGCCGTCTTTCCTCTCTGGACTGGGGAGTAGGAAAGAAGGAAGGTAGGACTAGGTCCTGATTCAAGTGAAAACTGGATATGACCTTAGGAAGGAAAGAAGGTTGAGGCCGCAGAACAACTCTGTCCTTATGCAGAATAAGGTATGGCTCCCTGCATGATAAGGCTGCCAGCTCGGAAACCCTTCTGGCTGAAGCCATAGCCACCAAGAAAACTAACTTTCGGGTTAGTAGCACAAGAGGGATTTCTGTCAGAGGTTCAAACGGCTGCCTTTGTAAAGCTGACAAGACCAGATTTAAATTCCAGGGGCAGAGGGGAGCTCTAATAGGGGGATTCACATGCAAGACCCCCTGCAAGAAGGTTTTCATAAGCGAATGGGTGGCCAAGGGTCTTTGAAACCATATTGATAAAGCCGACACCTGCCCCTTTAGAGTACTAAGAGCCAACCCTTTGTCAACGCCAACCTGGAGGAATCGCAAGATCCTGTCAATAAAAAACTTTCGAGGATGCCATTTTTGAGACTCGCACCACTCCACATAGGTTCTCCAGACTCTGTAATAAATATTTCTGGAGACCGGTTTCCTAGCCTGAATCAACGTAGCTATTACCTGATCTGAGAGGCCTCTGCCTTTAAGAATTAGGGATTCAGCCGCCAAGCCGTCAAATTTAGCTGCTGTGAAGCAGGATGGCAGATTGGGCCTTGAGACAGCAGATCTGGGCGCAGGGGGAGCGGCCACGGCGCCCCGACTGACATCTTCACGATGAGTGCGTACCGAGCCCTCCTGGGCCAGGCTGGAGCCACCAGGATCACAGGCCTGCGCTCCACCCGGATTCTCCGTAGAAGGCGGGGAATCATCTGCAGTGGAGGGAACGCATACAGAAGAGAAAACTGGTGCCAAGGGCAAACCAAGGCATCGGTCCCGTAGGCCGAGGGATCCCTGGCTCGGGATATGAATTTGTCCAACTTTTTGTTGGATCTCGTTGCCATAATGTCCACGTCTGGGACTCCGAATTTTTGGCAAATCTCTTGGAATACCTGGGGGTGAAGTGACCACTCCCCCGGGAGCAACTGTTGACGACTCAAAAAATCTGCTTGCGAATTGTCTATCCCTGGGATGAACACCGCCGAGATGCAGGGTACATGGGCTTCGGCCCATGAGAAAATCAGGTTTACTTCTCTTTGGGCTGCTGGGCTCTTCGTGCCCCCCTGGTGGTTTATGTATGCCACCGCAGTGGCGTTGTCGGACTGTATCCTTACTGGTAGACCCTGAAGGGGGAGAGTCCAGGCGATCAGGGCCAGTCGAGCAGCTCTGATCTCCAAGATATTGATGGGAAGCAGTTTCTCTGCCCCCGACCACAGCCCTTGCTGGGTCTGTTCTTCTAGAACTGCCCCCCAACCTAACAGGCTGGCATCCGTGGATACTATCTTCCACGTGATGGGGCAAAAGGATTTCCCTTTTGACAAATTTTGAGAGACCAGCCACCAAGACAGGCTGCGCCGGACCTTCGGGGAGAGCACTAACGGACGATCTAACGCCTGAATGGACTTGTTCCAAGCAGAGAGAATGGCTGCCTGAAGATATCTGGTATGGATCTGGGCCTAGGGCATAGCCTCGAAGGCGGCCACCATCTTCCCCAGCAGTCGCATACATAGGCGAATAGTCGGCCTCTTCTTGCCTAAGATCATTTGAACTGCTTGAGCTATTGATCTGATCTTTGCTTGAGGTAAAATTATCCTTTGGCAGTCTGTATCTAGCCGAAGGCCTAGATATTCCAACTGCCTTGTGGGTTTCAATACCGATTTTTCTAGATTTACAATCCATCCGAATTCCTCTAGATGCTGAACTGTGCGACCTACTGCCTGATTGAGGTTGGAGGCTGAGCTGTCGATAACCAGAAGATCGTCCAAGTATGCCAAGACTAAAATGCCTTCTGTCCTTAGGACGGCTAGCACCGGGGCTAACACCTTTGTGAATACCCGCGGAGCTGTTGCCAACCCGAAAGGGAGGGCTACGAACTGGTAATGGCGGTGATGTATCATAAAACGAAGAAACCTGTGATGTGCCGGGTAGATCGGCACGTGCAGATACGCATCTTTTATGTCTATAGATGCTAGAAAGTCGTCTTGATGTAGGCTGGCTGCCACTGAACGTATGGACTCCATACGAAAGGTCTGAATGTTTAGAAAGAGATTTCGGCGTTTGAGGTCCAAGATAGGCCTGACGTCGCCATTGGGCTTTGGTATTATGAAAAGGTTGGAGTAGAATCCCAGACCCCATTCCTGGGTTGGTACTTCTACGATTACTCCTTGGAGTAAGAGACGATCCAATGCTTTTGCAAGAGAGGCCCTCTTTAATGGGTCGCTTGGAAGACTTGACCCCTGAAAATGAGGAGGGGGGACTTCCCGAAACTCTAGCTTGTAGCCCGTGGTTACCACGGATCTTACCCAAGAGTCGGGAATTCTGGCCTTCCACACTTCGGAGAAGAACCGAAGCCTTCCCCCCCACCCAAGAGAGTGGGGGCGCCCCTTCATGAATCTGACTTAAGGACTGGTTTAACCGGCTTGCGAGACCATGGCCTCTTGCCTGTCGTGGCTTGTCCTTGTGGGCGGCTATTAAATGCCGAACGCCCGGGAGGCCGTCGATACTGACGGGAAGTTGAAGGGGCCGAGCCTGCGAAGGCCTGTCGCTTGAATGCAGGCCCACGTGATCTTTTCTTGATGGGCAAGAAAGAACTTTTACCACCTGATATGGTCTGGATATATTTATCTAGGTCTTCACCGAATAGTCTCCCACCATGAAAGGGAAATCCTGCTAAAAGCTTTTTGCAGGGTGCCTCTGCTGACCAGTTTTTTAGCCACAAAAGGCGACGCATATGAACCAACAGCAGAGATAAACGGGACGCCTGTTGAATGGAGTCCTTAATAGCATCTACTGCAAAGCAGAGAACTCTTGGGAGGTCAGCCAATTCACGAGCTTGCTGAGCCGGTATGTCCTTTAATATCTGTTTAGTCTGATCCTTTAAAGCCTGACAAACGCCAATGGCTGCCACTGCTGGCTGAACCACGGCACCTACTGTGGTAAAAGAAGCCTTCAGTAGGGTCTCCAATTTTTTGTCGACTGGATCTTTAAACACCTGGACATTTTCCACCGGACAAGTCAGGGATTTATTTACGCAGGAAATGGCTGCGTCCACGGTAGGGAGTGCCCATTTCTTTGCAAATTCTTCTTCCATAGGATAGAGAATGGTAAACCTTTTAGGAGGGATAAAAATCCTATCAGGTCGAGCCCAATCCTGAAAAATCACGCTCTCCAGAAGGGGGTGAACCGGGAAAGACGCACCATTCAATGGTGCCTTCAAGGAACCTAACGAGGATACCGCGGGGGCTAATTGTTCTGACACTGGAAGTTTAAAAGCAGTGCGAACCATATCCGTCAGAGACTGGATCCACAGACTCTCTGCTTGAGAAGCCGAAAAAATTTCATCTATAGTGGAATCTTCAATGTCTGACCCGTCAGGACTCAGGTCCGCTTGATCCCCCTGTGGGTCCAATTCCTCCGAAGAGAGGACCTCTGCATCTGAACACACCGTTTTAGGTGACGGGGATCTAGCCCGTTTGCCACCCGGCAAAGAGCGGGCAATTAAAGCAGTTAACCTTTTCTCTAGCCCACCCAGGGTGGATTCTAGCATTTCTTCCGTATAAATAAACGGGAATGGGTTGATTGGGGGCCGCCTCTGCCCCTAGCACCCTCAATGGCTCCTGCACGATGCTGTTCGGTGGTCTATCTGGTGAGGGTGGGACCACTGGAGCCTGGCCCAAATCCTCTGACCCCGTTGGAGACCCCTTTACTTTTTTGGCACCTTTTGCAGCCTTAGCTGGTCCTGATCCCTTGGGAGCCATTGCACAACCTTGAGACACCCCTACAGCCAACACCCAACTGTTGTAGATAGAAGTGAAACATTAATAAGGACAGGCTATGGTAAAATCTTTTCAAAATTTTCATACGCCTGAGAAGGCGGCAATACAGAGGAAAGTCCTGTGAGTATTGCCACACCAATGCCCGTTAGCTGGAGTCCAAGGTTGCACCGACTCAGATACTGCCAGATCTAAGGCTGAGTCCCTTTAAGCAAAAAAATATATATTTTTTTTTTTTTTTTCTGGTCAGTGTGGACTTTTAAGTCCAGACCTGAAGATCCACAAACCACCACTGGGTGTCACTGTTAGCCAGAACTGGCCAGCTGCGCGCTCTATGTCCTCACTCTCCACTGCTCTCAGGAGGGAATGACCAGCCAGGAAATGCTTTTTTGCTTTATCTGAGACTGACACTGCTGGCCCGCCCCCCCCCACGCCACTGACGCTGTAAAAGGCGGCGAGCACGCGCGCGCGCGCGCCCCCGCCCCCCCCCCACGCTGAAACCAACATGGAGGAAGCAGAGAGCAGAGGAGAAGCCCGGACCAGCGCTAGAAACACAGACACCTGGTAAGCCACTAATCTTTGTAGTGCACACATAGAGGAAGCTGTCTCCCTAGGCTTCCTAGGAAACAGGAGTTTTGTCAGCACTTCCTCTCTATACACGTGGGGCTGCAGTATCATGCTAACAGGCAAATCTGGGGGGAGTAGCAAAATACATATCTTTTAAAAGCATATATATATCTACATGTTATCTGGGTAAACATTAGTACATCCCATCCTGCCTCAACAGACATAGTGGAGATAGTGGCTGATGCACAAGCATACCATTAGCCAACCCAGAACCCCCAGGGGGATACCTACTGTCGAACCAAGTCCCGCAGGTTCCCTCTTACCTGCTCCACGCCGCAGGGTATTGCAAAATGCAAGAGGCCCAGCCTTCCCCCATCTCCGTGGGTATTGTCTTGGACCTTCAGGGACCGGGGTCCTGTGTTAAGGAACCCACACCCCTGGACCTATATAGCATCCTGGCATCAGTAGCGTTTAGTTCTTGGAAGAGACTAAGGCACTGGAGCCCAGAATCCAGCCCTCCAAGGAGAGGCATTATAGGCAAAACCCCACTCCAGCAGGGCCCGGGTACCGTACACCTTGGCTTTGAAGCACTTCGGACGGATCCGGCTAGCTATCCTGGGTCCCGAGACCTCCAAGGGACAGCTAGACGTGACCAACACCTAAGACACTGGCGAAAAAACTGAAGCACTCCCAGTGGGAGGGGGTTATATAGGGAGGAAACTTCCTGTGAAATTGATTACACCAGTGTCCACACCTGAAGGTACCCATATAACCCAAGTGTAATGGCTATGCGCTCTGTGTCCCGTGATGTACGATAAAGAAACAATAATTAAAGGTAACATATTTCTACACAGCCATAGTCATACAATATTTGGTAGATTTGCACTACAGCCCATTTACCATGGTTTCCTATGGAACACGTTCTGTAGTACAAATCTGCAAAATGCAAAAAGCATTAAAAATGCATAGGTCTGAGTCCAGCCTATGGCCTCATACACACGACCGAGAATCTCGTCGTAAAAGAAACATTGTTTTTCTCGACGAGTTTCTTGTCAGGCTTGTCGAGAATCTTGTCAAGCTTTCTTTGCATACACACTGTTGAGACAAAATCTTGTCGTTCTTAAACGCAGTGACGTACAACACGTACAACGGCACTAAAAAAGGGAAGTTTGATTTCACTGGCGCCACCCTTGGGGCTGCTTTTGCTAATCTCATGTTACTGCGTGTTAAGTAAAAGTTTGGTGAGAGATGATTCACGCTTTTCAGTCTGTTACAGCGTGACGAATGTGCTATCTCCATTAGGAACGCTACTTTTACCGAAGGTGTGCTCCCGTCTCATACTTTATTCTGAGCGTGCGCGGGTTTCTAAGCATATACGCGTAAACCAGCCTGACGAGAAACAGGACGAGGAAATTGAGTTTACCAATGAGAAAAAAGAGAGCAGGTTCTCTTTTTTTTCTCGTCGAGATCCACGACAGTTTTCTCGACTAAAAACATACCCACGTCCGTTTTTCTCGGCAAAAATGCTCTGCCAGCATTTGTCTTGATGGATTTTGCAGAGGAAAACGGTTGTGTGTACAAGGCCTAAGAGATGATAATACTGTGTAATAAGGGGTCATAGTTTGTCTTTCTGGGAAGTTGTTAGCAACAGTCTGCTCTTTCTTTAATTGTAGAGTTGTTCTACAGCCAGAAAACAGTACGAGTGAGGGTGGTAGTTGAGAGCTGGTAGTAGAGTTGCCATCTCATCCCTTTAAACCCGAACACACATTAATTACATAGATTCTGTGGTTGATTAAGGTGGTGATTAAACTCACTTAGTGTCTGATCTACATTAAATTATCCTCATAACCTGTGTAATTAATATGTGTTCGGGTTTAAAGGGATGAGGTGGCAACCCTAGCTGGTAGCTCTTTGAGAGATCTTCTTCTTAGTTTGGAGAATATCCTTTCTGCCCTGCTATACAAGGTCGTTATTAATGTTCCACATACTGGGGGCACTGTGAAGGGGAGACTACCTGAGGAAGAGTTAGGC
The DNA here is from genome assembly GCA_029574335.1 of Rana kukunoris. Lineage (NCBI taxonomy): Eukaryota > Metazoa > Chordata > Amphibia > Anura > Ranidae > Rana > Rana kukunoris. The sequence continues at coordinate 87,947,684 of CM056049.1, read as the reverse complement.
TTGATTTACACCTATGTATTCTTTGTGCTTTTTGCGTTTTGTGTTCCATAGGAAATCATGTTAAATGGACTGTAGTGCAAATATGCAAAAAGCACTAAAAATGCATTTGTGTGAATCAGGCCTAAAAGCGGGGGTTCACCCCAAAAATAATTTTTAACATTAAATTCAGCTGAATTGTGAGATAGAGATTAGGCTGTTTTTTTTTTTTTTTATTTCATTGCAGTACATACCATATTTTCACCGCGGCTTCCGGGTATGTAATCTGCGGCACTGGGCGTTCCTAATTGATTGACATCCTTCCGACCGGCGCATACAGCGCGTCACGAGTTGCCGAAAGAACCCGAACGTCGGTGCGGCTCTAGACGGTGCCTGCGCACCGACATTCGGCTTCTTTCGGCAACTCGTGACGCGCTGTATGCGCTGGTCGGAAGGATGTCAATCAATTAGGAACGCCCAGTGCCGCAGATTACAAACCCGGAAGCCGCGGTGAAAATACGGTATGTACTGCAATGACATTTAAAAAAAAAAACAGCCTAATCTCTATTTCACAACTCGGCTAATTGTAATGTTAAAAAAAAAAAATTGTTGGGTGAACCCCCGCTTTAAGACAGAAAACGTATTAGTGTAAAGTATGTGTTTTTGAGAACTTACTATGTTTTCTTCAGAAAAAGAGGAAACATTAGCAGCACAATGTCTAAGTGGTTAGCACTTCTGCATATCAGCACTGGGGTTGTTGGTTAGAACCCCAACCATTCCACTACCTGGAAAGAGTTTGCATACTCTCCCTGTCCCTGCATGGGTTTCCTCTGGGTACTCCAGTTTTGCCCGATCCTACAAAGACATCTAAGTAGGTGAATTGGCTTTAGTATTTGTGTGGCTCCTTTATGTCTGCTCTACTAAAATAAGTATCTGTCAAACTTAAAAATGAATGGTGTTTGGCCATGCTGGAATAGGCATTATTACTTACCAAAGCCTGCTGATGATATGTTTTGGGAAGCCGTGTTATCTGATTTTACACCAGTGCTAGGAAATGTTTATAGATTTTTCTGGGTCAACCCCTTAACTAATAAAAACAGTTTAGAGCCCAGCAGGTCTCCCCACCTTCACCACCCCCGTTACAATTAGGTGATACCAACTGTTTGGCATTACACTAAAGCCATACACATGTTCCTAGCAGCATGCAATTGGTCATAAACCTGTTGTGATTAGATCGGCATTGCGGTTGTTCCTGCGGTACTGGCAACCCAGCAAAGCTTTTCAGGGGCTGAATTTACTAGGACTTCGAACCAGCTCATTAAATAATTAAATATATAAGACGTGAAAAAAGTTGCACTGTCTTTTATCCAACAGAAAAATAAATCCCGCCACCAAAGCAGACATGTTTCATATTTGGTGGGCGTGCTCTAAAATCGCTTCCTATTGGAGCAAAATCTGCAAATTGATCCTTCAAATCACTGACACCAAGATTAAACTCATGCCCGCATGTTGCCTTCTTCATATTTCTAACTCCTTCTGGGATACTGGAAGATACTGAAAACGGTCCACGGCCCCTTCCCTTAGAGAATGTTAAAAGCGGGCAAGAGAATTGAGGCCCGCTTTCTTGGGACTGGGGCCACCTGGCCCCTGTTTGGTTATAGAGGGGTTAAGTGAGGCTAAGGGTCCTTTCACACGGAGCGGACTGTTTTTTGGTCCGCTCCGTGTGTCCGTCGGCTCAGCGGGGGATCTCCGCTGAGCTGTCAGGCGGACAGGGCGGTCCCCGCACACTGTGCAGGGACCGCCCTGTCTCTCCTCCGCTCTCCCCTATGGGGAATTGGATGGAAATGGACCGTCTGTCCGTTTGCAACCGATCCGTTTGGCCGGATGGAAGAAAAATAGGACATTCTTCCGTCCGAAAAAACGGATGCGGATCTTGCGGACGTTAGCAGATGCATCATCCGCTAACGGATCCGCTCCCATAGGGGTTCATTACAAGTCCGTAAACGGACTTGTAATGAACGGACGAGCGGAGCGGACATGTGAAAGGGGCCTTAGGTGGTAGAGGGTGTGGTGCAGCCTGTTGATTAACAGTGCAGGTGGGAGCGGTCCAATGGGGGTCCATGGAAGGTTCTGGTTCCCCGGAAAAGGATATTTAAGGGCGGCTTAGGGCCCAATACGTCCTCTGCAGCGTTCCAGGAAAAACGAGTGTGAAGATCTCCCTCCCTCGGAAGTGCAGTCGCTGTAAAACTGAGGGGTAGATCTGAAATGAAGCTCTGCTGATTTTATCATCCAATCATGTGCAAGCTAAAATGCTTTTTTTTTAATTGTCCTTGCATGTCCCCCTCGTAACTACAGCGACTGCACTTCCAAGTGCACTTTCAGGGCAATTTCAAGTGCAAAGTGGATTTGCCTTTCATAAATAACCCTCACTGTGTGCAGGCTTTAGGATATATTCAATAAAAGTGTTATATGGTGCACTTTTAGTGTATCAACCTACATTTTCTATTCATGTCAACTCAATAGCATACTTTAAAAATGCATCTAATTAATGCATGATCTTGCATGAACATTTGGTGTGAATATGTTTTTATTGATTTTCTTTTGTAACTGTATTTTTTCCTGCTTGGAATGACATACTGACACAATGGGGGTCATTTACTAAAGGCAAATCCACTTTGCACTACACTTGAAATTGCGCTGAAAGTGCACTTAGAAGTGCAGTCGCTATAGATCTGAGGGGGACATGCAAGGAAAATAAAAAACAGCTTGCACATTTTAACTTGCACATGATTGGATAATAAAATCAGCAGAGTTTCCAATCATTTTCAGATCTATCCCTTTAGATTTACAGCGACTGCACTTCCAAGTGCACTTTCAGTGCAATTTCAAGTGCACTTTGCACTTGTAGGGCCAGATTCACATACAATCTGCGGTGGCGTAGCGTAAACCATTTACACTACGCCACCGCAACTTAATGGAGCAAGTGCCGTATTCCCAAAGCACTTGCTCCGTAGTTTGCGGTGGCGTAGTGTAAATGGCCCTGCGTATCCCCGCGTAATTCAAAGGGGGCGGCTTGTATTTAAATTAAGCGCGCCCCCGCGTCGATCGAACTGCGCATGCGCCGGCCGGGAAAAAAGACCAGTGCGCATGCTCCAGCTCACGTGGGAAAGCGTCGTTGAAACCGACGTCAAAACGACGTGATCGTCACTTACGCAATGCCCTATTCGAGAACGACTTAGTAAAACGACGTAACCGACGGAAAAAGACGACGCTGACCCGACGCCATACTTAACATGGCAACGACGGAACTTCGTAAACCTACACCTCATATAGCAGGGGTAGGTTTACGCTTACGGAAACGACGTAAACGACGACGGGGCGGCGTAAAAACTTTCGGGAATCGGCGTATTAGGCTCATTTGCATAGGCAAATAAAGGCCACCTAGCGGCCAGAAAAGTAATTACATCTACGATCCGACGGTGTAAGTGTTTTACACCTGTCGGATCTTCATTGTATCTATGCGTAAGTGATTCTAGGATTCACACGCATAGATACCCAGTAAATAAACAGAGATACGACGGTGTTTCCTGCGATACACCGTCGTATCTCTTTTGAGAATCTGGCCCGTAGTTTTCACTTGAAGTGCAAAGTGGGTTTTCCTTTCGTAAATAACCCCCATTACACATAGGGGTCAATTCACAAAGCTTTATTTTCAGATTGCGAGTGTTATTTTAACGATTTTGCACGTTATTGAAGCTAGTTCAATTCACTAAACGATTTAACGCTTTGAAAAATCATCAAATAACGTTTCACTACACAGAACCGATATTTTAAGGTGTGGATCCTTATTAAAGAGTCAAATCGTTATTTTAAAGATTCAAAACGTTATTTTAAAGAGTCAAATCGTTAAATATGTACAGAAGTGCAATTCACAAACATTTTTTTGACAGTTATCAATCGTTAAGCAATCGTTAAATTAACACCTCCCTCAGGGTGGCGTTATGACATTTCCCAGGCGATATTTTGTTGTTAGAGGAAGCTTTTGGCGATTTTTGTAGTGTAGTGTAGTGTTGGGCAAGCTAGAACCATGCTCTATTTGAACTTAAAATTATCCAGAGGCGAAGAAGAACACGTCAGAATGTTGTTCAGATTTATAAACGTGTATTCTGTTCACATACTATTTTGGATGACTTTTCTGAAACCCAGGTGATAGCTAAATTCCGATTATCATCTCCCATGATTTATTCTCTGTATGAGGAAATACACATCGCTTTACAAAAGCACACACTAGAAGTTTTGCACATCACATGCTCAATCTCCATGTGTCTTGCTTGTGTCTCTCTCTCTCTCTCTGCATCTGCTCTTTTCCACATGCAGCTGTTCTCCTCCCCTTCTGCTCCCAGAATGCATCTCTCCAGCATTATTTAACGATCTTAAGAGTTATTTTAACGTCCCAAATGTTAATAATAACGTCTGAGTAGTTAGCATAACGTTTGGATAAAGAGTCAGTTGAAAACCATAACGACTATGTTAAATAACGATTATAGCTTTCGTGAATACCATGTTTGCTAGTGTTAAATAAGGAGTGCTAATTTAACACCTGAAGAAAACCAATAACGTTTCTCTTTGTGAATTGACCCCATAGTCCGTAATCTTCCCTGTCTTTGCCCTCATAATATTATAATGTAATATTATGTCTTAATCGTAGAACTTGGAAATGAAGGCTTGCTTATAATGCTGAAAAAATTACATACTTTCTTTCAGCATGAAGCTATGCCGTGTATACTTACAACAATATCATTACACAGCTCAGTAATGCTGAAAATCAAGAATAAACTATAGTAGGTATAACATGGATGCTCAAACGGCACAGCTTTTCACAAATCAATAATGTAATAAAGATGATGTAATGAGCTATAGAGAACGAAGCATTAATAGCATGACTTTGCTCAGCCAGAAATCTGAACCCTCGAGGGCAAAGCTTTTTACATTTCATCTTGAAGACCGTGTATATCTTTGGCAGATTTTAATAAACCTTTATTATCTTTTTATGCTGAAGTCATATGTGGTTTATTGAGGCTTCAGCAGTGAGGAAGTTGAAGGAGAAAGTTTCAACAGTAAACTAGAGTATTAACTGTAGGCACAAGTTCATATATACAATTCTTACCTACAGGGAAGTTCCCTCTCTCCAGGGAAAATGTATGGTATGGCTGCTTTATGGTAAGAGATAATCTTAATCAGCATTTACAGTCTCATAAATGCTTGCAATTTTCTACCCTTGGAAAGTGACAATGCAGATCCAGATTGCCAATTGATCCAACAGAATCTCAGTCAGATCCAAGTGAATGCCCTTTGCAGGCAGGGACTGCGGGCCCCTTTGGTAGTGTAGGAAAAAGAAAGGTCTTTGTGTTAGCTGTCCTATTCCTGTGGCTACTGCTCCCAGTACCACCTTTTCATACACTGACAGCCCGTAGTTGCAGCGGCTCAGGGCTCAAGTCCTGGGGAAGAAAGTGTGGGAACTCCCACCCAGGGGCGGACTGAAAACTCATGGGGCCCCCGGGCAATAGAAGACTATGGCGCCCCCGGGCTTACAGATGGCCACCATGCCAGGAAGCAGGGCAGCTAAAATCTCAGGATTTTCACATCAAAAGCATGTCGGTTTTGGACATATCAGGGACAGGTGTAAGAAAAAACACATATTTTTACATACTGTCCCTGGTTTTAGTGAGCCTGGCAACCCTGATGGGGCCCCCTAGTGGCATGGGGCCCTCGGGCAGTGCCCGAGTGTCTCAATGGTCAGTCCGCCCCTGCTCCCACCCAAGATCTACTCCCCCACCAAAAAAAAAATATGGGGGTGGGCGGTATGTAGATAGAAAGAAAAATAGTTGCGCTCAGAAAGCACAATATGACATTGTGAAAAAATTAATAAATAAATAAATAAACCACATCTAATTTGTAAATAAAGTCCATAAATGGTGGTGTGATCAAGTGTAATAAGAATAGCTCATACTACAACCCAATCTTAGTTAGTCCATTTGAGCTGGTATCACAGAGGTGTAATTAGACGGTATGTTTAAATGATTGTCCAATATTAAACAAAGAGCAATGGTAGCCGTAGATTAAAATATCCTGGATGAAATTCACTATCGATCTCATAGAATTCTGCAGACACATCAAAAGGTAAGTAAAGATGTACTCTTACCAGATCCTAGTGTATTCAGGCATATCAATCCACTGGCATCTGAAGGGGGAGATCACCTCGACCGCTTGCAGTACTTCCACATAGGACTGATGAGTTTCACTGGAACAAATACTTCCCACTGGTATAGACTCCTCGTCCAGTTCAGAGAACCGAGGGGGAGAAAAAACGAGGGCTCGCAATGGTGAAATACTTCCAGGAAGTTTTATTAAAATATGTGCAGCAGATTACACATTCAAAAATGGCGGCTAAACAAGTATAAAAATATAAAAACAAAGCAGCAGCAGAAAACAATTACATGCGCCGGGGTCACGTTAACGCGGTGACGTTAGTGCGTGGCTCCGCCCTGACCGGTTTCGTCACAAAATGACGTTGTCAAAGGGCACGAGGGGTGCGGAGTGTATGGGGTGGGTAGTATCAAATACACCACTGGCCACTGATGCATTAGTGACCAGTGGCAGGTAATTAACCCCTTTGTGCTGCATTAGTGTCAGTGTTTATGAACCCTTTCATGCTGCACCAAATAGGGGTAATAAACACTGCCACTGGTGTCACTAATGCTGCACAAGGGGTTAGTTACTACCTGCCACTGGTCACCAATGCATCAGTGGAAGTACATTAACCCCCTCATTGCTGAATATCATTGTAAATTAACCCCCCCCCCAAGAAGCAAAAACGTCAGACAGTTAACACAGCTATGCCACTATGATACAACACTGTAGGTAGGGTAGGTCTCCACAACTGCACCTCTGGACCCCTTTATATTACATAGCACCACACCTCTGGACCCTTTTCCATTACACAGCACCCTGCACCTCTGGGCCCCTTTACATTACACAGCACCCTGCACCTCTGGACCCCTTTACATTACACAGCACCCTGCACCTCTGTGCCCCTTTACATTACACAGCACCCTGCACCTCTGTGCCCCTTTACATTACACAGCACCTTGCACCTCTGGGCCCCTTTACATTACACAGCACCCTGCACCTCTGGACCCCTTTACATTGCACAGCACCCTGCACCTCTGGGCCCCCTTTACATTACACAGTCCTTGTACCTCTGGACCCCTTTACATTACACAGAACCCTGCACTTCTGGACCCATTTACATTACACAGCACCCTGCACCTCTGGACCCCTTTACATTACACAGTACCTTCACCTCTGGACCCCTTAACATTACACAGCACCTTGTACCTCTAGACCCCTTTACATTACACAGTCCTTGTACCTCTGGACCCCTTTACATTACACAGTCCTTGTCCCTCTGGACCCTTTTACATTACACAGCACTCTGGACCCCTTTACATTACACAGCCCCCCACAGCTCTGGAAGCCTGTATGTTACACAGACACCCCCCTAACAGTTATGGACCCCCTGCATGTTACACAGACCCCCTACAGTGCAGACCCCCCCATTCAGTACAGACCCACCCATCTACAGTAGACCCCCCCCCATTCAGTACAGATCCCCCCCCCCATTCAGTACATATTCCCCCCCTTCAGTACAGAATCCACCCCCCCATTCAGTACAGACCCCCCCCCCCCTATTAAGTACAGATTCCCCCCATTCAGTACCCTAATGTACCTCAGATGATCGGGTCATGCCAAACATAGTGCAGCCTCACCAACGCCCATCAAATGCACCACACCTCTGGACCCTTTTACATTACACAGCACCCTGCACCTCTGTGCCCCTTTACATTACATAGCACCACACCTCTGGGCCCCTTTACATTACACAGCACCCTGCACCTCTGGGCCACTTTACATTACACAGCACCCTGCACCTCTGGACCCCTTTACATTACACAGCACCCTGCACCTCTGGACCCCTTTACATTACACAGCACCCTGCACCTCTGTGCCCCTTTACATTACACAGCACCTTGCACCTCTGGGCCCCTTTACATTACACAGCACCCTGCACCTCTGGACCCCTTTACATTACACAGCACCCTGCACCTCTGGACCCCTTTACATTACACAGCACCCTGCACCTCTGTGCCCCTTTACATTACACAGCACCTTGCACCTCTGGGCCCCTTTACATTACACAGCACCCTGCACCTCTGGGCCCCTTTACATTACACAGCACCCTGCACCTCTGGACCCCTTTACATTACACAGCACCCTGCACCTCTGTGCCTCTTTACATTACATAGCACCGCACCTCTGGGCCCTTTACATTACACAGCACCCTGCACCTCTGGACCACTTTACATTACACAGCACCTTGCACCTCTGGGCCCCCTTTACATGACACAGTCCTTGTACCACTGGACCCCTTTACATTACACAGAACCCTGCACCTCTGGACCCCTTTACATTACACAACACCCTGCACCTCTGGACCCCTTTACATTACACAGCACCCGGTACCTCAGGACCCCTTTACATTACACAGCACCCTGCACCTCTGGACCCCTTTACATTGCACAGCACCCTGCACCTCTGGGCCCCTTTACATTACACAGCACCCTGCACCTCTGGACCCCTTTACATTACACAGCACCCTGCACTTCTGGACCCATTTACATTACACAGCACCCTGCACCTCTGGACCCCTTTACATTACACAGTACCTTCACCTCTGGACCCCTTTACATTACACAGCACCCTGTACCTCTAGACCCCTTTACATTACACAGTCCTTGTACCTCTGGACCCCTTTACATTACACAGTCCTTGTCCCTCTGGACCCTTTTACATTACACAGCACTCTGGACCCCTTTACATTACACAGCCCCCCACAGCTCTGGAAGCCTGTATGTTACACAGACACCCCCCTAACAGTTATGGACCCCCTGCATATTACACAGACCCCCTACAGTGCAGACCCCCCCCATTCAGTACAGACCCACCCATCTACAGTAGATCCCATCCCCCCCATTCAGTACAGATCCCCCCCCCCATTCAGTACATATTCCCCCCCTTCAGTACAGAATCCACCCCCCCATTCAGTACAGACCCCCCCCTATTAAGTACAGATTCCCCCCATTCAGTACCCTAATGTAGCTCAGATGATCGGGTCATGCCAAACATAGTGCAGCCTCACCAACGCCCATCAAATGCAGCTTCACCAGCGCCCATCAATGCAGCCTACCAGTGTCCATCAATGCAGTCTCACCAGTGGCCATCAAATGCGGCCTACCAGTGGCCATCTATAAATATTTGCTTGCTTCCATTCATTTGGGAGTTGGAACACAGACACAGTCCTCCGCCGTCGCTGTGCCTCTGACACTATGTGCGAACATTAAATGCAGCCTCACCAGCGCCCATCAAATGCAGCCTTACCAGCGCTCATCAATGCAGCCTACCAGCGGCCATCAAATGCAGCCTCACCAGTGGCAATCAAATGCAGCCTCACCAGCGGCATAAGTCTGAGTCTTATGCGGCATAAGTCTGTGTATAAACATGAATTTATAAAAAAAGTTAAAACAGAAAGTTGAAAGAAAAAAATCCATAAAAAAATCACACTGTATTATTCATTAACGGGTGACTGAAATTATTTTTCTTTTTTTTTCTGTAAGTATCTGGATTTCTTTAGACTGTCCTGGTACGGTTGGAGTCTGGGTCGATTCAGATTAGTTTGATTAGCTGTAGTATTTATTAAAGCATGTTTTCATATTCTTTTTTTGGTGCCACTGTATAACTAAGCCTGCGTGATTTACTGTCTGGAGAAGCATCTGTAAGGAATCAGTGAAAAGTTCTAATGCGCTAGCTGAGTGGGGACACTCGGTACACTGACAGAAAGCTGGCCTTTAAATGGATTCCTACTCTTTGAAAAAAAAATGATTTTTTTCAACACCTGATAGAGGCATAAATAAATGTCTGTACCACATATTTTATGGCTTGTGTACATCATAAATCAAAGCATGCTGCATTATGCTTAATTACTTGCCAAGAACTTCAAATTATCAGTGCAAAGCTTTAACTGTGTTTGTACTGTGACTAGTTTTATAAAGAACCCTTTCACCTTTACACAGAGAAAGAAGTCACTTATAACTGAACCTACCATCCTTCAATACTAAGAATCCTACAGTTCAATGCCATTTTAATAGTTGGGCAAAAAGGGCTTTTGCCTTTCAGAACCTGCAGGGTTCCATGTTACACGGTGCTGTTTTGTTGGCCTTAGCGTATGCTATTTACACTACGCCGCCGCAACTTACAGGAGCAAGTGCCGTATTCTCCAAGCACTTGCTCCGTAATTTGCGGCGGCGTAGTATAAATGGCCCGGCATATCCCCGCGTAATTCAAAGGGGGCGGCTTGTATTTAAATTAAGCGCCAAATGAACTGCGCACGCGCCAGCCGTAACCGTAGCCCAGTGCGCATGCTCCATAGTGCACCGCAAATACATTGGCTTTGACGTGAACGTAATTAACGCACAGCCCTATTCGCGACGAGTTACGTAAACAACATAAACGACGGAAAAACACGACGCTGTCCCAACGTCCATACTCAACATGGCGTACGCCGGACCTACGCAAGGTAACCCCTCATATAACATTGCAACTTAGATCCGACGGTGTAAGTGACTTACGCAAGTCGGATCTAAGCAAAATCTTTGCGTAACTGATTCGAAGAATCAGTCGCATAGATACCCAGCTGAAAAAACAGAGATACGACGGCGTATATGGAGCTACGCTGTCGTATCTCTTACGAGAATCTGGCCCTAAATGTGTAATTGGTATGGTGTAGGGTTGGGTTTCTCGTCCTCTATGTATAACATTGCAACTTAGATCCGACGGTGTAAGTGACTTGCGCAAGTCGGATCTAAGCAAAATCTATGCGTAACTGATTCGAAAAATCAGTCGCATAGATACCCAGCTGAAAAAACAGAGATACCACGGCGTATATAAAGCTACGCTGTCGTATCTCTTAGGCCTCGTACACACGATCAAATCTGTCTGCTGGAAACAGTCTGCTAGACCGTTTCAGCAGACAGATTCGATCGCGTGTACGGGCAAACAGACGGATTTGGCCACCCGACAGATTTCAAAGCATGCTTTGAAATCTGTCGGCTGGGAACCCGTCCGCCCGACATGTCTGCTGGTTAGTATGCTAACCAGCAGACATGTCTTCTCGCACACGCGCCGAATGATTTCGGCGCATGCGCGGAAGTGTTTTACTTCCTGGTGCGGTGACGTGGCGGCGTCAACATCACCGACACGTCAGCGCGCTGTCTGCTGGCGGGGATTTTGGTTTGCTCCTGTGTACACGCGAGCAAACCAAAATCCCAGCAGACAGATTTGTTCAAATTGGTCGGTCCGACCGATTTGAACAAATGGATTTATTCGTGTGTACGAGGCCTTATGAGAATCTGGCCCTATATGTGTAATGGTATGGTGTAGGGTTGGGTTTCCCGTCCTCTGTGTATAACATTGCAACTTAGATCCGACGGTGTAAGTGACTAACGCAAGTTGGATCTAAGCAAAATCTATGCGTAACTGATTCGAAGAATCAGTCGCATAGATACCCAGCTGAAAAAACAGAGATACAACGGCGTATATGGAGCTACGCCGTCGTATCTCTTACGAGAATCTGGCCCTATATGTGTAATGGTATGGTGTAGGGTTGGGTTTCCCGTCCTCTATGTTGAAAAAAGAGTATTAATGCGCTAATATCAACCCTTGCTGCAAAACAGTGACCAACGTGTAAAAAGATGCAATGATACCCAATATCACACAATTATGACAAATTATGACAGTGCAAAAATAGAAATGAACAGTGCCAAAAACACAATAAAACAGCAATCCACAGTTCGTGCTTTTTAGACTGAATCAATGGTGGGAAATCCTATGATACGCTGGGTACTTCCCAGCACTTCCTGTCAGGCCCCGTACACAAGACCGAGAACCTCGGGAGAATCCAGCGAGAAGCTCGCTGGGATCCATATTCTGCCGAGATACTCGGTCGTGTGTACGTTTTCGCCGAGCGTCCCGTCGAGAAAGCCGTCGAGCCAAAATAGAGAGCAGGTTCTCTATTTGCTCGATGGCCCATCGAGAACCATGGCTCGGCGCCTTTCCCGACGGCTTGGTCGACGATTTCGACGGCCGGGCGAGAACCTCGACGGGCGGAAGATGTGTTTGGCCCATCAAGGTTCTTGTACGTGTGCGCGGCCTCACAGTCTGGGGCTGACACTTGTTGCTTCATGACTAAGTCACGTGACGAGTGACGTAACCCGTGGGGGAGGGGCCTGAGTGACATGTTCGACTGAGTCGAATCCTGTATCGAATCCGTATGAGGAATTAGTTGCACTGAGCGGCATCAGAGGCTGTTTTATGTCTACTTTGTCCAGGGATTTGTGAGTGCAAATACATTGTGTAGTCCTTGTTCGCCCTTTCCTTGTTACAATACTGTACCATGAGTTTCCTCTCTTCCTTTTTTCCCTCATGAGCTGTGCCTCTCTGAAGCAACAAGTGTCAGCCCCAGACTGTGACAGGAAGTGCTGGGAAGGACCCAGTGTATCATAGGATTTCCCACCATTGATTCAGTCTAAAAAGCACGGACTGTGGATTGCTGTTTTATTGTGTTTTTGTCACTGTTCACTTCTATTTTTGCACTGTCATAATTTGTCATAATTGTGTGATATTGGGTATCATTGCATCTTTTTACACGTTTAGCAGCAAGGGTTGATATTAGGTCATTGATACTTTTTTATTCACTTCTTTATTGGTTTTAGTACACCTTATATGTATGCAGCTGTATAATTTGGTTATTTTTGTTGTTTCTTCCTTTTGTATTTATTTTAGTAGCGCTGTAGTACTTTTACGTTCAATACTTCCGTCCTCTATGTTCCCCTCCTTGTTTGGAGCCAAGCAAGGCTCATGTGAGAGACCTACCCCCCCGGGGTGGGTTCTTTTGGGCTATACTAGGCTTGGCTAGGGTCGCTGCCTTTCACATGGGGTACCTTTACTTTAACAGACAAATGAACACTAAAAAAACTCTCAATGTAATATACATCACTACGGTTTCATGTGCAATTAGGAGGGGACATGCAGAGCCCTTGTCTTTGTCACTTGTCCAGTGTAACACTACTACCTAATTCCCAGTAACATTATGGGGGCCCAGATGTGCACCTAGCGCAGACTCCATGTGTCCACTTGACTTAACTCTTACTTTTCCATACCTCTGTACAGTTTGGGGACCTCTGCGGCACTGATGGGCTCCCTTTGCTATGGGAGATGGACCTGCTCATGGAGAGAGTCCCGAAGCTAAAAGCTGTCTCACCTGTCAAATGCGCACATTTACGACAGGCTGCTAGAGAAACCTTCATTACCCTTGGTAACCACTTTAAATTTCACACTGTATTAACTCTTGTACCGTTATCTTTATACCCCAAAGGGCTTATTGACCCAAGCTTCAGGCTATATGTGCCGGTTACTTGCATTAAACCACTTAAGTAGCTTCAGACCAGACAAAAGCAAAGTTTCAAAGGTTTTACTGAAATCATTTAGTATGATGACATACACAGGTAGCAGTCCAACATAAAGTGCGGTCCTTTCCTACTTCCATAATTCCTAACTTCAGACTTGTGGCTGCCCCAGCGTACCTGCATATGATGAAAGTCCATACTTGGTAGAGCCCACAGGAGAGAGAACTGCTGCAAGTCCCTGAAATCTCCCCTAATAGCGGGAACTTTGGTCCCGGCCTGGCACTGGCATTCCAGACTCCAGCGACAAGCAGCACGTCTCTCTAGCTCCAAGACCCACGCCTCCTGGGTGCAGACACCCTGTTCCTTTTATATCACACGGAACCAGTGGGTTGGACCCAGCAAAACCTGGGAACATAATTAACCATACCCTTCCCAACCAGGGCAGCAGTAACCTCTACCTGCCTACAAATGACCTACTTCTGAGACTTTGGAGTTGATGCTTGGGGCAGCACAGTGGTGCAGTGAGTAGCACTTTCGCCTAGCAGCAAAAGGTTCACTGGTTCGAATCTCGACCACGACACCATCTGCCTGGAGTTTGCATGTTCTCCCTGTGTCTGCGTGGGTTTCCTCCGGGTACTCCGGTTTCCTCCCACACTCCAAAGACATGCTGGTAGGTAAATTGAATCTCGTGCAAATTGGCCCAGTATATATGTATATATGTGTGTATGACTGTGTGTCCCTAGCGTGTCAAGACGGGGTAAAGATGACCGCACCAGCCAAGCAGACACTGGCTGGAAAAAGCGCCCAGAGGCGATTCAGTTCGCATGCGTTGCGCTATACAAGTCATTCATTCATTCATTAATGTACTAATGGAAAATAGACTCTTTGCTTTGCAAGGAAATATTCTTTTAGATTGGTGAAAGAATTGAATTTTTTTTTACAAAGAATATCCTATCATGTGCAAGGGGAATAAGAAACAAATGTTTGCTTGAACATGGTTGGATGATAGAGTTCAGCATAGCTTCACCTCGTTCTTTAAGTTAAGGGGAAATTCCCTTGCAAAGTAAAAATTTTTTTTTGCCTTTTTACTAGTCACCGCCCACCCGCCGTCAAATGACGGTCATATCCGGTCACATGTAAACACAGAAATGTCGGTCATCGACGCTCCTCGCCTCACACTGACAGATCGGTAGCACCTCCACGTCAAAGGGACATCTACACATGTAATTAGGGCACTGATCGTCAGTGCCCTGATTACAACATATTAATACAGTGTCACCAATCAGTGCCCACCAGTGCCAGCAATCAATGTCCACCAGTGCCAGCGATCGGTGCCCACCACTACCCACAAGTGCCAAAAATCAGTGCCCATTAGCGATGCCAGTCAGTGATGGCTATCAGTGCTGCCTATCAGTGCTGCCCATCAATGCCCATCACTGCTGTTGACCAATGCCCGCCTATCCGTGCCACCTATCAGTACCCACCAGTCCTTCCTATTAGTGCCCACCAGTGCCACCTAACAGTGCCCATCAGTGCTGTCTATTAGTGCTCATCAGTGCCACCTACCAGTGCCCTTAAGTGCAGCATATTAGTGCCTCCTCATCAGTTCCCATAAGTGCAGCCTCATCAGTGCCCATAAGTGCCACCTCATCAATGCCCATGAGTTCAGTCTATCAGTGCCCATCAGTAACATCTCATCAGGGCATATCAGTGAAGGAAAAATATTACTTATCTACAAAATTTACTGACAGAAACATAATTTTTTTCTACATTTTGATCTTTTTTTTTGTAAAAAATATAAAACCCAGCAGTGATTCACCAAAAGAAAAGTTCTATTTGTGTGAAGAAAATGTTAAAAAAATGTGTTTGTGTACAGTGTAACATGACTGCGCAATTGTCATTCAAAGTGTGACAGCGCCTATAAGCTGAAAAATGGCTTGGGCAGAAAGGGGGTGTAATTGTCCTATAGGCAAGGGGTTAATAGACCCACTCCTATGAATGGCATAATGCAGAACACTGCATAATATGTGTTTTAGAACAGCAAATACTGCCTTATTAATTCTTTTATAATGTCAGTCCTAGAAAATCTGTCATTAAAACACATGAAAAGGTATCTAGGGGACCAGTTTAATTATTTTTCCTAGTGACCCACAAAAAGTATTGAACAGTGAATGGGAATTAGTGAATACCATAAGCCTCATGCCGCGTACACACGATCATTTTTTGTGATGAAAAAAAACGACGTTTTCTGTGAAGTAAAAAACGACGTTTTTGAAACGTCACTTTTCAAAGACGATGTTGCATACACACCATCGTTTTTTTCACAAAAAGCGAGGTTACGTTCACCACTCTTTTCCATTGAAGCTCGCTTCATAACTAGCTTCTGGGCATGCGCGGGTTGAAAAACGTTGTTTTAAACAACATTTTTGCTACACACGGTGACTTTTTGTGAAACAAAAAACGACGTTTTGAAAAACGACACAAAAAATTCAAGCATGTTGGAATTTTTTTTTGGTCGTTTTTTTTAAGACAAAAAAACAACGTTTTGCCCACACACGATCAATTTAAATGACGTTTTAAAAAACAACGTTTTTTTTCATCGCAAAAAAGACCGTGTGTACGCGGCATCATACCCATGCCTCTACCCTTCTTCTAGCTCTCTCATCCATTTTTAACAGCTTCACCCATTATAACTCTTTTGCACATTTAGCATCCCTTCCTCAATCATTCACCCATATCAGCACAGACTGGATTGATTTTAAACTGAATGTTCACAAGTTTGCATGCAGTCATTCAAAGAAACATTTTCTTCCTCAGAAATGATATCCAGAAGAACAAAAAGACTTCCAACAGTCCCCTCCTAGAACAGGGGCTTGTGTGCAGCTGCAAACTCTATGACCCCTGTTCCTGCATGGCTGACTGAGCAGCGGCAATATTTTTTAGTCACTCCAGCTGACATAAAAGGCGCCCCATGGTTGCTTATGCTGAGGGAACTCTTCCCGCCATCACATAGAAGCAGATTAACCTTTTAAAAGCTACAAGGGGCTTTCTAGCTTACTCTGCTCTACTCTATGTCTACATATTGTGCAGACATGTGTTATGAAAAAAATGAAGTAAAAATGGAATTAAAAATAAATCAAGTAGAAATGGGTAGACGTGTATGGATCGTATAGAGGGTCAACCCAATGACGTTGGTCATACTATAAATATGTGATGGATAAAATAATAGGGCCAGATCCACAAAGAATGGCCGCTGGCGTATTTGATCTAATTTACACTACGCCGCGGCGTATCCTTATCCACAAAGAATTGCCGCTGTAACTTACGGCGGCGTATTGTAATCTTGGCGGCGTAAGGCGGCGCAATTCAAATTTAGATGATGGGGGCGTGATTTATGTTAAATCAGCGTGACCCCACGTAAATGACGTTTTTTTTTGTACGCCGTTCGTGGAGGTATCCCAGTGCGCATGCGCAAAATCACGTCGAAAATAGTCAATGAAAACAAGGTGAACGTAACTTACGCAAATCCCTATTCGCGAACGGTTTACGCAAACGACGTAAACGACTGAAAATTCGACACTGGCCCGACATCCATACTTAACATTACGTACGCCTCTATACAGCAGGGGAAACTTTACGCCGGACCTACGCTTACGCAAACAACGTAAAAAGAATGCGCCGGCCGCTCGTACGTTCGTGGATTGGCGTAACTCGCTCATTTGTATATTCAACGCGGAAAAACGACGGAAGCGCCCCTAGTGTCCAGCGTAAGTATGCAACCAAGATACGACGGTGTAATAACGTTACGCCAGTCATATCTTAGCGTAATTCCGGCGTATATTGTTTTGTGGATACAAAACAAAGATACGCCGGCGGAAATCTGAAATTATGGTGGCGTATCTGGAGATACGCCGCCGTAATTCTTTGTGGATCTGGGCCATAATGTGTCTGGTATCAAACACAAGGAGAATGATTTTAATTCAACTGGCAATTCCCCTTAAATTCTATTTTTTTTTTTCGTAAGGGATAACTATACCGTTTTTTTTAATTTTTTTATTATTGCCTTCACCTTTGGCCTCCAGTTTTATGTCATTGCTTAACAATGACCTCTCTGCAGGCGCAGTTCACTAAAGAATGTCTCATGAGATAATTGAATTATATATGTGACATCGTTTTTTTCCAATTATTCATGAGATGCTGAAAATGTCAATCCACTATCACCTCATGAGTTATTTACCTCACAAACCAAAAACATGAGGTAAATAACTCCATAAAGCGGCTTTAAACTTAATCCAGTAAAGTAAGTAAATAAATGAATGCATTGGTTAAATAAGTAGCAGTCCAGGCATGAGGTATTTAAAGGAGTTGTAAAGGAAAAAAACATTTTGCCTAAAATTAATGTCTGCAAGGTAGACAGACAGAATAGTGTAATGATTCTATTAAAAAACTAGTAAATACCTATTAAATTCCTTCATCTATATCACCTCCGGCTTTCTAGTTTCTGTTCTCTCATTCACTTCCTGGTTTGCGGCGCTCATTCATGAAAGAACTACATTTCCCAGTATGAATTGCGGAACGCCCAGTAATTCACACTGGGAGTTAAAGTCCCTAACACGTAGAGAGCATCCTGCCGCACAGATGTAGTTCCCAGGAGGGGGCGAGCACGTCACTGACCACCGCAGTAAAGCCTCCCTTCACGGTGGTGAGTAACAATCAGACAAGTAGGAAGTGACCAGAACAGAGAAAAAATAGAGCAACTTCTGAGCAAAAACGAACAATGAGGAAGAAAAAGAGGAATGTCTGCAGGTATAGGATGCTTAACCACTTGACCACTGGGCACTTAAACACCCTTAACCTCCCTGGCGGTATGATTCTTTAAGATTTTAGGTGCTAAAAGCGGTACCATTATTTGCAAGGGAATTTGGCGTTTTATACTGTAGGCTTGTAATTCTTAGGAATAACTCACTTAAATCTATTCAAACAAGAGTCTAATAGGCATCCCGGGTATGATTTTTTTTTTTTTTTTTAATTAAAAATTATAATATAATAAATAATTATAAAAAATGATCACAAATGATAATATAATTATAGTAAAAATTATTCAATAATGTAATCAAATCAAAATCACTGAAATTTGCTCAGTTGCAGAATTTTTGCTGTCATTTTTTTTTTTTTTTATGACGAATTTCCCCATAAATCGCTATCGCTAAATTCTGCAAGTGATTCTGATTTATTATCGCTGTTTTTTAGCTGCTCTAAAACAATTTTTGCCATAAAGGGACACTTTTGGTTGCTATGGGCAATCTACAGTTTGCAGGGAGAAAGAAAAGTTTTTATTATACAAAATGACATGTAGTGTACAGGGCAGACCACTAGGGACATGGGGGGTGTGTATTTTTTACATACAGTACTGTAATCTATAAGATTACAGTGTACTGTATGTATAGTGTTTGTTTACTTTTTTAAATTTGGCGCCGTTCCCCCCCCTACGTCGCGACGCTCGCAGGGAAGGGAATCGGCGGAACACACAGCATCAGGCGGACATCCGGCCGCCGAGTACTGCGGGGATTCATCGCTGGATCGCAGAGAAAAGGTAAGTAAACTTTTTCTGCATCCAGCGTGCCACACGCCGTGCCACACGCCAGGGAGGCTAGTCTGACCGGCGATCCAGCGGGAAACCCCCGCCGGATCGCCAGGAATTTTTGGGGGAAAAAAAAAATGCACCCCGAGCGTGACTCGGGGTTACCGCTTCTGGCACTGAATGTTAACCCCGAGTCACGCTCGGGAATACCGCCAGGGAGGTTAATAACCAGACCAATTTTCAGCTTTCGGTGCTCTCACATTTTGAATGACAATAACTCAGTCATACAACACTGTAACCAAATTAAATTGTTTTCTTTTTTTTCCCACAAATAGAGCTTTCTTTTGGTGGTATTTGATCACCTCTGCGGTTTTAATTTTTTTCGCTATAAATGAAAAAAGATCGAAAATGTTGTTAAAAAATGAATTTTTCTTCATTTCTATTATAACATTTTGCAAAAAAGTAATTTTTCTTCATAAATTTGGCATAAAATGTATACTGCTACATATCTTTGGTAACAAAACAAAAACAAATTGTGATATTATTAAGTCTGGGTGAAAGTTATAAGGTCTACAAGCTATGGTACCAATTTCTGAAAATTGATCAATTTGATCATACCTGATGTACTGACAGCCTCTCTCATTTCTTGAGACCCTAAAATGCTAGATAAGTACAAATACCCACCAAATTACCCCTTTTTGGAAAGAAGACATTCCAAGGTATTTAGAAAGAGGCATTGTGAGTTTTTTGAAGTT
This sequence comes from Rana kukunoris, assembly GCA_029574335.1. Classification (NCBI taxonomy): domain Eukaryota; kingdom Metazoa; phylum Chordata; class Amphibia; order Anura; family Ranidae; genus Rana; species Rana kukunoris. The sequence continues at coordinate 87,927,792 of CM056049.1, read as the reverse complement.
GTAATTTTTTCCCACAATTCTTTGCAAAATCAAGATTTTTTTTATTTTTATTTTTTTTACACAAAAGTTTCATATTAGCAGGTTATTTCTCACACACAGCATATGCATACCACAAAATACACCCCAAAACACATTCTGCTATTCCTCCCGAGTATGGCGATACCACATGTGTGAGACTTTTACACAGTGTGGCCACATACAGAGGCCCAACATGCAGGGAGCACCATCAGGCGTTCTGGAGCACCCAGGCCAATTCTGACATTTCTCTCCTACATGTAAAAATCATCATTCTCTTGAAACTTACATAGAACCCCAAAACATTTTATATGCTTTTTTAGCAAAGACCCTAGAGAATACAATGGCAGTCGTTGCAACTTTTTATCGCGCATGGTATTTGCACAGCAATTTTTCGAACGCATTTTTTTTGGAAATAAAACAGTTTTGTGCTTTTTAAAAAAAAAAACATTAAATTTAGCCCAATGTTTTTGCATAATATGAAAGATGAAGTTACGCCGAGTAAATAGATACCCAACATGTTACCCTTCAATATTGCACACGCTTGTGGAATGGCGCCAAACTTCGCTACCTAAAAATCCCCATAGGTGACGCTTTAAATGTTTTTACTGGTTACATCTTTTTAGTTGGAGAAGAGGTCTAGGACCAAATTATTGCTCTCGCTCTAACGTTCGCAGCGGTACCTCACATGTGTGGCTTGAACACCGTTTTCATATGTGGGCGGGACTTATGTGCACGTTCGCTTCTGTATATGAGCACACGGGAACAGGGGCGCTTTAAAAAAAAAAAATTTTAATTGTTCATTTTACTTTAATTATTTTAGTTTGACATGTTTTTCCCCAAAAATAAATGTTTTGATTACTTTTATTCTAGGGCTGTTACTGATCAAAATTTTTGTGTTTGATTAATCGTTTTTTTTAAAATCGACTAATTTCGATTAATTATAACGCACATACAGATCCAACTACTTTTAGCTGATCTCCTTGCAGGCCGATTCCCAGTGCAGCTACCAACCACTGGAAAAATGGATAGCAGGATACAAAAAACACACAAAGGCAGCGCTCTATGGGAATAGCATTAAAACTTTTATAGTCTTCAAGTAGGTAACCAAATAAATATTGCACTGGAGATAAAATCGATGTAGCTACATAAATTGTAACAATGGTGTGAGTAATACCAAACGGTAGCAAAAGCAGTCATAAAAACATGTAGCTAAGTATGATACTGGTATAAAAATGTGTACAACGATACCACTGCTGAATCCAGATAAGGAGAGGTTAACATCAGTCCGTCAGCATGTAGATGTCCCATGAAGGGAACTATCACAACTCCCAGTAGATGGTTGTAGAATCCCAGGTTGATAGAGGGGAGTGATTGAGGAAAGTGTAACAGCCCTTGCGTGTGGCAGATAGTAAGGTCCTGCCGGCATGCAGATATAAAAGGCACAGCAAAGGAGCCCTTCAGATGGACACGGCAAGCCCTGTCGGTGTCCGTGCCGTCATCGGAATTCTCCGACGGAAATTCCTGAAGGCCCAGAAGACAGTGTAGAGGTGAGTACCAATCATAAAAATTGTAATCGATCAAAAAGATTTTGATCGATCAAAAAAATTAAAGATTAATCAATGAATTAAAAGTTAATTTGCACAGCCCTATTTTATTCCTATTACAAGGAATGTAAACATCCCTTGTAATAGGAATATAGCATGACAGGTCCTCTTTACAGTGAGCTATGGGGTCAATAAGACCCCACATCTCACCTCTAGGCTGGGAAGCCTGGAAAAAAAAACGATCTTGGCTTCGATCGTAGCGGTGAGTCGGAAGAAGCATCGGAGGGTGAAGGGAGTGGGGACGTCCCCTTTTGCCTCCCGTAAGAACGATCAAGAGGTGGAACAGCCGCCATGATCGTTCTTATGGTGTAGAGAATCGCCGACTGAAAAAAATGATATCTGAATGATGCTTGTAGCTGCGGGCATCATTCAGATATCCTTGCACAAAGTCAAGGATGTCATATGACGTGGGCGGGAAGTGGTTAAAACGCATTTTTTCCCCAGAGTATATTCTGGGTACTGCAGAGTATTGGCCGGGGTATTGCAAAGTATTGGTCGGGTATTGCAGAGTATTGTGTGGGGGGTATTGCAGAGTATTGTGCGGGGGTATTGCAGAGTATTGTGCGGGGGTATTGCAGAGTATTGTGCAGAGTACTGCGCAGGGGGTACTGCAGAGTATTGCACAGGGGGTACTGCAGAGTATTGCACAGGGGGTACTGCAGAGTATTGTGCAAGGGATACTGCAGAGTACTGGCAGGGGGTACTGCAGAGTACTGGCGGGGGTATTGCAGAGTATTGCGCAGGGGGTATTACAGAGTATTGTGCGGGGGTATTGCAGAGTATTGCGGGGGGGTATTGCAGAGTATTGCGGGGGGGTATTGCAGAGTATTGCGCGGGGGTATTGCAGAGTATTGCGCAGGGGGTATTGCAGAGTACTGCACAGGGGGTATTGCAGAGTATTGTGCGGGGGTATTGCAGAGTATTGTGCGGGGTATTGCAGAGGATTGCGCAGGGGGTATTGCAGAGTATTGCGCAGGGGGTATTGCAGAGTATTGCGCAGGGGGTATTGCAGAGTATTGCGCAGGGGGTATTGCAGAGTACTGCACAGGGGGTATTGCAGAGTATTGTGCGGGGGTATTGCAGAGTATTGTGCGGGGTATTGCAGAGGATTGCGCAGGGGGTATTGCAGAGTATTGCGCAGGGGGTATTGCAGAGTATTGTGCAGGTGGTATTTCAGGGAAGGAAGAGTATTGCAGGGGGTAATGCAGGGATGGCTGAGCAGGGATGGATGGATCTGTGACTGCAATAGTCACAGATCCAGCCACAGCGCTGCTGACACCCGCGCTCCACCTCTCACACTGTACCGATCGGTACAGAGAGAGGAGGGAGGAACCGGCGTCATCAAATGACGCCGGTTTGTTTACATGTAATCGCTCCGTCATCGGCAAATCACCGCGATCCGTGATGCGCCGGTTCCTCCGGACCCGGCGGTCACGGACATTCCCGTGTGCGCGCCATTCTTGGATGACATTATATAACGTGATCCCAGAGTTAAGCAACCACCTTGCCGCCGTTATTTGACAGCGGCTGGTGGTTAAGTGGTAAATATGAAATAATATGAAGGTTAATATCCTTTACAACCCCCTTAAGGAATGTAAAAAAATAAAAGCCAATTTGGAGTAGTCTCTGCCTTTTTGGATTGATTTCTCAACAGTAATGAGACAATTAAGTACTGCCCATGATACTTATTTTATTTGCATTAACATACAATTATTCAGGACAAACTTTTGGTGCGTGTTCCCTTGTTCAAGGTAATGCAAAGAAACCTAAATATGAATATGAATATAAAAACACAAAGTATAACTAGTATAACTAAAACGTTTTGTTTCGGTTTTGGATGAAGTTGAGATGGATTAGAACACCTGTTGAGTTTTTATTGCCCAAATTTTGGGTTGTCCCCACAAAAGTAATAGAGGGGGGATCTTTCAATGGGGACACTAGAGCTGGTAACTTGGGGGCCTCAAGGGATTCTATTAATTTTAGGGATTTGGCTATGGGACAGGAAATGAAGGAACATCTCCCCAATGACAACTATGGGCCAGATTCATGAAGAGTTAGGCTGGCGGATCCAGTGATCCGCCAGCCTAACTGTCACTTTAAGCCGGCGTTTCTGTTTTCTATAACCAGAAAACAAGAAACGCCGGGTTGGTGTTCCGATGCGATCGGGGTAATTGAATTTCGCCATCGCATCGTTACTTCAACTTAAAAATGGCGCCGGGGGCGTTCCCGCCGATTTACGCTCAAAAAATATGTTAATGAGCGGAAATCGGCAATTCACGATCTTTTTCGGGCGCGACGCAGTGACTTTACGACGTTCCCGGAAGCGATACGCGGCGTATAGATAAAGCAGCCCCCTAGTGGAGTATCCTATGTTAGGTATAGCCGTCGTCATCGCGTCGGAAAAAAAACAAATCGCGTCGTTTGCGTAAAACAATCATGAATGGGGACGTGACGTCATTGACGTTCACTGACAGAACTTGGAGCATGCGCACTGGGATGCATTGACACTCGACGCATGCGCAGTACGTTCGCCGCGGGATCGCGCATAGTTAGAATCCTCCCCCCCCCTTCCCTGCCCAATTTGAATTCCGCTGGCTCATTTGCGATGCGCTGCCGCAACTTTAGGAGCAAGTGCTTCATGAATAACAGCACTTGCTCCTAAAATTTCTGCAGCGTAACGCAAATGAGATGCGTTACTCCAGAGCAAAGATGCTCTGATCTACCTGAATCTGGCCCTATGTCTTTTTTATTGGTGGCAGGGTGTTAATATGATTTTTTTATATACTATTTTCATAGAATTTTTGACATTTATAAAGATATTTTGTATTTAATTAATAGAACTTGGTTGTTTTTGATACACCACATATATCCTGTGAAAGCAACTTATCTGTGACTGCTATTCCAGTCACCTTTTTTCTTTTGCACTAACAAATACACTGCAGAGACTGCACTGACTTTGAGAGTTGACATATTTCTATAGTTTAAGGGCCAGTTCACACCAGACTCAGTTCCGTTCAGTTTTGTGTGCATTTTTTCTGCACAAAATGCATGCACATTGTTTTCCATGTATTCCAATGGCTCTAGTTGGCTCTAGTTAACACCATGCAGTCAGTTTTCGGTCAGTTTCTGCACAGTACAGAACTGCGTCTGGTGTGAACTGGGCCTAAACCATTTAAATTCTTTATTAGCACAAAAAATTTACAGGGGTTCTAATCCTTCTCCACTGTATCTATTCCATTGGTTATCAGGTCATGAGATAAAATATCGAATGGTTTAATGAGTAAAATCACATTTTGAAAAAAAACTCATGCTTTATTTTAGTAGCGTTTTTTTTGTGAATCACAGATTTTTTTGGGAAAAAAGCTACAAGTTATTTTATCTCAGATTTTAAAGGCTGCTGGGAACCCTGACTTTTAAAGGAAGGGATCTGGCACTTATGAAACTCTTTTATTGGTCCTTTTAACCTACCTGACCACAGTTCAGAGGCCAGAAAATGCACTGTTGCTCTCTATTTTCTCAAAAGTGTGAATAACCTGAGTTCGACCTGAACCTGAAGATCATCTCTACTGTCCATAGCAACTTAGGAACATTCTTGCATTCTTTCTTCAGTTTTGTACTGGGTAAATGAAGGAGAAAGTTAGAAAACACCTTGATCTATTTATGTGGATACAAACTCAGGCCCCTGAGGAAGTCATTTTGATTAGGCATGTGCATTTCGTTTCGTTCCGAATCGAAATTCGGACGAATTTTCCATTATTCGGACATTCGGATGCATACGAATTCCCGAATTGCTATATTAGCGAAATATTTCGACCGTTTTCGGAATTCGTTCGTTTTCGACCGAATTTCGAAAAAAAAAAATGGTCGAAATCGAAAATATTTCAACCAGATTAGAAGTCTATTTTCGAATAGAATTTTTTTCGAATTAAATTCGAAAATAATTTTTTTTTCGAATTCCGAATCGAATACCCGCGGACTAAATTCGATCGGAATTCGAAAAAAAAAAAATATATATATTTTCGGATTTAATTCGAAAAAAAATCTATTCGAAAAGAGACTATTTGTTTTCTAATCTGGTTGAAATATTTTCGATTTCGACCGTTTTTTTTCGAAATTCGGTCGAAAACGAACGAATTAAAAAAACGGGTGAAATATTTTCGATTTCGACCGGATTTTTCGAAATTCGGTCGAAAACGAACAAATTCCGAAAACGAATTCAACACATGTAACGAACCTAACTTAACGAAATGTATTAAATGACGAATTAAAACGAAACGAAACTAAACAAATTTTTCACTTTTGCAAATGCCTAATTTTGATATAACTCGAACATATACGGCAGGTCTGCTGACGTCATTACGCTAGGAGGCAGAAACTGTGTGAGTGATGTGAGTTTGCACTTGCAGCCTGATGTATTTCATGCACTTAGGATATGCTGATGTGATCTTCTGAGTTTAATCTATTATTGTTTAATAAAGTTTTTTTATTTATCGATTTGCATTGTTTATATGGCACTCCTTTATGTGAAGGGATTTGATGTTCCATTTAAAGGAGTTGTAAGGAAAAATGTTTTTCACCTTAATGCAATCTATGCATCTCGCCCCCCCCCCCCCGAGCCCCCGTTTTACTTACCTGACCATTCGAAAGTCCCGCGCGGTCCCGAGATCCTTTTCGCCGCTCAGCCTGACCACTGATTGGCTATAGTGGATGGATTGAGAGCAGCGCAGCCATTGGCTGGTGCCGCTGTCAATCACATCCAGTGACGCGGCGCGGCGTGAAGCGGGGCCGAGTATCACAGGAGCGCGCCCGCAATTACCCACCACCATGCGAGCTCTCTCTGGTCAGTACTTGCGGGGAGGACCAGAGACAGCTGCCGAGGGACCCCAGAAGACGTGGATCGGGCCACTATGTGTAAAACGAACTGCACAGTGGAGGTAAGTATGACATGTTTGTTATTTTAAAGGGAAAAAACTTTACTAACCCTTTAAAGGAAAACCCCATGCTTCTACTATACATGGTATAGTACAAAAGGGCAGCAAAATGATCTTGTACAGGAAAATCTAGTCTGCTTTTTATTCATCTGAAAAAAAATGTAAATATTAAAATAAAATTATAAAATGTTGATGCTAATTGGGCCTGTACTTTAAGAACAGATACAATATAATTGTAATCCTTAGTAGCCATTTGGAGAAAATAATACCCATTAAAACCACCAAACTCTCATTGACTCCAATGCATCTTCAAAATTTTGCCAAAATCTCCCCATTTTAAAACTTAAGGAAAATGGAAACTCTCAATTTTGCTTATACTTGTTGATAATCATGAAATAATTCTGATTTGACATTATCAGTGCTGGACTGGCGCTAAATTTGACCTAGAATCACACAGTGAAGCTTTAACATTTAATCATAGTCTTGTTACATTTGCTTTGAATTTTGTGAATGTTAACTACTTGAACTCCAAAAGGTATTACCCTCACCAGGCCATTTTTTGTTATTCAGCACTGCGCTACTTTAACTGGCAAATGTGCAGACATGTAACACTGTATGCACATGACATTTTTATATAATTTTTCCCACACAAATAGAGCTTTGCTTTGGTTGTATTTAATTACCACTGTTTTTTTTTTTTGGATATATAAACAAAAAAAGACCAAATTTTAAAAAAAAATAAAGATTTTTCTTCTTTCTGTTATAAAATATATCCAATAATTTGAAAACACACAAAAAATATATCTATGTAGTATATTTTGGTAACCGCTTGCCGACCGCCTCCTGGACATATACTGTATATTGGCAGAATGACACGGCTGCGCAAAGCAACATACAGGTACTCGATGTCCGCCGGTGTCCCGTGAACGTGTCACGGTGCTGAAGAACAGGGAGATACCTGTGTAAACAAGGCATTTCCCTATTCTTCCTTGTGACAGGACACTGATCTACTGCTCCCTGTCATCTAGAGCAGTGATTAATGTCATGTCACTGGTAGCCCAGCCCCCACACAGTTAGAATCACTCCCTAGGACACACTAACACCTTCCTTGGCCCCTAGTGATTAACCCCTTCCCTACCAGTGTAATTTACACAGTAATCAGTGCATTTTTATAACATAAAATTACCATGGTCCCAAAATAGAATCAAAAGTGTCCAATGTGTCCGCCATAATGTCGCAGTCACGATAAAAATCACAGATTGTCGCCATTACTAGTAAAAAAAAAAATCATAAATCTATTCCCTATTTTGTAGACGCTATAAATTTTGTGCAAACCAATCAATATAAGCTTATTGTGATAAAATATGTAGAAGAATACATATCGGCCTAAACTGAGAAAGAAATTAATTTTTTGATATATTTTTGGGGGATATTTATTTTAGCAAAAAGTAAAAAATATTGCTTTTTTTTCAAAATTGTCGCTATTTTTTTGTTTATAGTGCAAAAAATAAAAAACGCAGAGGTGATCAAATACCACCAACAGAAAGCTCTATTTGTGGGTAAAAAATAATGCAAATTTTGTTTGGGAGCCACGTCGCACGACCGCGCAATTGTCAGTTAAATTCGAAGCAGTGCCGAATCACAAAAAATGGCCCGGTCATTGGGCAGACAAATCCTCTGGGGCTGAAGGAAGTGGTTAAAGAACATATTTCAGAAAGGATGCAAACTACATTGTTTGATACCCACATTACAGAGTTGTCTACCTGATCAGCAAGCTCATTGAATAAACACAGTGAACTAAAAAAATGTAATTAAGACTCACATCTGTTACAGCAGAGGATGTCATTTCATCTGTTCCCAGTCTTGCCACAAAGTTAATCCAGCTCTGAGCAGTCCTCTTATCTTTTTTCAGTAAGATAAAAACAGACACACAGAGAAATAGGTGCCAGTTTCTTCCCCCTTGCTGTGAGTGACAGGCGTTTTCCTTATCTCATGCAGAAGTGTGAAAGAGGCATTCTGTGTACTTCACACCCCTCCTCCTTTTTTCTCCAGCTCTCCCAGGACTGGCTGCTCCAGATCTCAGCATGATTGGGCATGCTGAAGTCATGTGTTGACCTTTCTGGGTTTTGAATGGATGTTGGTGATCATGGGGCATAATCTTCAAGACCAACAGAGTTCAGTGTAAGAAATATCGATGCCTGGCCAAGGGGAGTGTGAGGTGGGCAGGAATTCTACTGACATCACGGCTCCGCCCACTGAGCCCTTGACAACAGACCTGCCCACAGAATTGGGAGTATTGCAGGGCTCCAAACGGCTAAAGGGGAGATATTTGACAATTAGGAATACATGCAGGAGACATGTATATCCTTATAGATAAGCACTATAGAAGTAATTTAGAAATGATGAGAGTGGGTTTATATCCACTTTAAAGATTCTTACTATATCAGTTGAATATGTGACCATGCACACATAAAAAGTTTTAATTGCATTACCTAGCACAAACAAAGCACAACATATTCACATCTGACAAACAAGTCTGTATCTTCTTGACTTTTTCAAATGTGATTTAATATGATTCTCTATTGAATTATTCATCTATTTGTAGTAGAAAAATAAAAAATAAGTGCCTTAAAAACAGATGGGGCTACAGAAGGCTGTAAAAACAGAAAAGACAGATTAGATGGATGGTGTGAATCCAAGGCATTAGTCACTCCAAATAATACACTTTTTGGAAAAAATGTAACTGTTATTATGGGGCACAGGCTGCATGCTAATTTCACGACTCATGATTTTGCTGATCATGATGATATTTTAAAGACATAATTAAAATGAATTTATGTAAAACTCAAAGATAGATGCTGCGGCAAAACCTTGGCTAATAACATGTTCCGATATGTATTGACAAAGAGTATAAGGGCTATTAACTCTTCCTTTACTGGATTAGTTTGTTCCTCATACAGTTTATGGGTGCACTGTCAGCAATTTGTGGTATTTTAACAAAAACTTTTCTATAATTGGAGGTAACAGAACTGTTTAGATCTTATTCTGTAAAATACACTATATTGTCAAAAGCATTGGGACACCGGCCTTTACACACACATAAACTTTAATGGCGTCTTAGCCCATAGAGTTCAATGTTGAGTTGGCCCACCCTTTGCAGCTATAACAGCTTTAACTCTTCTGGGAAGGCTGTGCACATGGTTTAGGATTGTGTCTATGGGAATTTTTGACCATTCTTCCGGAAGCACATTTGTGAGGTCAGGCACTGATGTTGAACAAGAAGGCCTGGATCACAGGCTCCGCTCTAATTCATCCCAAAGGTTTTCTATCAGTTTGAGGTCAGGACTCTGCAGGCCAACCAAGATCCTCCACCCCAAACTCACTCTTCCATGTCTTTATGGACCTTGTTTGTGCACTGGTATGCAATCATGTTGGAACAGGAAGAGCCATTCCCAAACTGTTCCCACAAAGTTGGGAGCATGAAATTGTCCAAAATGTCTTGGTATGCTGACGCCTTAAGTGTTCCCTTCACTGTACATAAGGGGCCAAGCCAACCCCTAAAAAACAACCCCACAACATAGTCCCCACTCTATCAAATGATTTAGACCAGTGCATTAAGCAAGGCCCATAAAGACATGGATGAGCGAGTTTGGAGTGGAGGAACTTGACTGACCTCAACCCAACTCACACCTGAGCGTATCAATTTTGGTCTTTTTTTTCTGCGTTTTGTCGCGTGTATTCACACGTATTCGCGTTTGCATAAATCGTTGTCCGACGATTTTGAACTTCAACGTTTTTTATTTTAGCCAATAGGAAAAATGATCATCTCTTTCATCACTTGTTGCTATGTTTGTAGATTTTTTTACCTGGGTGAAATGTTCTATTGATTAAAGCGACAAAACGCCCGTAGAAACGCTCATTGTCGCGCTAGACGCTTGAATCGATCATTTCCATTACTTTATATGGGAATACAAACGTTCTAAAATGCCCAAAATCCGTCCAATTCGCGCGTCAAAAAAGGGTCCGGAACTTGTTTGAGCTTTAGGCGTTCGGCTTTAGGTGTTTTTAGAGTGGAGATGTGAACCATCTTCATTGAGAATAATGTATTTTTTCCCCTCTAGCGTTTCGGAGCTTCATACTTCAGGCGACAAAACGCTCAGGTGTGAATGAGTTACAGCTGGCAACCTGCTGGAACCTTTCTTCCCTTCTGAATGGAGTTGTTGGGAAATAAAGGGTAGGTAAATTTATGCTGCTGAGCACAGCTAAATTAAAGCAGGATTATTATATTATTATTATATATTATATTATATATATATTATTATATTTATTATATTGGAGCTCACCAATTATTATGCAATGTACACACGATCGGTTCATCCGATGAAAACGGTCTGATGGATTTTTTCATCAGATATCCTATGAAGCTGACTTTCATCAGTCTTGACTACACACCATCAGTTAAAAAAACCATTGTATCCAACGCGGTGACGTAAAACACAACGACGTGCTGAGAAAAATTAAGTTCAATGCTTCTGAGCATGCGTCGACTTGATTCTGAGCATGCGTTGATTTTTAACCGATGGATTTCCCCACAGACGATCGTTTTTTTTTCTATCGGTTTTTCAACTATCAGATAATTTAAAAAAAAGTTCCTATTTTTTTCACCAATGGATAAAAAACGGATGGGGCGCACACACGATCAGTTCGTCTGATGAAACCAGTCAGTTTTCATCAGGTGAACCGTTAGTGTGTACGCGGCTTTAGATGTGATGGCTGAATTTGTTTCAATTTTTCGGCTTTCTTTCTTCAATTTACATTTGGTAATCCAGTCAGCAAGTCTGTTTTTCAAAGTACAAGCTCTCCATCAGAATGATTAAAATCATCAGCTTTTACAGTATTTATTCATGCAACACTTTTACCCCAAAAGGAAAAAAACCTTAGTTGGTGGTTCTAACACATTTAACACTACCCCTTCCTCTAGACTGACAATGATGCTTTCTGGTGCCTCATGTGCTCATTCATCCAGAGTCGTTTCTCACTAGTACAGGAGGTTTAATGATTGGTAAGGTACAATATAACCCATTTTTGGTTTTGAGCTTAATACTGCTTTAAAGTAAACATGTTGCTTTACCCTGCATCAGCAAAGTGTATGTTCAATTTAAAGGTAACCTGGGCAATATGTTTTTAGTTAAGATTTAAAACAATGTACACTAAAATCGATACATAGTCCAAGCTCTGCTTTCCTCCGCAGGAGCAGAAGCTGGAATTCATTGAACCACGCAAGCAGTTCCCCAAAAATGTTCACCTGTGCTTGATTATTTTGCTAAGCAAAAGCCAACTACTTTCTTTCTACTGCTCTCAGTTAAACAGTCAAGTGCCAACATACACATAAGCTGGCCATAGTAGAATTGTATTTAATAGCTCTAGAAATAACTGTTTGATTTTTCTATGGATTTAAATCAATGTTCATTTTTGACTTTAGTGACAAATAAAGAAACAAGGAGCAGAATAGTAAACTTTGCCCAAATGAATTAAAGGTGTTGTAAACCCTCATGGTTTTTCACCTTAATGCATTCTATGCATTAAGGTGAAAAATATTCTGTAGTGCTGCAGCCTTCCCTCATTTTACTTACCTGAAAGCTGTCATCTTCCATCCAGGAACAAGCACAACAACTCCAGCTGGTGTCTTGTGTCCTGATTGGAGAGATTGATAGCAGCACAGCCATTGGCTCCCTTTGCTGTCAGGGCGGGGCCAAGTCTTGCATTCTGTGTGAATGGACACAGATGTAATAGTTGGGAGCGCGCCTGCACCGGAGTCCACCTTAGGAGAGCCTTCTCCAACATGGACGCTCCATGCGGGGACAATGGTCCCAAAATATTGTCAAAAGTGTACGATGTGTCTGCCATAATGTTGCAGTCATGATAAATATTGCAGATCGCCGCCAATACTCTCAGTGAAACAGTCAAGTGCCCACATACACATAAGCTGGCCATAGTAGAATTGTATTCAATAGTTTTAGAAATAACTGTTTGATTTTTCTATGAAGTTAAATCACCCCCTCCAACCGCCACCAAAGTCCCAAAACGGACCTGATACCCACCCCTTACCCCCTGGAAAGTACCTCACACCCCTGTCTACCAGTCCTGGCCCCAACGGCAGCACCGATCCACCCAATCTGGGAGTTTTTCCAGCCTGGATCCTGCTGCCGATCGGCAGGTCATCTTACTACACCCAGCCCCAAATCTCAACTATTACAACTTGATCCAGGGTTCGCCGATCGCCTATCAAGGGGTCAGGAAGGAATTTTTTTCCCTGTCGCTGCATATTGGCGTAGCACGGTCAGGGTTTTTTTGCCTTCCTCTGGACCAAGCCAGGATTGAGGATTCAGTTAATCCTTGACAATCCTTAACCCCCCCCCCCCTCCCCCTGGTGTTTGGCTACCATGGTTAATCTGCAATACTCGGCAGAGGCCATTTGGAGTCTGAGGCGATTTGCCGCAATACTACCAGCCATTACCAAAAAAGCCCTTCAAACGGAGCGCCTATTGAGGATCAATCGAAGATCAATTGTCAAAGGTCTCAGCCGTTTGCCCCAACCTAAGCACATATCATGTGCTTTGATCAACACTAGATCGGCAGTAAAACACCGATTAGAAATCCATGATTTCTTATTGCAACATGACTTAGACTGTCTCTTTATTACAGAAAGCTGGCTTACAGCCGACTGTAACACCATTCTAGGAGAATTGGTGCCAGATAACTACCGTATTATAACGGAAAACAGAATAGGGCAAAGAGGAGGAGGATTGGCGGTGATCCATAAGACGCATCTTGCGATCACAAAACCAGTCCTTCAAAACCCTCTTCCATTCATGGAAACCCTTACTCTACAACTGCAAGCAAACTCCCAGGAGACCGTCCGGATTCTACTCTGCTATAGGCCACCCGGCCCAAAATCGCAGCTTCTCCCTTCATTGACGGACTTTATCTCCACCTATACCCTGAACAGCAAACACCTTTTGCTGCTCGGGGATTTCAACCTCTGGGCCAACTCCCCGCAAGACCCCGTTGCCGACGCCTGCATTGACCACCTGGAAGGATTAGGGCTTCAGCAACTAGTATGTGGGCCCACACATGCTTCAGGTCACACGCTCGATCTTATTTTCAGACACGATCTGGAAATAAAAATCTTGGGAAATGAACCGTTGCCATGGACAGACCACCATGCAATTAAATTCATTATTCCCAATTTCCCCCCCTTAATAAAAACATCAAACCCAGTGACAACACACTGGACTAGATGTCAGAAGAAGCTCCACTCGGAACTCTTCAAAGCCACGTTAAGGAAAAAAATAAAAACAATTCAGCCGCATCAATCGGCTGAAGAAACACTGGATTCCATTAACACAGCCCTATTACAGTCAGCCGACTTAATAGCGCCGAAACGTAAAACCCACATCCGGAAAAATAACGCAGGCTGGTTCAACAACCAGCTGGCGTCACTGAAGCAAGAGCGCAGAAGGGCTGAAGCCGCCTGGAAGAGAAGTCCATCAGCTGAGAACCTCTCCATCTACAAGGCAATAACTAGAAAATACCACAAGGAAATTTTCGATGCCAAGAAAAATTATTTTTCTGAGGCTATCAACAGCGCCCTCAACCGCCCCCGCGAGCTCTTCAAGCTGGTCACTCAGACCATGAATCCAGGATGTCTTGAAGCCCCCAATTCGGACACACAAGAATTTTGCAATGATTTATCGGATTACTTCATTAATAAAATTGAGGAAATCCGGCAAAGCATTCAGCAGAACAACTCCCCCCGTAGTCCCCCCAGTAATTATTCACACAACACCGGCAGAAACTCACCACAATCAGGTAAGTTCACGCTGGAACCCGTCTGTACTCATGACATTAAAAATATCATCGGCGCTCTGCGTAACAGCACTGCGCCAAATGATATCATCCCCACTAAACTGCTGAAGGAATGTGCCGACTTCCTGGCGCCTCCGATCACGCAGCTTATTAACCAATCCTTTAGGGAGGGCATAGTGCCCTCCCAGTTGAAGGAGGGTATAATTCGGCCTATCTTGAAGAAACCCTCCCTGGACCCCAAGGATCCACTCCACCGCCGTCCCATAACAGGCCTAAACTCTCTTTCCAAGGTCATGGAGAAAGTAGTGGTACAACAGCTGCAACAGCATCTAGATACCCATAACCTACTTGATCCATATCAATCGGGTTTCCGGCCTGGACACGGGACAGAAACCGCATTGCTCAAGATATGGGACGACGCTCTCGAGGCCGCAGACGAAGGAGAATCTTGTCTCCTGGTTCTGTTGGACCTAAGCGCAGCTTTCGACACAGTAGACCACAAGCTTCTATTGACTCGGCTAGCTGAAGTAGCCAGAGTCGCAGAAGGCGATTTATCTTGGTTCTCCTCTTTCTTGGAAAACCGTTCGCAAATAGTGAAGTTAGGACCTTTCACCTCTGGAAAACGCACAGTATCATGCGGAGTCCCTCAAGGATCCCCTCTGTCGCCTGTGTTATTCAACATCTATCTTCGTCCTCTTTTTGAAATCATCAGCAGTCAAAAACTGCTCTATCACTCATATGCAGATGACACGCAACTGTATTTCCGCATTTGCAATAAAAAGGATCACCACCTCAATCTAGAGACATGTCTCTCTTTGATAGAGGACTGGATGACCAAGAGTTATCTTAAACTCAATGGAGCGAAAACAGAACTTCTCCTGTTTCACGCCAAGCGTAGGAACCAACCAGCAACAACGTGGACACCCCCGCCCATTCTGGGCAAAATCATCACCCCTAGCGCCAAAGTCAAAAGTCTTGGTGTCATCTTCGACTCCCACATGACAATGGACGCGCAAATAGGGTCAGTAGTCAGCGGATCTCACCATCTGCTGCGCCTACTACGCAGACTTATTCCTTTCATTCCTAAAGAAGACGTAGCAGTCGTGGTGGGAACAATTGTTAACTCCAGACTGGACTATGCAAATGCCCTTTACCTCGGACTCCGGAAGTACCAAATCGCTCGTCTGCAAGTCGTTCAAAATACGGCCGCCAGACTTGTGACTGGGAAAAAACCCTGGGAATCCATCTCATCTTCACTGAGAGCCCTTCACTGGTTGCCAGTGAAAGACAGAATTGCTTTTAAAGCACTCTGTCTAACGCATAGATGTATCCATGGGAATGCTCCCCGATATCTGTGCGAAAAAATAAAAGTTCATAATCCCAATCGCATCTTGCGATCCACCAACCAAAATCTACTACAGATACCGAAAGCCAGCTACAAGTCCAAAGGAGATAGAAGATTCGCGGTCCAAGGACCCAGACTATGGAACGCTTTACCAACCAGCATTCGGTTGGAGGAGAACCACCTAGCATTCAGGAGAAAGATCAAGACTCATCTCTTTTGATTCCAAAGGAGACAGGAACAACAAGCGCCCAGAGGCGATTTAGTTCGCATGTGCAGCGCTATATAAGTTTTTCATTCATTCATTCATTCAATGTTCATTTTTGACTGTAGTGCCAAAAAAAAGAAACAAGGAGCAGAATAGTAAACTTTGCTCAAATGAATTAAAGGAGTTGTAGACCCTCATGGTTTTTCACCTTAATGCCTTAATAAAAATGCCATAAAACTATCCCCTAATTTGAAGACGCTATAACTTTTGCGCAAACCAATCAATATACGGTTATTGCGATTTTTCTTCTTTTTTTTTTTTAAATATGTAAAATACATAACGGCCTAAACTGAGAGAGAAATTTGTTTCTTTTATATATTTTTGGGGTATATTTATTATAGCAAAGAGTAAAAAATATTGCCTGTTTTTCAAAATTGACGCTCTTTTTTTTTGTTTATAGCGCAAAAAATAAAAAGTGCAGAGGTGATCAAATACCACCAAAATAAAGCTCTATTTGTGGGGAAAAAAAAGACGTTGATTTTGTTTGGGTGTAACATGCGCAATTGTCAGTTAAATCGACGCAGTGCCGTATCGCAAAAAGTGCTCTGGTCAGGAAGGGGGTAAATCCTTCCGGGGCTGAAGTGGTTAAGTTCTTACTTTGAGTGGGGTTTTGTCCAAGAAACATTATACATATTGTAATGTGCATGTTCTGGGTGAAAAAGAAACCTGTTTAATATATCTGGGATCCCTTTCAAATAGCAGGTCTGAATGAAAGTTTAAGACCTTCAAAAGAAATGAGTTGACTCAATGGTGGAAAGAAAGAATGCCCTGGTGATTATTTTTCAGAATTTTCTTACAAACGTTTAGACAAAACGACATGGGTGTATGCAGGGCCGATCTGCCCTATAGGCTCACTATGCAAGCCGCTTAGGGCCCCGCAAGGCTGTGAAGGGCCCCCCAAATTACTAGAGGCCCCGTCTGGTGAGAAGTAATTTTTGCCCCCTCACCCCGCTTCTCAACTCGCTGGCTGCATGGGAGAAGAGGTAAGAAGTCAGCACCCCCGGCTTCTCACTTTAATGTAAGATGTAATTTCCGACAGCAGAACACCCCCTCCCCCCGCTTCTCAACTTTCTTTAATGTGACATGTCACTGTCGTCAGCGCCCCCCGCTTCTCATTTTTAATGTGTCATGTAATTTTGCTTAGGGCCCCAGGGAGGGCAGGATCGGCACTGGGTGTATGGCCAGCTTTGAGAAGGCAGCTTGTTGGGTTAAATTAATCCTAAAAGCAGTAGCATGGAGGCCCATTCCTATTTAGGCTGCACTGAACACCCTATATTCTCTTGGACGGTTGCATCTTCCAAAACCCTTGTAATTATGTTGTAGTGGAAAAAGTGTATGTAAGATCCTCTTACTGAAGTGTACTCTCTTTGTATCTTCTTTGTAGCAGTTGTCTCAGAGGCTGTCGAACCAGTTTATATGTTTCCAAATTCATTGTCTGTGCTGATATATTGTACAAATAGTTTTACCGTTTACACAACATATTAAAAAGAAGTTATAAAAATTGCATTGTGTAGCTACTGCCAATGCAGAAAAAAATTTCATGACTTTATATGCTTGCTTAAAATAATTAAATCATTAAAAATAAATACCTCTAGGCAATGATTTATTTAATAGTCCTATAGGCAAAATCTACTCCTTATATCATATTTTGTGTCGACTTACTTGGTCTCTTTTCTTATTTCTTTTAATTCTGTCCTTTTCTTTCCCTTCTGTTCCACCCTCCCTTTTACTTCTTATTAGGGATGAGCTCCGCGTTCGATTCGAACGTATGTTGGACTCGAACATCGTCTGTTCGACCGTTCGACGAAATTCGAACATTATGGGCGTGTTCGCGCCAAATTCGAGTCGCGTGTCACAGCCCATAATTCACTGCGGCATTGTGCGCTGATGATTGGCCAAGCATGCACTATTACCCGCATGCTTGGCCAATCACAGTGCGCAAAAAACGGAGAGACATAATTGGCCAAAGCCAGGGTGGTTTTGGCCAATTATGGCTCAGGGGGTTTAGTACACGCCCCACACTATAAAAGGATGCCTGCAGGGCGGGCTTGTGTAGTGTGTTGCGGCAATTAACAGAGAACAGAGAGAGAATGTAATTTTTTGCAGGTAGATAGAGCAGGCAGGCAGGCTAGTCAGTTAATGTTACAGTGTGTAGAGGATATATATACATCCTAGGTGTTGTACATATATTTATACACTGTATAGCTTAGCTAGATCAGTTCTTCCTAATTTACTGGCAGGCAGGTGATTGCGCTATTTAAAGACGTTATCACAAGCATAGACACCCAGCAGGTACAATATTTCAAGGAATTTTTATTTTTATTTTTTAATTTAAGCATCGTTAAAATCACTGCTCCTGATGCAGTTCAGCATACTTCCTGACTAACAGCAACCCACTATGTAGACCCCTGCACACAAGCTGGCCAAAGAGATATTGAAATTTGGCCACTTCAGCAAGAACAAGACAAATTTCAATCCATTTGTTGCCACTCCTGCTCACAGATGATGACCTAATGTTCAACCTCTGTTGAATGCTGCAGCCAACGTAATCTGAAGGATGAAAAAAGTGCGAGTATGGCCTCACTTAGGACTAGTTAATAGGGTAATAGAGTGCTCATTTAATGGGCTCCGGCCCGTTGGATGAGCCAGCGCGGATCTCACACAGGCTGGCTCATGTGAGTGACCCAGCTAGGCTGCTGCCGACGGCACAGCGGGGATCCGTACGGGAGCTAGATTTGTCCATGCACTACCGTGCATTGCCACGTCCACGGATACCTCCATGAGTGACAGTATACTGGCCACGCACCAGTTACACTGGACCCTGTCCCCGTACTTGGCCCCGCTCATATGCCTGCACCAGCTCTTTGCCCTGTCCTCAGCCAGCCTATTTGTTTCCCACCCACCATCGGGACCTACCCTTTGCCACCACCTTGGCTGTTGGCCCCCCATGCATCCGTGGATACGATCGGTTGTGGTGAGTCCTCATCCCCGACCCCTTCTTAGGGTCTAATCTGTCCACATTCCCTCTCTCTTCTCCTTCCTCCTGCTTTTCCTCACTCCTTCTCCTCCCTACCCCTCCCCTTTCCCCCTACCCCTGCTCTTTTTCTCTCTCCTCCCCCCGCCCTCCTTCTTCTTTTCCCCTTCCTCCCCCTCTTCCCCTACCTGGCTGTACCCCCACCTCGCTCTTTCCCCCCTCCTGCCTTCCCCTCTCCCATCCCCTCCCTTCCTCTTCCTACCCTTCCACCTCTCCCCCCCCTTTTTTGTTCCCTCCCTCCCCTCCCTATTCTTCCCATCCTCTCTCTTTCTTTCTCTCTCTTTCTCTCCTCCCCCTTTCCCCCCTCCCTATTCCTGCTCCCCCACCCGGGCCTTGTTGGCCTAGGCCAGGATACAGTGTTGCTCCATGGAACACTACAGCTACTATTCGTTTGCAGTAATACCCTTTTTGATTGATATATATATATATATATATATATATATATATATATATATATATATATATAATGTGTGAATTGACAGCAATTCCTAAGTACCTACACTAAATAAATATATATTACATCTTTGTTTTTAGGTTTAGATATGCTTTAAAAATAGGTATTGCCCTTCCAATTTCCCAATAAGCTGGTGGGTAATTCAACCCATTAGTGCCTCCCTAAAAAAAACTATCTATGCCCTGTACAGACAGATATGATAGATAGATAGATAGATAGATAGATAGATAGATAGATAGATAGATAGATAGATAGATAGATAGATAGATAGATAGATAGATAGATAGATAGATAGATAGATAGATAGATAGATAGATCACAAATGAGACCTAAAGTGTCGAGTGCACACCTGCTGCCTAATATATTTTTTTGTAGTTGGTATAATTTATATGGCAGTAACATAAAATTGTATGCTGAATAATAAATGACATTACAAAAAAGTGTGGCTGTGAGCATCGGGATTATTAATATTGATCTATATCACTATGCAGGGGTGGCTCATAAATAAGCTGCCCTATCCCTACAGATCTTTCATTGTGTAACTCAAACCCTGCAAGTCCAACTGAAATTATACATTAATTCAAGAGGGAAACAACTATAAAGAATTATGCATGAGTACATAGTCTCCATAAAAATTCAAGAGAGGTTATTATTAATGTATAAACTGTACCTTAATGCTTCTGTCAGGTCAATGTATGACAGAATAGAACCTGTTGGGACAAAATCTCTACATAGGGGAATTGCCAAGTAACAAAAGAATGCCTCTCTGTAGTGTTCTTGTCTGTACCAGACAGACTCCAGCTGTACCAGCCTCATGCAGATATTGTGCTTGGGCTTGAGGCTTGTTTACAGGCTGGCAGAATCCTTTCTTTCATCTCCAGCAATGTTGCCAACTTTTTTTTGTTCAATGTCAAATGTGCGGTAGAAACATAGCTTCACAACTCTGACTAATGTGATGTTGTAAAGCTCAACTCCAACCAAAACATTTTTCTTTATTTCTGGGTAGAGTGGAGAAGGTATAACACCCCTTTCATGTTATAACTTTGGTCTGTATCCCCATTAAGCTGATTTCCCCCTCCCTTGCTGTCAGCACAGGTAGCACATTTTTAAGTAATATGGGGATAGCTTAGAACTTCTGTCAGGTATCAATAATGCCTGTTTCTTCCTGCCCCAGTGACAACCCTTCCATATATCTGTTGTCCTCATCAGAGGGACAAGAAGGCAGGAAGGGAGAGTTGGTTGGAGTTCAGCTGGGATGCGCACATGATGGTGGCTTCATAGGATCCTGCGAGAGAAAGGAGCCACCTAGAACCTTAAGGCAGATTCAATCATGATGGAATATTGTAGAACAGGCTCGGGTGAATACAGGGAAAATATGCATAATAAGTACATTTTTTTAATCAAAATCACCATTAACAGAACACTTTTGCATATTCTAAATGAATGTAAAGTGTTCTCTGATTGGACAAGGTGGACATAGTGACATCGCCTCTTCAGCTTTTCATTTAGAGATTGTGTTGCATCAGGGCCGTCTTTAAAGCAGGGCAAAAGGGGAAGCTGCCCTGGGCCCTGTCATTGTTGTGAGACCCAAAGCAGCTGCCTCATACTTGCCAACTATCCCAGTTTAAATTCCCTCATCCCTTGAGGTTTTAGTGCCATGCTGTGTTCTGATCAGTGTGAAGTTCTGTTACTAATGCTGCCCAGCTCTGCCCTATTGTTGTGTACAGATGGCTCACCTGCAGACCCTGTGTTTACAAGTAAATAGCGGCAATGATATGCAAACAGCGGTGGCATTCATATGTAAATAGAAGCGGACTGGCAGCAGTCATATGTAAATAGAGGCGATATGCATATGTATATCATGCCCCCTGAGTTCATTCCCACCATCACCTGAATGCTGCCCACTGGGGAGATAAAGGGGCATGTTTGAAAGTCCTGCCTTCAACTGTGGTCATTAAAGTGTTACTAAACCCAGTAATATGAAAATAGTTCATCTGCCTGCCCACAGCTTATACATTTTATTTTTACATTAAAGTAATGTATGCTACTGTATACCTTTTTGGTTGATCTTCATACCACAGTCAGTGATAAACTGCACAGATTCTCCAGTGCTGAGAGTTCAGGTAGGAGGAGATTTCCACTGCAGCCTGTATACACCCACCCACATGTGTGATTTCAACATCATGTGACCTGGCTAGTTCAGCTCAGGGGCCCAAGATTTCTTTTTATAAAGTGTTCCCTGAACAACACTCAATGCTGAGCAGACAACCTATCATGTTCACAATGCAGCAGGGCAGCACATCGGTACGGGACCCTGAAGCTAGTGGAGATCACTATAGTACCTGTGTCTACAACAGCGATTTCCAGCTTCCACAGGTATGGATCCAGGTTCCAGGTTGGACCAATATAACTATGTAAAAAATGCCATACTTAAACTTCAGCTATAATATTACTTTAACAGCTTTTTGTGCATCAGAAATCTATTTAGCAGCCCGACAGTACTAGCAGATTTTATTTCCAGTACAAAACCATCATTTTGATGAACACCTTTTCTGTGCACAGTTTCCCATTGGCTATCATTATTATAAAACGGTAGCATGCCAGGGACAAAACTGTTTTAGTAATAACTTCAGAATAGAGGCAGCTAATGATCTGCAATAAAGTCTACAATAATCCTTGGGATACATGAAGGAAAAGGAAAAATGGCTTGTTGCTGAAGCAAATAGGAACTTTGCTTTAAAACGGGGAAATAAATGAAACACTTTGTATTCATCATTTAGCTTGTCCCATTATACCTTTATGTATGACTGAAATAGAGTACCACTTATATTCCAAGAAAATGTGTCAGATGTTGGCATGTAGTAACAGATCTGTCCATCACAGTAGTTATCTATAATTTACAGAATGTTCATAAAAACATAATATTCTGTGTTTCTTCAATTCGATATATGGAAACAATTAATTTGTTTCCAGGGGACAGGAAAGGTGTCAGGAACATTGGTGCAAAGATTTGAATTAAAAGCTATTTTCAACGCAGGGGTTAAGGATAGTTAGCATGTGAGCATCAATGTTTCCATCTCTTTCCTGTCTCTAGCCCTGCCCCTAATCCTTGCAGTTTACCCAACTTGACCTACCTACTAACAGCCTAAACCTCAATTTATGAGCTGCTGGTTCAGTCTGGCTGGTTGTTGGGCCTCGTACACACGACTGAGGAACTTTCCGTAAATGAAACATAATTTTCCTCGACAAGTTCCTTGTCAGGCTTGTCGAGAAACGTGACAAGCTTTCTTTGCGTACACACTGTCAAGACCAAATCTCCTCGTTCTCAAACGCGGTGACGTTTAACACGTACAACGTAGGGGGAAGTTTAATTGCACTGGCACAACCCTTGGGGCTGCTTTTGCTAATCTCATGTTACTGTGTGTTAAAGAGGGGGTTCACCCTTAAAACCACTTTCTCCCATCCCATCCAGCATACTGGCGTCAGCGCCAGTATGCTGTCTTTTTTTTTTTTATAGGTGTACTTACCTCTTAATAGATAATTTAATTTTCGTCCTACCGCGGGGTATGGCCCCGCTATATAGCGTCACGCCTTCCGAAAACAGCCGAATAGCACTCGGCTGTTCTCGGCGCCTGCGCACAGACCCAGGAGCTGACTGCGCAGGCGCCGTATACAGCCGAGTCCTATTTCGGCTTTTTTTGGAGGGCGTGACGTGGCTATATACGGCGCCTGCGCAGTCAGCTCCTAGGTCTGTGCTCAGGCGCCGTATAGCTCCGAGAACAGCCGAGTGGTAGTCGGCTGTTTTCGGAAGGCGTGACGCTATATAGCGGCGCCA
Source organism: Rana kukunoris (assembly GCA_029574335.1). Taxonomy (NCBI): domain Eukaryota; kingdom Metazoa; phylum Chordata; class Amphibia; order Anura; family Ranidae; genus Rana; species Rana kukunoris. The sequence continues at coordinate 87,904,437 of CM056049.1, read as the reverse complement.
TACCCCGCGGTAGGACGAAAATTAAATGATCTATTAAGAGGTAAGTACACCTATAAAAAAAAAAAAGACCGCATACTGGCGCTGACGCCAGTATGCTGGATGGGATGGGAGAAAGTGGTTTTAAGGGTGAACCCCCTCTTTAAGTAAAAGTTTGGTAAGAGACGATTTGCCCTTTTTTTAGTCTGTTACAGCATGACAAATGTGCTATCTTCATTACAAACGCTACTTTTACCGAAGGTGCGCTCCCATCTCATACTTTATTCTGAGCATGCGCGGGTTTCTTAGCATACACACGAACGTGTTTCTCATCAAAAACCAGCCCAGCGAGGAACATGATGAGGAAATTGAGACTCCTGACGAGGAAATGCTTTAAATTTTAAAAAAGTGGCGCCAATGGTTTTTCGAGTAAACCAGAAGTGATGTCATGTCATTGCTTCTTGGTTACTGTTACAAACAGCCGATCAAAGCCAATCACTGTGGGACTGGAGAGCCCAAGAAAGCCACGAAACGTTGCGGAAGTGGAGGCATCCCCTCCCTCTGCTTGTAGTAGCAATCGATCGGCTGGTGAGCCGCTCTGATTGCTATATCAAATGAGCCGACTGTTGGCTCTAAAAAGACACACATCATCCTGGTATAACCCCTGAAAGTAGCATCACTCATATCCGCTTTGTATATATTGTAGAATAACTGCTATGTTCTAATACGTGTTTTATTTTATAGAAGATGTTACCAATGCTGTTTAAGTCTACCCTGGATCGCGAATAAAAAATGCTCGAGCAAAGCTCGGTGATGTACAACACGTACGACGGCACTAAAGGGGAAGTACCATTCGGATGGCGCCACTCTTCGGGCTGCTTCTGCTGATTTTGTGTTAGTAAAAGTTTGGTGAGAGACGATTCACGCTTTTCAGTCTTCATGCTTTTCAGTCTGTTACAGCGTAACGAATGTGCTATCTCTATTACGAACGCTAGTTTTACCAGAACGAGCGCTCCCGTCTCATAACTTGCTTCTGAGCATTCAACAACGTGAAAAAATAGAGCATGTTCTAAATTTTTAATGGCCATTTTTGACGTCATCAAAAATGCTCTGGAGCCCACACACGATCGTTTTTAATGACATAAAAAAAAAACAATTTTTCATGTCATGAAAAACGGTCGTGTGTACACGGCATCACAGTCCCAAAATGTCAAGATAGAAAGCCAAGTATATTGTATACTGTATGATCTGTATGATCTTTTCCCAGGGCTGTCTTTTTTAACCACTTGACCACTGGGCACTTAAACCCCCTTCCTAACCAGACCAATTTTCAGCTTTCGGTGCTCTCACAATTTGAATGACAATTACTCAGTCATACAACATTCTACCCATTTGAAATTTTTGTCCTTTTTTTCACACAAATAGAGCTTTCTTTTGGTGGTATTTGATCACCTCTGGGTTTTTTATTTTTTGCGCTATAAAAGAAAAACGACTGAAAATTCTGTAAAAAAAAACTTGTTTCTGTCATATTAGCAGGTTATTTCTCACACACAGCATATGCATACCACAAATTACACCCCAAAACACATTCTGCTATTCCTCCCGAGTATGGCGATACCACATGTGTGAGACTTTTACACAGCGTGGCCACATACAGAGGCCCAACATGCAGGGAGCGCCACCCAGACCAATTCTGACATTCCTCTCCTACATGGAAAAATCATCATTTATTTGCTAGAAAATTATATAGAACCCCAAAACATTATATATTCTTTTTTAGCAAAGACCCTAGAGAATACAATGGCGGCCGTTACAACTTTTTATCTCGCACGGTATTTTCGCAGAAATTTATTGAACGCGTGTTTTTAAAAAAACTGTTTTGTGCTTAAAACAAAACAAAACAGTAAAGTTAGCCCAATTTTTTTTCATAATGTGAAAGATGAAGTTACGCCGAGTAAATAGATACCCAACATGTCACACTTCAAAATTGCGCACACTCGTGGAATGGCGCCAAACTTCGCTACTTAAAAATCCCCATAGGCGGTATTGCAGAGTATTGGGGTATTGCAAAGTATCATGCAGGGTATTGGGGTATTGCCGAGTACTGGGGTATTGCCGAGTATTGGGGTATTGCCATGTATTGGGGTATTGCCGAGTATTGGGGTATTGCCGAGTATTGCCGAATACTGGGGTATTGCCGAGTACTGTGGTATTGCCGAGTACTGGGGTATTGCCGAGTATTGGGGTATTGCCGAGTATTGGGGTATTGCCGAGTATTGGGGTATTGCCGAGTACTGGGGTATTGCCGAGTACTGGGGTATTGCCGAGTATTGGGGTATTGCCGAGTACTGGAGTATTGGGGTATTGCCGAGTACTGAGGTATTGCCGAGTACTGGGGTATTGTTGAGTACTGGGGTATTGTTGAGTACTGGGGTATTGTTGGGTACTGGGGGGATTGCTGGGTACTGGGGGGATTGCTGGGTACTGGGGGGTTGCTGGGTACTGGGGGGGTTGCTGGGTACTGGGGGGATTGCTGGGTACTGGGGGGATTGCAGAGCTGGGATGTTTTGAGGGATGGCTGTATCTGTGACTGCATTTGTCACAGATCCAGCCACAGCTCAGCTGCTGACACCCCGCTCCCCCCCCCTCTCCTCGCACACTGTACAGAGAGGAGAGGGAGGAGAGGGAGGAACCGGCGTCATAAAATGACGCCGGTTTGTTTACAAGTGATCGCGCCGTCATTTGACGGCGCGATCACGTGGTAAACGGCCGCGATCAGCGGCAATTTACCGTGATCCGTGATGCGCCGGGTCTTCTAGACCCGGCGAGCACGGACACTTTCGCGAACGCGTCCCAGGGGACGTGCAATCGCGAAAGTGAAGGACGACGTCCCAGGGACGTCGTCCCAAGATAACCCCGCCGCGCCGTAGCAGTAAAATGCTTATGACGCGGTGGGAAAGTGGTTAATCCTCGTGGTAAAGGTCTTGACCATGCAGTAAAGATTCTACTTAAGGAACTTTTTTAGAGAACAAATTGTTAAAAGGTAGGCAATTAAGGTAAGATGGTTGATAATGTTGAATGATTCTTATTAAGTTAAACTAGAAAAGGTACAATTTCTGGGGAAATTGTGTGACGTGTTCTTGCCTTCACCAATACTCCAGACTGGAGACGGTGCCCCTGGAGATGTAAATGTGATCCAACAATGTGTCGATCCATTTCGATCCATTGCCCCATCAAAAACTGCTTCATCAAAAACTACCCCATCAAAACTGCGCCATCCTATTTGCCCCATCAAAAACGGGTTGCTATGGACGGGTTGCTATGGACGGGTTGCTATGGAGGGGTTGCTATGGAGGGGTTGCTATGGAGGGGTTGCTATGGAGGGGTTGCTATGGTCTGGTTGCTATGGTCTGGTTGCTATGGTCGGGTTGCTATGGACGGGTTGCTATGGACGGGTTGCTATGGGCGGGTTGCTATGGACAGTTGCTATTGACTGGTTGCTATGGACAGTTGCTATAGTCTGGTTGCTATGGTCTGGTTGCTATGGAGTGGTTACTATGGACTGGTTGCTATGGACTGGTTGCTATGGACGGTTGCTATGGACGGATTGCTATGGAGTGGTTGCTATGGAGTGGTTGCTATGGAGTGGTTGCTATGGAGGGTTGCTATGGTCTGGTTGCTATGGATGGTTTCTATGGACTGGATGCTATGGATGGTTTCTATATGCAGAGTATGCAGAAGTTACACAGAGCCAAATACAGGCATACCCCGCTTTTAAGTACACACTAGGGTTTATTTACTAATGCTGGAAATCGCAATATCAGGCTCACTTCTGCAGAAAAAACAATAAGCTTCTAACCCCAGCTTGTTCAGTTAAGCCTGGTAATAAAACCTGGAAGCTCATTGGTTTGTGTGCAGAAGTGAGCCTTATATTGCGCTTTCCAGCTTTAGTAAATAAACCCCATTGTTTACTTAAAAGTGGGATATGCCTGAAAAACAGAGCCATATCACCTCACAGCTGTGTGGGAGGAGCTATAGAAAGCCCCTCAGCTGTGTGTGAGGAGACATCGTCTCCTAGGAAACCAATGTAAACACATGCAGGCAGCCACTCTAAACAGCCACTCAGATTCTGGCTTGTTTTTTACTGTGCTTCTTCAAATGATTGTATTTTAAAAACTATAAATCGCACAGCGAATATCTTTATATTTTACGAATCACAAGACCCAGACCTTCAGCCTGATGTATAGTATGTCTCTAAAATATTAAATTTGAAGGCACAGTCGCAGTTTACAAATTGCCTTGCAATATTCAGTTTTCAATTTTCTTTCCTCCATTGACTTTCATTGAAATGATGGATGGCGTGTGTTGCAAACAAATGTCTGTATCTTGAAAACCATTTGACCGATCGCTTAGTCGTCAACACGTGTAGTGTCAGCAGGGACAGCTGAACATTTTGATATAAGATTTGTGTAGGTCGGCTTGAAAATGAGTGAGTGGTCGCAGTTTACAAATCATGTAATGATTTTTCCGTTTTTGCCATTCTGTGCTCTAGCTCTCACCATTCATTCCTATGGGAAAATTTCGCCGCAAATATGACGATATTTCGCGAACGATTTGGCGAAACGTTCCACAAAGTAATAGCCCACTATTCGGGAACAAGCCGCTCGATTTGATATATTACTCGTCTATGTAGCGTAAAAACTGTGGGAGGAGTTAGGGTGGTAAATTTGGCTATAAAAATAATAATAATATATATGTGAGAGAATAGTAAGTGCTCTTGCTATGCAAGACCACTTAATTATTTTTCTTGTATCTTACCCACATTGGCGCTTTTACAATTAATATGAAAACATCTGGAAGGAATTTGCACTATTAAGGTCTACTGTTGCTATCCGTTAATACACTATTGCCTTCCTTGATACCCATCAGGTGATCACTGGACATTTTACATGGGCTCATGGGCGTCCGCTGAAATTTTTTCAGGGGGTGGCGCTTCCGCAGTGGCAATACACAGTCGCATTTAACCCTTTCTTCAAACGCTAGCAGGGGTTGAAAGCACCCTGCTAGTGGCCAAATAGCGCAGCTAAAACAATGGTAAAGCGGCACTTTACCGATAACGCGGCCAGCTGGCAGTGTGAAATTGCTCTTGAGATAATTCAGCTTCACTCCATGCCCATATAAATATAGCCTAGAGAATGTACAGACCTCCCTTCAGCACAGATGGACCCCCCTTTAGCACAGACCCCCCCCCCTTAGCACAGACCCCCCATTCTGCACAAACCCCTCCATTCAGCACAGATGGACACCCCTTCAGCACACCCCCCCATTCAGCACAGACCCCCCATTTAGCACAAACCCCCCCTTCAGCACAGACGGATCCCCCCTTCCCATCCCATTCAGTACCTCAGATCAGCCATCAGCACAGCATGGGCACAGCAGGTTCCCTCCCCCTGTGTACACATAAACACTGGAGGGGGAGACAGCTTCACTCTGCTCGCTGTGTCTGTGTGACATCCGGCCCGGGACTGCTCAGACAGCCCACAGCCGCGAAACTCTTCAACACCTTCTCGATTTTCCAGGGGGGGTCAATTGCCCCCCTTTGCCCTATGGAGCGGACGCCCATGCATGGGCTGTGACTTCTTCCACATTGGGAGATAAGAGGAAGGCTTTGAGCAATGGGCCATATTAATCAGTGCCCTTTCCTTGAAGGAAAAATTCAGTAGACCAGATAAATCTGTTTTTAAAGTCATGCAGTCACCAATTTCTACAGCTTAGCAGAAAGTGTTCATATCCTAAGCTATCAGCAAATTTCCAAAACAACAAAAAGCTTTGGTTGAGAAATATCACATTTCCATGACTGTGAAAATTCCCTTTTGAGCCACTTTATGCAAAAGGTATCACACTTTAAACTCATGGATGATATTTAATATACTGACAATATCCTTTTCCCCTTTCTCCTGACACTGCAGCAAAACAACAAGGAAATGATAGGATCCAGTTCATTACAAGGAGAAGTGAAAGAATTTATCTAAACACAAAACCTTTTGGCCCAAATGTTCATTTCCAAAGCAATTTCCATCTGTTAGTTGAACTTTTAATCGATTTCTTCACTTAGCTGCAAATTTCACATGATCAGCTGTTGTTTGATACAGACGGTATAACCAGCTTGAGAAATACACCATATATTCCTAATAATTATGGTTTGTTTTGAAAAGTAGCTGAAGACACCAACGTGAAACTCAAACGTATTTCTAGTGATTTTAAGCCTAAACACATTCAGAAACGGATATTTCCCATAACTATAATAGCATGATTTATGAATTCAAGCCATCCTATGGTCATTATAAAATTCAAGCTCCATAAAGATAGGTCAATATCTTTGCATCTCCATTTCTCATGTGCGTCTTGGTGCATTTTAATGTAGGTTGCATTTTTATGTTTAGCCAACAAAAGTCAACTAAGGCAGATGTTGCTAGGGGGAAAAGGTTGGTTGTCATGTGCTAAAAAGTATAAAAATACTATGGGGCCAAGAAATGCATGTTAATGCAACAAAAAAATGCATCTTTATTATTTCTTCCAACCCACAACAGTGTGAATGGGCCCCGCAGAAAAGAAAGGCAATCATTTTGTTGTGCACAGGTGTGTACAAGGCCCAAACATTAAAAGCACCCCTCCCATGTGAATGGGTATCGGGTACATCCATAGGTGTGCGCAGCCTATTGCATTAGGGTGTGCACTTCAAGGTTCAAACACAAATGCCTATCTCTGGACAGTGAATGAATGGGAAGTACTCTGTGCAGAGCGGCATCCTGTTCACTCACAAACTTACACTCACAAACTGTGTTTACTATGTTTCAGAGGGGCTGGTAAAGTATATATTGATTAAACCCATCCCCTACTCTCCGTCCTGAAACATCGCCCGCAGCAGCTGGGGAGAGAGGAGAGGAGAGGAAGGAAGCCAGAAGAACTAGGGACTAGAGGAATGGGGCACTGGGGAGCAGTGGGGCGCAACACAGAGGGAAGCCCGGGCAGTAGGGAGAATTAGCACCACACAGAGTGATTAGGGTGTGCCCAGGCACACCTGGCACACCCCCAGCACACACCAATGGGTACATCATACCCCTACCCATTCACCAGAAAAGTGTCAAAAAGAACAGGAAACTGTTTTTGACAAAACCTTAATTAACCGCTTCTGGACTGTTCCCACCACATATATACTGCGGCAGGGTGGCCCTGCTGTGCAAAATCATGTACATGGGTATGGGTATGCAACTGTCTCCATTCACTTCTATTGAAATGCACCTTAAACGTACTGTAAACACACATATTGCATTTACAGTGTATTTACGGGGCAGTTGCAAAGCGCCAAAAGTGATTATTTTTTATTTTAGCCTTGTAATCAAAACAACAACAACACAGGGCGTTTGAGAATTATTGCTTGACGCAACATGAACACCTGTGCAACACATCCTAAATGCTCATTAATGCTATAGGTGTGTCAATGCGCTTTTAGGATGCTTTAATCACTTAAGCCCCGGACCATTTTGCTGGTCAAAGACCAGGCCACTTTTGGCAATTCGGCACTGCGTCGCATTAACTGACAATTGTACGAAGGGGCCGCCAAAACAAAATTGACGTCCTTTTTTCCCACAAATAGAGCTTTCTTTTGGTGGTATTTGATCACCTCTGCGGCTTTTATTTTTTGCACTATAAACAAAAATAGAGCGACAATTTTGACAAAAATTCAATATTTTTTACTTTTTGCTATAATAAATATCCCCCAAAAATATATATAACATTTTTTTTTCCTCAGTTTAGGCCGATACGTATTCTTCTACATATTTTTGGGGAAAAAATATCGCAATAAGCTTATATTGATTGGTTTGCGCAAAAGTTATAGCGTCTACAAAATATTGGATAGAATTCAATTATAGCATTTTTATTATTATTATTTGTTTTACTAGTAATGGTATCAATCTGCGATTTTATCGTTACTGCGACTTTATGGCGGACACATCGGACACTTTTGACACATTTTTTGGACCATTGTCATTTTTACAGCGACAGTGCTATAAAAATGCACTGATTACTGTGAAAATTACACTGGCAGTGAAGGGGTTAACCACTAGGTGGCGCTGAAGGGGTAAATGTGCCCTAGGGAGTGCTTTTAACTGTAGGGGGATGGGCTGTGTGTGACACGACAGTGATCACCGCTTCCGATTACAGGAAGCTGTGATCACTGTCCTGTCACTAGGAAAACTGAGGAAATGCTTGTTTACATCAGCATTTTACAGTTCTTCCTCACCGTCACACGATCGCAGGTATGCCCATGGGCATCGAGTCCGGAGGACCCGCGGTCGTAGTCACGGAGCTTGTGGCGGACGCGCGTGTCCACAATGCCGCTTCTTAAAGAGGATGTATATATACGTCCTTTGGCCTGTCCATGCCATGCTGCTAGATCTGATTTTACATCCATGAGTTGTTAAGTTGTTAGCTATTCTGAAATGATTCCAACAAGAGACAAGGAGAGAGCTAATTATTGTGCCGATATGATTTTAATGGCAACTGATGTAACCTTCTTATCTACCATTATACCTCATGAATAAAGTTTAAAGGCACTTAAATATACCGTATTTAAAAGCTAACACAAGAAGTGCTTTTTCCACGGGGAGAATATCTTGTAGAATATGTATGATGGCAAGGTGACAGATAGTATCAGCACAACAAACGTTCAAAATGTCTCTTTAGTTATAACTGTAGCATGCAAACAATACCAGATGACAGATTTCATATTTAGCATCATAAATAAGCAGCACATGCTACAATACTCACTTTAAAGTAGAGTTCCACCCATTTAAAAGTAAGCAGCTACAAAAAGTGTAATCGCTGACTTTTATTAAAAAGCCTTGCTTCTCTCCCCCTCCTCTCTGCGGTGCCAGAACTGCAAGTGTGGATACCTGGCTGTGGCTTCACAGCTGGGCTTGCACTGTGCATGCGCAAGTTGCACTGCGCGTTATGAATGGCCGGGCAATCTTCTGGGACCTGTGACATGTCCCAGAAGATTACAGGGAGGGAGGGGGGAGAGGTGAACTTTCTTCTAGCGCCTGGGTACCAGGAGAGGAAGTGGGAGCATGGTACCTCACCCCCCCCCCCCAAAGAAATGACATGTTAAATGTGGCATGTCTGGGGGTCACAAGTACTTAAAGAAGTTCAATTTCTGTGTGTAACTCTGCTTTAGTGCCAGAGCTGAGCCCACCCAAAAGGCCCCCCCATAGTACTTCCTTTTTGCCCAAATTACCTAAGTATTTTGACGCCCAGTGACCAATGTGTAATTTAATTAATAATAACAATTGCAGCATTAATTTTATCCATTTATTTTTGCTGTGTTTTATTATATTTGCTTTGCAGGTATGGTATGTCTTACTTTTATACTGTAATGTTACTTTGTTTTATTGTTAACCATCATTTGGTTAGCAAGTACGCCATTCAGCTGCAGCACTGATTTATTTATCTTGGCAGCAACAGCATTTGCTCTCACGATATGTAAATCAGCGACTCCAGCGCTATAGGTGGTGATTTCACCACCACAGTTAAAATAAAATTGGTGCATGTATGCCCATCATTAGAAGTGGGTGGATGAAGGGCGGTATTCTAATGGTGGGCATAACCATTGATCAATCAAATGTTTTCATTCAGCCCAAAGGCTGCATGAAAAAAACATCACAATATATACCAGAATGATGCCTGCAGGTTTAGGTATCATCTTGGTATATTTCTTTTCAGCCAGCAGTCTGCTTTCATGTAAAAGCAATCCTAGCGGCTAATTAGCAACTAGACTGCATGTTTGAGCAATATATCATTTAGTAACAACTTTGTGCAAATAAAATAGAAAGTTTGCCATTTTCCTGAAACTTGTGGCAAAATATAAAATATTCCATGGACTCAACATGCCTCTCAGCAAATAGCTTGGGGTGTCTACTTTTCGAAATTGGGTCATTTTTTTGGGGGGGGGGTGTATGCTATCTTGGCATTGTGTGGCCTTCAAAACTGTCATAAGTAGTGAGGAGTGAAATCAAAAATTGATGCCCTTAGAAATCCTTAGAAAAAAAAGAAATCCTGAAAGAGGGGATTGGTTTTCAGGGTGTTGTACGAGGCTAGGCCTCCAAAAAGTCTTACACGTGGTATCCTCATACTCAGGAGAAGAAGCAGAATGTATTTTGGGGTGTCATTCCACATATACCCATGGCATGTGTGAGCAATATATCATTTAGTGACAACTGTGTGTTTATTGTTTTTGTTTTGTTTTTTGTCATTTTTCAATTACTTGTGACAAAAAATATTCAATGGGCTCAACATGCCACTCAGCAATTTCCTTAGGGAGTCTACTTTCCAAAATGGGGTAATTTAGAGGGGGGGGGGGTTGTACTGCCCTGCCATTTTAACACCTCAAGGAATGAGATAGCAGTCATAAACTAAAAGTTGCATAAATTCCAGAAAATGTACCCTAGTTGTAGACCATATTCAGAAAGCTATTCTATCTATCTATAGATACGCTGCGTAAATAGTAAGAATAGCCGCCGTATCTTTTTTTGCTATTCTGAAAAGAAGATACGCCGACTTTCTTCTAAGATACGAGCGGCGTAATTCGCTTACACCGTCGTATCTTAGTTGCATTATTACGCTGGCCGCTAGGTGGCGTTTACGGCGATTTCTCATTTGCAAATGAGAAAGATATGGAGATTCACGAGCGGACTTGCGACGGCGCGTAGTTTTTTTCGTCGTTTACGTAAGCGTTAGACGGCGTAAGGTTACCCCTGCTATAGCAGGCACAGCCAATGTTAAGTATGGACGTCGGGATCGCGTTGAATTTGCCGTCGGCTACGTCGTTTGCGTAACTCGTTCGGGAATGGGGCTCGACGTTCACATCGTTAACATTGATAAAAATCAACGTGATTACGCGCATGCGCACTGGGAACGTCCACGGACGGCGCATGTGCCATCCAAAAAAAATGTGAACGACGTGGGGTCATGATTCATTTACATGAATCACGCCCCCACTCCATTCATTTGAATTGCGCAGCCTTACGCCGTGCAGTTTACACTATGCCGCCGCATAGTATGGAGCAAGTGCTTTCTGAATAAGGCACTTGCCCATAATATTTGCGGCGGCGTAGTGTAAACACCATACGCTACGCCACCGGACAGATACGCAAAAGGTATCTGAATCGGGCCCTATAATTTTTGCGCGAAACAAATAAATATACACTTATTGACATTTTTTTTTACCAAAGACATGTGGCTGAATACATTTTGGCCTAAATGTATGACTAAAATTGAGATTATTGAATTTTTTTATAACAAAAAGTAAAAAAATATCATTAAAATTTCGGTCTTTTTCCATTTATATGGCATTTTTTTTTATCGCAGAGGCAATCAAATACCATCAAAAGAAAGCTCTATTTGTGGGGGGGGGGGGAGCTAATTTAATTTGAGTACAGCATTGCATGACTGCGCATTTACCAGTTAAAGCAGCGCAGTGCCAAATTGTAAAATGTGCTCTGGTCATTAAGGGGCTGAAGTGGTTAAATACTGTATTTATCGGCATATAACACACTCAGGTGTATAACACGCACCTTCATTTTAAGAGGGACCTTTCAGGATTTTTTTTTTTTAAATAAAGAACTATGAAGCCTGATCAATGCCCATCTGCAGCATCACCATTTCCCATCAGTGCAGCCTGATCAATGCCTATTTGCAGAGTCACAATTGCCCATCAATGCAGTTTGATCAATGGCCATCTGCAGCCTCACCATTGCCAAGAATGCAGCCTGATCAATGCCCATCTCACCTCAGATTACTGCTGACTCAGAGGGGACAGAGAGGGGGACGGGATGAGAGCCGTCAGATTACATACAGCGAGAATCTCCCGTTTACTCAGCGGCCTCTTTAATACAAAGTCCCACCTCTTGGACCAGCTTCTATGATAGACCGAAAACTGGTCCAATGCCGGCCCATTAGACGGGACTTCCTATTAAAGAGGCCGCAGAGTAAACAGGAGATTCTCACTGTATATAATCTGACGGTGTCGTCCCGCAACCTCCCCGTTCTCTCTGAGGCAGCCCAAACTGCAGTATCGGCGTATAACACGCACGCACTATTTTCAAACGATTTGCATGGTGAAAAAGTGAGTGTTATACGCCAATAAATACAGTAATAAGTTTGTTACCTATTTACTGAAATAGTCTTGTGGGTTATTATAATGAATTGGCTGAACAGTTAAAAAAAAGGATATATAAAAATAATCAGAGATTCTCAAGATGGTCTAAATGAATACTGTACATATTTGTAAAATACATTATACACAACAAAACAGCTCCAAATTGAGGAACATCTTGAGAAGAAAACAGAGTGGATTTACACATTATATGATTTACATTTGGGGGTCTTAATATAGAAATCCTATTAGTGGTACTATATTATTAATGTATACTTAAACTAATGCACGTGGGTCGTCTTTTTTAACATATGGTGTTATGTATTTTTTACTATAGTTTTAGGAATGAGATGTTTTCATTTTAAATGGTTTTACTGAATTGCAAAAGGAAAAAATACGTATACCCTTACCCGTGCTGTGATGATGGATGTTATTGTACAGGCACAGGAATATAATGAGGTTTGTAACATATTACTTTCACAGTAAATAATAATAAAATATATGGGGCTGGGGATACACCAAGGTTACAACATTTTATCAAGTAAGTGTAATCTGAATTAGTTTTGAGCTTAGGGGACCTGAAATATACCTTTTTCCTTTGATGAATGTCTGAGGATACCAGAGAGGTTGTCTGGGTGTCTGGATTCCTGCTTAACCACTTGTCTACTGTGCACCTACACCCCTTTCCTGCCCAGACAAAATGTTAGCTTCCGGCACTGCGTCGCTTTAACTGACAATTGCGCGGTCATGTGATGTGGCTCCCAAACAAATTTGACGTCCTTTTTTCCCCCACAAATAGAGCTTTCTTTTGGTGGTATTTGATCGCCCGTGCGTTTTTTTTTTTTTTTTTGCGCTACAAACCAAAAAAGAGCGACAATTTTGAAAAAAGACACAATATTTTTTGCTTTTTGCTATAATAAATATCCCATTTAAAAAAAAAAAAAATGTTATCTCAGTTTAGGCAGATACGTATTCTTCTACATATTTTTGGTTAAAAAAATTCGCAATAACCGTATAGTGACTGGTTTGCGCAAAAGTTATATTGCCTACAAATTAGGGGACATAATTATGATTTATTTTTTATTTATTTTTTACTAGGAATGGCGGCGATCTGCGATTTTTTTTTCGGGACTGGGACATATAGCGGACACATCGGACACTTTTGACACATTTTTGGGACCATTTACATTTATACAGTGAACAATGCTATAAATATGCATTGATAACTGTATAAATGTAACAGGCAGGGAAGGGGTTAACCACTAGGGGCGGGGAAGGGGTTAAATGTATATCCTAGGTGTGTTCTAACTGTAGGGGGAGGGGGGGTGACTGGGGGAGGTGACCGATTGTGTCCCTATGTACAAGGGACACAATCGGTCTCCTCTCTCCCTGACAGGGACGTGCAGCTCTGTGTTTACACACAGAGCTGCACGTCCCAGCTCAATTGTCGGCAATCACGTGTGCCCGGCGGCCATCGCGGCTGCCGGGCACACGCACAGGCTTCTCAGTGACGCGACGGGTGCGCACGTGCGTGCGCCCCTAGCCGATTTAAATGACATGACGTCATATGACGTGCAGTCAGGAACCGAGAGTTACCCGCCCGCCGTCATTTGACGGCGAGCCGGTATCAAATGGTTAAAGTAAATCTGTCATTAAAAAAAATAAAAAGTTGATTGCATATATTATGCCAACCTTGGACAATAGAGTACTACTGCCATGGTAGCTGAATCAGTGTGTTATATATGCCATTATTCAACATCTCTTGGTGGCTCTTGGCTCGACCAAGCGGACCTCCCGTATGGTTCCAGTACTCTCTTTTTTCTCCATTTTATGTTCTTATAGTTATCGTTATCAATTTATTTTTCTCTGTTATTTGCTATTTTACTATTATGATTTTGAAGCTCCCTTTGTATTGTTAATAACTCTTTGCTTCACAAAGGACAATATATATGTCAGTAGTTACTAATAACTACATAAAACCTCTAAACTTAATAATCTTAATGTCATTAGTGACTAAATAGTATACTATACTTTGTCCACAAATATTTACTTATATGTATATTTACATATTGGAATAAGAATATTTGAGATTCTCTATTTTTGGTCTATTTAATGTATTCCCTGTAATGTGAATTGCACCTTTGTACTCGATAAAATATTTTTGACAAGTAGAAAAAAACAAAAGTTAAAGTAACAGTAAACAATATCATCATTCTGCTAACGTAATCCATACACATCCCATACTGCAATCAATTTCTCATGAAGTTGTTTTTAATCTGTGAGCTCCTGAAACTCCCCTTCTTCCCCCCACTTTTGTTTGTTTGGAAAAAGCAATGGACGTTATTCGTGGTCATGTGCATTTCTCTATCCACACAAAACACCCTATAGTCCACAGTCCCTAGTGCACCCCGTGGGAGAGCAGGAGGGGTTTGCTATGTTCCTTCATTCATACGGACATGGAAAATGAACGTAGCCACCAACCTCTAACAGGAAGTTGGATCACGGCAGCCAAAAAAATTAATTTGGAAATTTGGAGCAGGCTGTTCGCAATTTTTGAGTTAAAGAGTAACTCCACTTTTGTTGAGAAAAAAACATTCCCCTCTGGATGATCTATGTACATTGCATTGATTTTAACAAACTTTGTTGCAGATTCCTACCTTTTGTTATTTTGATGAAATAGCTGTTTGTTTGTCTGTGTCCATGTGCAATGTGAATGGGAGGGATTTTATTATATATTATTATAATTCAGCTGCTGCATTTTCAGGAAAGTGGCAATGTCTGAATCTCTTCCCTTTGGGATTATCTAAAAAAAAGGCATTTTTGTTGCAGGGGTTGCCTAGTGGCTCAGAGGAACAGGGTTCTCCCTGGAAACGCATCAGTCAAGCCATCACAGACACTTTCTGGTCTCCTTGCTTGATTGGAGTATCCCAGCAGTCCTGGAGGTGTTTTGGTTCATATTATGCCTTGACATACCTATATACCACCTATGTTTGTGAGTATGTTTTATGTCATCTTTTAGGCTAGGTTTCCACTATTGCTACCCCAAAGATGCACAATTTAAAGTGCGACTTTGCAATGCGCTTTTCTATGCGATTTTATGCAACTTTACAAGTGACTTCATGCAACTTTGATGTTATGCAATTTGGTCATAGTGACATAATTCCTTTTCCTTCTCAATCATTTACCCTTACTCATGTCATTGTCAGGTGTTGCAAAGTGCTTAGAAAACATGTTGGCTATGCAATATGTTGGGTCAGCAGTCATTATGGCTGCTGTAGCAGAGTTTTTAGATGAAGAAGAGGATAACCAGAGGAGGAGAAGGCACAGGTTTTGGATCCATCCCATCATCGCCCAAAGGGAAGAGAGAGAGGCCAGTTCTGGGTCCTTTATACTGACCTCCATTCTCATGAAGACAAATTCTTCAACTACACACAGATGTCAATTACAAGGTGAGAACATTTGTGTATGTCCACTTGCAAATGCTACAAGATATTTTTTTGAAAACGTGTATATGCATGGTCACCATGACTCTATTTCTAGTTTTTAGCATAGAATAGCTAGAAGTGTTAAAAAAAAAAAAAACATGAGCAAATAAAAAACAATGGAAATAGAGTAAAACATTTACAATTTGTACATGGCCAATTAGCCATATAGTTTCTCTTTACAGTTTTGATGAATTGTTGGCTTTGCTCTCTAGCCATCTAGAGCAGGGGTCCTCAAACTATGGCCCTCCAGTTGTTCAGGAACTACATTTCCCATCATGCTCAGTCATGTCTGTGAATGTAAGAGTTTCACAATGCCTCATGGGATTTGTAGTTCCGCAACAGCTAGAGGGCCGTAGTTTGAGGATGCCTGATCTAGAGCGTCAAAACGCCAATTTCTGAAGGAGTATTCCAGCCGTTGAAAAACTCATTATAACATTGAGGAAACTTTTTCTTCTTCTTACCTCATGTGTGGCGAGAGAGTTCCATTTCATTAATTGACCCTTTTTACATGAAGTGAAATAATTAATACTAGTATGCAATTGTGGGTGTGATTATGTTTACCATTTTAATTGTCCCTATAAATCACCAATGTCTTTCTCTTGCTCCACTTCTTAATTTACTTCCTCAGGCACCTCCTTCCAAGCTAGTTTTTATTTCTAATATAGATGTAGTTAATTGTTAAATGCATCATTCTAATTGACTGTACTTACTCTGGCATTTTAGGTACCTGGCAACTGGGCATTCCTTTGCAAGTTTGCATTTTAAATTCTTGGTTGGCAAAACTACTGCCAGCAATATATTAAACCTACACAGACATCTGGAATGCTCTTAGGGATTTGGTCATGAAGAAGCCCACTACCGAAGATTGGTACAAGATAGCGCAAGTTTTCTGGGACTGATGCAATTTTACGAATTGTGTCGAGGAAATTGACGGAAAACATCTAAGAATAGTGATGCCCATTGGCAGTGGAACTAAATTCTTCAATTATAAAAAGAAATTCTTGTTTGTCTTACTATCAGTGGTTGATGCTAATTATTGTTTTAGCTATATAGACATTGGATCGTACGGCAGCAGCTCAGACTCAAGTTTTTTTGCACGATCATCTTTTGGAAGAATGTTGAGGGAAAATGGCCTGGACCTGCCGCAGGACTGTCCGCTGTCAGAGACAAATGGACCTTCATTGCCATTTGTCTATGTTGGAGATTAAGCCTTTGCTCTCTGCCACCATCTACTACTAAGGCCTTATTCCAATCGGTCTTTGGGTGAAGAGAAGAGAATATTCAACTACCGCTTAAGCATGACAAGACAAGTTGTCGAATGCGTTTTTTGCCATTTTATCTAACAAGTGGCGGTTCCTCCATACAGCCATGAATTAAAAAATGGATAATGCAATATCTGCTGTCTGAATTTGTGATGGGTACCTTTTTAAAGATTCATTCATACATGATATGGAGGGCGCACAATGGAGTGCCAGTAGGGGCACCAGAAATGAGTTTCACATTGTTTTTCATGTCTGCTGGTGGTTCTGTCCCCTGGCAGCAGGATGCTATTGCATAATATATGTCACGTTCCAGCATTTTATGTTTTATGGTCGTTATATATAGATTTGTCCCCTTTTTTCTGGACATGTCCCCTAAATACCTTTTACTGGGTGGAGGTGCTCCACATCATTGGCTATATTTCAGCATTACTATATGTTTTGTTATGCCACCTAGGTTGTTACACCATTGCTTGTCTTACTTCCCTGCGTGGGTGACATTTTTTATACTCAAATTTTGTCTGGTTACTTTTGTTTATGTTTGGTTATATGTCTGTCATGTGTAATTGCATTCAAATGCTAAATAAACAGGTCTTTACCAAAAAAAAACTAACAAAAAAGGATAATAAAAAAAAACAAAAAAAATGCACAAAAAATAAAAGTTGTTTTAGCAATAAATAAACATAAATTAAAGGGATACTAAAGGTTCAAACATGTTATAATTACCTCCACTGTGCAGTTAATTTTGAATAGAGTGGCCCCGAACGTCCTATTCTGGGGTCCCACGGCAGCTCTCACGGCTCCTCCCCAAAATAGCTAACCCCCTCTGGAAAGCTCTCTCCCAAGGGGGTTAGTTTGCAGGCGCGCTCCCGTGTCATACACTCGGCGTACATAGCTGCCGAGTGTATGACTCAGCCCCGCCCCCAGTGGCCGCACCACTGCATTTGATTGACAGCAGCTGGAGCTAATGGCTGCGCTGCTATAAATCTATCCAATAAAGAGCTCACAAGACCTGGGAAAAGCAATGCAGGATCGTGCCCATGGAAATTCGAGGCTCAGGTCACAGTAAAATGGGGGCTCGGGGGGGGGCCGGAGAGTGCAAGGTGTTTGTTCACCTTAATGCATAGGATAAAAATGCAATGACTACTGTGTAAATGTCACTAGCAGGGATTGGGTTAACACTAGGGGGCGATCAAGGGGTTAAATGTGTGTGTGTTTCTAACTGTGAGGGCAGTGTACCGACTGGAGGAGTAGACATATCGATGTTCCTAATTACTAGGAACAGCAGATCTGTATCTCCTCTCCTGTCAGAACAGGGATTTATGTGTTTACACACACAAATCTCCGTTCTGGCTCTCGTGCCCACGATCGCAGGTGGCCAGCGGACATCGTGCAGTGCGCACAAACTATGGCTCTTAAAAGAGCCGATGTATAGATAGGTTTGATTTGCACAGGGAGCCAACCTGCCACCGTAAGCGGTTAATTTTTGTTTTGACCCTGGGTAAATATTATTTGGGGCCCACCACACACACACAGACGGAGCAATTTTTTAAGTCAGCAGAGATCATGTGCTTCCGCAGACTGCTGTCGAATTTGCGACAAAGTCACGGTAACTAGAGGCAAATAGTGTGAACAATCCTTAACTGGGATCTTGGGGAGCAGTCTGGGGCACTTCAGATAGAACACCTAGAGTCTGTCCCAGCAAATTTATATGTCTGGGCTGTCAACTTTGCCACGCTTTTGTTTGTTTATAACTTTTACTAATACAATATATTGTTTTCTTTTTTTATGCGCTTCAATTTTTAATTTTAAACATCCTAAATATTCCACATACTTTATGTGCAGCGTGTCCTATAGCATTATTGCATCAACCTGCCTCTGTGCTATCCCTGGAGTATTTTGCAGGCCTGCTCAGCTAGGTCACAGGGTTGGAAAGCATCGATAAACTGCAGCTGTTAAACGTCAAACAGCTCCATAAATCACACAGGTTACTGACACAGTTTTATATTGTAGTGACGAGCAAGTTCTGAGAAGCCGAAGCCGTTTGGCTGCCATTTCAAGTTTTCACACGCCCTTAAATGTTCCCTGCAATGAAAAAAAAAATCCATGCCTCCCTCTAATATTACATTGTAAATTCATCTGTGAACAGAAAGACTTTATATGTTGAGGAAGACATGGTATAGCAAGATATACATCCCATCTTTCCCAGAAGAGTTGGTCAGTATGTGGCATTACTCAGCACCTGGCCCTGTCTATCAGAACTCTTTCTCCCTCCAAAAATAAAGTCACCTTAGTTACGAAACAGGATTATGGAATCCTGAAGAAAATTCCAGTCTGAAAATAAAGGGGGAAGGAGGGGGGTGCTTATTTATTTCAGAATTATCATTACTAGCGACAAGGAACATAAAATGGCATCTCAATATGCAAGTAATTAACCGCTTGCCGACCAGCCTCCGTCATTATACGACAGCAGGTCAGCTCATTCCCACAAATCAGCGTAGCTGTACATCGGTCCCTTTAACAGCTATAGAAGGCTCCTCCATTGCACGGAGGGGGGGCTGATGTGGGTGGCAGTGTTCAACGACCAGCCACAATCACAATCACAGAGAGCTAGAACGGGGATCTGTCAATGTAAACAAACAGTCCCGTTCTGACAGGGAAATACAGAGTGATTGTCTGTTCCTAGTGATCAGGAACAGTGATCTCTCTCTACTCCCAGTCGGTACACTCCCCCAACATCTCTCCAGGGAACATATTTAACCCCTTGATTGCCCCCTAGTGTTAACCCCTTCTCTACCAGTGTCATTTATATAGTAATTTGTGCATTTTTAAAGCACTTGATAAAGGGTGAAAACTCAGTGCCAAGTGAATAAATATATATTAGTAAATAAAATAAGCTGCTCCCCTCAAAGAGTGAATGCTCCTAGTGATATGGTTAAAAGATAGGGGCCGCTAATAATTAAAAAATAACAATGAAAATCATAGGACTGCACTCCTGAAGTCACTAATCCTTACCAAATAAACAAATGTGCACAAAACATTATCAAACAACATATGATTAAAAAATATTGTGTAATATTAATTAGTGCAAATAGACCTTTAAGAAGGAAGTCGTGTAATATCTCCATTTCAGCCTATGTGAGCAGGCATTATCCTGCATATGCTCTCATTGACTCTCTTTTAGAGTAAAGGAGTCAATGTGCTCTGGTAAGCAGATTACTTATCCAGTCACTTTGGGTGTTTATTCAAGTTTGGTGAAGGATCACTTCTCTATCAGTATATTACAGCAAGCACGGAATGGACGTTTGGTGTTTTATGGACTTTGATTTATTATCATAATATTTTTTTGTGCTTAAGATTGGGACTGAATATTATTTGCACTAATTGATATTTCACAATATTTTTTAATAATATGTTTGATAATGTTTTGTGCACATTTGTTTATTTGATAAGGATTAGTGACTTAGGAGTGCAGTCCTATGATTTTCATTGTTATTTTTTATTATTAGCGCCCCCTATCTTTTACCCATTTTTATAGCATTGATCGCTGTAAAAATGTCACTGGTCCCAAAAAAGTGTTAAAAGTGTCCGATCTTTGCACCACAATGTCGCAGTCCTGCTAAAAATTGCTGATCGCTGACATTACTAGTAAAAAAATATATACAGTATATAATAAAAATCTATCCCCTATTTTGAAGACTTTTGCGCAAATCAATCAATATATGATTATTGCGATTTTTTTTTACCAAAAATGTGTAAAAGAATACATATTGGCCTAAACTGATATAGAATCTGTTTTTGTTGTTGTTTTTTTTTTATTGGGATAATTGGAACAAAAAGTAAAAAATATTTATATTTTTTTCAAAATTTTCAGATTTTTTTGTTTATGATGCAAAAAATAAAAACTGCAGAGGTGATCAAATACCACCAAAAGAAAGCTCTATTTGTGGGGAAAAAAAATTACATCAATTTTGTTTGAGTACAGCGTCACATGACCATGCAATTGTCAGTTAAAGTGACACAGTGCCGTATTGCAAAAAAGGGCCTGGTCATGGTAAGGGGGGAAATCTTCCAGAGCCAAAGTGGTTAAAGCGTTACTAAACCCACAATGGTAAAATTAATCTGTATATGCAGTAAAGCATGCTTGTTATACTCACTGTGGAACTTTAGGGGTTAATCCTGCAGATTGTCTTTTTTGAGCATCCCCTTCTTCCATTGTCCCCAATCTATCTATCTATCTCATAAGACAGAGCATTTGGAGTCACTCTGCACATGCTCAGTTTGGTGTGTATTGCTAGAGAGTTCTTTTTTTATGGGAGGGTGCAATTAGCACTGTCCAGACAGAGTATCAGGGATCCTGCAATCTCATAGGACAGTGATGGTGAACCTTGGCACCCCAGATGTTTTGGAACTACATTTCCCATGATGCTCATGCAATCTGCAGTGTAGTGGAGTATCATGGGAAATGTAGTTCCAAAACATCTGGGGTGCCAAGGTTCGCCATCACTGTCATAGGACAATCAGAGTAGAATGAAAACTCCTTCTACACTCTTTAACCAGACACTGTCACAAGACTGTTATATACTGCTGATGAGAAAATGTATTTAGCAGTTTATATTTACTAAAACAATTGTTCTGTGTACTGTGAGAGACCAGATGTAGTGAATGCAGGGTCCTGTGTTTAGTATCCTTTTAATTACTTTTCCACTTGTTGTAGTTCTAAGTAGATACTGGCCAGGGTTTTAAATTCAAGTTACAAGGTAAATTTGTCTCTTCTGAACCATATTTTTCATTAGTGGAGCCTCTGTTGTCCACATAATGGATCCTTCACTGAAAGGGTCTCCTTCAAAATATTTTTTCCGTAAGCATTAACACAGTCTGTATCAGTGGCGGCCATTCTAATCTATGCATCCGACCCTGGGTGCCGGACGCATGGATTTTAATGGGTTTTTTTTGGACGCACATGATTAGAGCCTGAGGCAGAGCCCTGCGCCCCGAGCCCACCCAAATGTGTGACAATAGCAAATTAATATTCGCTATTGTCTTCCTGATTCTCCTCCTGGCCAATCAGGAAGCGGGTCCAGCACTGTGATGTCAAAACCAGGTACCCGCTTCACTCGCTGAAAATAGAAGAAGAGGAGCAGGGAAGGGCATAAAGCGGTATAAAAGTGAAATAAAATGATTACTTCTTATAGTGTTTGGGTTGGATAGAGGTGGATCTATTAAAATCTCTGAATCATAACATAACAAATACATTTTGTTCCATTTGTTACTGTTGGATGCACAAAATAACAAATTAGCACATTAAAACGAATAATAGAGCAGTCTTCCAAAATAAATCTTTCCCAAATAACTTCCGAAAATATGAATCGATTCAAAACAACAAATATACAAAACCTGAATATACAAAATGAATTTCACAAACGACTCATTCTTCTATAACGAATATGACAAAGGGAAATTTTTTTCTTTCATGCACATCTCTTCCCAACCATGTGCATGGAAAATTTAAAAAACAGGATTTCTATATGCAAATTAATGATTGACTAAAGTCACACAATTTTACCTCATTTACTAAGCTAAGTGAAAATTGCATTTGCAAAGAGAAAATACACTTTGGTAAGAATTTTTTTTTTTTCGTTTAGTGAACCTTTAACCTCCTGTTGCATGTCCCCGTCTCTAACCATTTCCTGTAGCATTTCTATATTCTCTGAAGAAAAGAAAATATGCATGTTGGGAAGTAAGTTGACCATAGTTTATATAGGTAGCATTTACTGTATTATAACATTACATGCGCTGAGAGATACAAGTTATAAAATTGTTATATTAAATAAGGGATCGACCGATAACTTTTTTTTGGTGCAGATACGATACCGATATTTCGGCCACCTCTCTTGCCGATAGCCGATATTTTTGGCCGATATTTTGTACATATATGTTATTGCCTTCACAAGGAATGTAAACATCTCTTGTGACAGTAATAGGCATTGACAGGTACTCTTTATGGAGAGATTATAAGACCTCAAACCCCTTATTTGCACTTGAAAGTATTCAAAACGTCAAGATCAGTGTTTTTGAATACTTTACTTTTTAAAACTGGCGCCTTTAAAATGCCACTAATCCGGGAAGTGATGTGATGACATATTTTCTGGATTACTAGATCCAAGACCCGAACAAGGCAGACGTGCCGGCTGGTTGCTGGTGCCCTTCCGGTGGGACAGGAGAGCCCGTGCGAGTGGCGGGAGGCGTCTGGAGGGGGGGCGTCCCCAGAGGCGTATCTAGTGAAAATAGCGCCTATGGCAAGCACTGAAACTGCGCCCCTGTCAAAACATTTGAAACCCATCTTTCAGATAACCTTAACAAAAAAACATATTCTCTTTAGGCAGAAATCTGGGGTTTATTAGACCCCTGATCCCTCCTCTGCCCTCCAAGGCCAGGTAAATGCAGAACCAATACTGGAAGTGGTGAAGAGGAGAGGAGAGGGAGAAACTGATGTTCCTCCTTTTTCTTTGTGCGCTGCCAATCTGACCAGATGGAATGGGAGAGCCTGGGAGAACAGGGGAGGGCTGTGGCTGAACGCAGGAGGGATAGCGCTGTCATTGTCCATTAGCAAAGGTGCTGAAAAGAAGATCCTGCCTATGCTCGGGAGGAGGAAAGAAGAGCCCCCCAGACCCTGGTAAGTGCCTTGCTGCCCAGACACTCAACAGCGCCTCCTTCAAATGGTGCCCATGGCACTTGTCATGGCTGCCATACCCTAGATACGCCACTGGGCGTCCCCTCCTGTTGCTTGTCATAACAGCCAAGAGGCTGATGAGTCATGTCAGTTGCTATTACAATAAAGCCGACCATTCGCTCTAAACAATGGTACCGGGGTGATGCATGCAGCTGCATACATCACCCCGGTAAAATCCCTTGAATCAATATTGGTAATATGAGTCTAGTTTGAGACCGATACCGATTAAAAAAAAATGCTGATATCGGCTGCCGATAATCGGCCTTCCTAAAAATCGGTCAATCCCTATATTAAATATGGTATAGAAAATAAGAGCTATAAAAAAAATTGTCAGTCATCTTACGGTGGCCATACACAGCCTATTAAACATTACCAATGGGATGATACTAAGGGCCTCTTGCAGTTAGAGGAGTTGATTATAGTGCAAAGGCCCAAATCTTCACATTTCTAAGGTGAATAAAAGAGGATTAACCACTTTCCCCCCGGACCATTTGTCAGCCTAAAGACCAGAGGTGTTTTTACAATTTGGAACTGCGCTACTTTAACTGGTAATTGCGCGGTCATGCAATGTTATACTGAAACGAAACTTGCGTCCTTTTTTTCCCACAAATAGAGCTTTCTTTTGATGGTATTTGATTGCCTCTGTGATTTTTATTTTTTGCGATATAAACGGAAAAAGACCGTAAATTTTGAAAAAAAATGATTTTTCTTATAACAAAAAGTAAAAAATATCGAATAAACTAAATTTTAGTCAAACATTTAGGCCAAAATGTATTCAGCCACATGTCTTTAGTAAAAAAAAATCGCAATAAGCGTATATTTATTGGTTTTCGCAAAAGTTATAGCGTCTACAAACTAGGGTACATTTTCTGGAATTTACACAGCTTTTATTTTATGACTGCCTATCTAATTTCTTGAGGTGCCAAAATGGCAGAGCAGTACAAAACCCCCCCAAATGACCCCATTTTGGAAAGTAGACACCCCAAGGAAATTACTGAGGGGCATGTTGAGCCCACTGAATATTTTTTTTTTTTTGTACCAAGTGATTGAATAATGACAAAAAAAAAAAAAAAAAATTACAAAAAGTTGTCACAAAATGATAAATTGCTCACACATGCCATGGTTATATGTGGAATTACACCCCAAAATACATTCTGCTGCTTCTTCTGAGTACGGTGATACCACATGTGTGGGACTTTTTGGGGAGCCTAGCTGCGTGCAGGGCCCCTAAACCAAGCACGGGCTTCAGGATTTCTAAGGTCACAAATTTTTGATTTCACTTCTCACTACCTATGACAGTTTTGAAGGCCATAAAATGCCCAAATAGCACAAACCCCCCCCAAATGACCCAATTTTGGAAAGTAGACACCCCAGGCTATTTGCTGAGAGGCATTTTGAGTCCATGGAATATTCTATATTTTGCCACAAGTTGCGGGAATATGATTTTTTTTATTTTTTTTGCACAAAGTTGTCACTAAATTATATATTGCTCACACATGCCATGGGCATATGTGGAATTGCACCCCAAAATACATTCTGCTGCTTCTCCTGAGTATGGGGATACCACATGTGTGGGACTTTTTGGGAGCCTAGCCGCGTACGGGACCCCGAAAACCAAGAACCGCCTTCAGGATTTCTAAGGGCATACATTTTTGATTTCACTCCTCACTACCTATCACTACCTATCACCGTTTTGAAGGCCATAAAATGCCAAGGTGACACAAAACCCCCCCAAATGACCCCATTTTGGAAAGTAGACACCCCAAGCTATTTTCTGAGAGGTATGTTGAGTACATGGAATATTTTATATTTTGCCACCAGTTGCTGGAATATGACAAACTTTTTTTTTTTGCACAAAGTTGCCACTAAATGATATATTGCTCAAACATGCCATGGGCATATGTGGAATTACACCCCAAAATACATTCTACTGCTTCTCCTGAGTACGGGGATACCACATGTGTGGGACTTGTTGGGAGCCTAGCCGCTTACGGGACCCCGAAAACCAAGCACCGCTTTCAGGATTTCTAAGGGCGCAAATCTTTGATTTTACCCCTCACTGCCTATCACAGTTTTGGAGGCCATGGAAATCCCAGATGGCACTAAACCCCCCCAAATGACCCCATTTTGGAAAGTAGACACCCCAAGCTATTTGATGAGAGGCATGGCGAGTATTTTACAGCGCTCATTTATTTTTGAAAATGAAGAAAGATATTATTATTTATTTATTTTTCTCCTTTTTTTTTTTTTTAATCTTTGTGACAAAAAGCAAGAACTGCAAAATACTCACCATACCTCTCAGCAAATAGGTTGGGGTGTCTACTTTCCAAAATGGGGTCATTTGGGGGGGGTTTGTGCCATCTGGGCATTCCATGGCCTCCGAAACTGTGATAGGCAGTGAGGAGTGAAATCAAAACTTACACCCTTAGAAAGCCTGAAGGTGGTGATTGGTTTTTGGGGTCCCGTACGCGGCTAGGCTCCCAAAAAGTCTCACACATGTGGTATCCCCATACTCGGGAGAAGCAGCAGAATGTATTTTGGGGTGTAATTCCACATATAACCATGGCATGTTTGAGCAATATATCATTTAGTGGCAACTTTGTGCAAAAAAAAAAAAATAGAAAATAGAAAAATAGAAAATAGCTTGGGATGTCTACTTTCCAAAATGGGGTCATTTGGGGGGGTTTTGAACTGTCCTGGCATTTTATGCACAACATTTAGAAGCTTATGTCGCACATCATCCACTCTTCTAACCACTTGAAGACAAAGCCCTTTCTGACACTGTTTGTTTACATAAAAACTTTTTTTTTTTTTGCAAGAAAGTTAAGTTGAACCCCCAAACATTATATATTTTTTTAAAGCAAAGGCCCTACAGATTAAAATGGTGGGTGTTGCATTTTTTTTTTCCACGCAGTATTTGCGCAGCGATTTTTTAAACGCATTTTTTGGGGAAAAAATACACTTTTTTTTATTTTAAAGCACTAAAACACACTATATTGCCCAAATATTTCATGAAATAAAAAAGATGATCGTAGGCCGAGTACGCAGATACCAAACACGACATACTTTAAAATTTCCCACAAATGCGCAGTGGCGACAAACAACATACATTTTTAAAAGCCTTTAAAAGCCTCTACAGGTTACCACATTGGATTTACGGAGGAGGTCTACTGCTAAAATTATTACCCTCGATCTGGCCTTCGCGGTGATACCTCACATGCATGGTACAATTGCTGTTTACATATGACGCCATACCGACGCTTGCGTTCGCCTTTGCGTGAGAGCAGGGGGGGGACAGGGGTGCTTTTTTTTTTTTTTTTTTTTTTTTATTATTTATTTTGCTTTTTTAATTTTATTTTAGACTGTTCCTTCCTTTTTTTATTTTTTTTATAATTTTTATTGTTATCTTAGGGCATGTAAATATCCCCTATAATAGCAATAGTTAGTGACAGGTACTCTTTTTTTTAAAAATTGGGGTCTATCAGACCCTAGGTCTCTCCTCTGCCCTCATAGCATCTGACCACACCAAGATCGGTGTGATGAAATGTTTTCCCACTTTCCCAATGGCGCAGTTTATATCTGGGGGGGGGCATACCCTCCCACTGCTTTTAAAAGCAGTCTAGAGGCTAATTAGAATTGCTTTTACATGAAAGCCGACCGCTGCCTGAAGAGAATGATACCAAGATGATACCTGAACCCGCAGGCATCATTCTGGTATAACCATTCAAAGTCCAGCAACATACCATACGTTGATGGTTCTTGTTGGACATGTATTGTAATCTTTTTTTTTTCATTCAGCCTGTTGGCTGAACGAAAAAAATTGATTGATCGGTGGGTATGCCCACCATTAGAATACCTCCCTTCATCCACCCACTTCTAATGATGGGCATACATGCACCAGTTATATATGCCGAAGCATGGGGGCATCCTCCCTCAAAAAAGTTATGCCGCTCACAGACGTATGTACGCTGCATAAAAAGTTATGCCGCATACACACGGTCAGACTTTTCCACGGACAAGCTTCCGACGGAATTTCGACCGTATGTACGTGCATTAGGAGCAAAATCGCTCCTCCGCCCCTAATGCCCCCATGCTTCGGCATATATGCTCTTTTTTTAACTGTGGTGGTGAAATCACCTCCTACAGTGTTGGAGTCACGGCTTTAAATATCGTGGGAGCAAACGCTGTTGCTGTCACGCTAAATAAATCGGCGATGCAACTGGATGGCGTACCTGCTAAGTAAATGATGGTTAACAATAAAACAAACATTACAGTATAACATACCATACCTGCAAAGCAAATACTATAAAAAAAAATAGAGAGAATAGATATAGAACAATAGTGAGTAGACAGTAGAGAGTGAACATAAGAGAACAACAAATAGAGGAGAAAATTTTTTTCCACTTTTTTTCACTTTTATAAACTGTAAACTGAACGTTGCAGATTATGGTCTCTCAAAATGTGATGGCCATCACATCTTCCGAAACCCTGTGTTATTGTGCCTAGGACTGTGTGGTGCTGTACCCTACGCTAAAACTCAACTAGTGTGTGGTAGCGTTTGAAACATACACCAATGCAAAGACCAGGTTGGTCAGGACAGTCGGGACAATAAAAGCGGGTGTCACGCCTAAATCCGAGTTTGCTGCAGACACGACATCTTCTTTGGCGGGTTCTTTGGGTAGGGGTACCAGAGAGGATAAAAGGAAAATGCCTCTCATACAGCCGGCTCACTGCATTTGCGTTGGGAAGGTGGGGCAAAGCACCGTCTGGAAACAGAAGGGCTTCGGCGATCTCTTCCTGGAATTTTAGGAAGGATCCAGTCTGTCCTGAAGCTGTGTATAGCACATGAGCGTTCAGCAAAGCCAATTGAAACAAATAAACCGACACTTTTTTGTACCAGCGTTTGGTCTTACGGGTAATTAGGTACGGCGCCAACAACTGGTCATTGAGGTCCACCCCTCCCATGTTAAGGTTGTACTCGTGGATACAGAGGGGTTTCTCCACAACACCAGTCGCCGTAGGAATTTGGACTGCCGTGTCTGCGTGAAGCGAGGACAGAACGAAAACATTCCGTGAATCCCTCCACTTCACTGCTAACAAATTATTACACTGTAAGCAGGCTCTCTCCCCCCGACTAAGACGGGATTCTACAAGCCGTTGGGGGATGCCCCGGCGATTAGGTCGCACGGTGCCACATGCGCCAATTCCATAATCAAAAAGATGACTAAAAAGTGGCACGCTCGTGTAATAATTGTCCACGTACAAGTGGTACCCCTTTCCGAATAAGGGTGACACCAATTCCCAGACTATCTTACCAGCGCTCCCTATGTAATCAGGGCAATTTTCCGGCTCTACGTGACTGTCTTTTCCCTCGTAAACCATAAAGCTAGATGTATAGCCTGTTGCCCTGTCACAGAGCTTATACAACTTGACCCCGTATCTGGCACGCTTGCTGGGAAGGAACTGTTTGAATGACAAGCGACCAGAAAACGTAATCAGGGACTCATCAACGCAGACAACTTGATTGGGATTATACAAGGCTGCAAACCGTTTGTTGAAGTGGTTTACGAGGGGCCGAATTTTGTAGAGCCGATCGAATTCAGGGTCTCCCCGAGGACGAGAGAGTTGATTGTCACTAAAATGCATGAACCGCAAGATCTGCTCGTATCGTGTCCTGGACATGGAGGCAGAGAAAATGGGCATATAGTAAATTGGGCGCGTGGACCAATACAACCGCAATTCACTCTTTTTAGTAATGCCCATGAGGAGGGTAAGGCCCAGAAAGATCTTAAATTCGGAAACCGTAATTGGCTTCCAATCTCTGGCAAGGGACAGCTGGGGATTAGCGGCGATGAATTGACCAGCATACAAATTGCTTTGGTCCACAATAGATCTATAGAGATCTTCCGTGAAAAACAGTGAATAAAAATCCAGTGGCGTAAAATCAACTGTTTCCACCTGAATTCCGGGTTGGCCAGTGAATGGGGGAAGTACGGGTGCTGCAGAAGTGGCGGGGACCCAATCAGGATTGGCTAATGCAGCAGGAAGGGCACTATGGGCACGACGGGCCTGTCTTTGTCGTCTTCTTCTTCTAGGTGGCAGCGGGACACTACTTGTGCTTGCCACCTCGCCAGCTTGAACTGCACTTATGGGACTCACCACGTCACCAAGTGTTACTGCAGTGCTGGATGTATGTCCAGGATGTACTAGGCCGCTGGTGCTTGCCAGATCACCCGAAGGAATAGCGGCGCTAGTACTACTCTGCCCCATACGAGAGCCCTGCGGTTCTTGCACCTCAGCGACAGCAGAAGATCGGGATCTGGTACGCCTGACCCTAGCAGGGACCACTCCGTCGTCAGAGCTATCTGTCAGGGAGCCACTGTCGTCTACAGGTTCATATGAGCTAGAATTTGACAGATGCGTGACCTCCTCATCACTATCTGACAGGCTCATGAACAAGTAGGCCTCTTCATCACCAAACATTCTATTTGCCATTTTGGGCTCTAAATTTAGGGGTACGGTGGTGAGATTCACAGGAAAAAAAGCACCTGACCTGTTAGCGACAGTCAAACGCTACCAAAAAACTGTTAGCGATGGCAGAGATCAGGCCTGACTCTGCGAACGCTGCAGTTATGTGTTTTTGTGTTTTGTGTCAGTGATCGATTGATCGATACTGCACTTGGTTGGGCTGGGCTGGGCGAAGGTGCTAAACGCAGGTGCTAGCAGGTATCTGGGCTGATCCCGCTAACAATGCGTTTTTGGGAACCCTAAACTGCAGGGGACACTAGTATAGATCTGATCAGATCAGGTATCGATCAGTTCAGATACTATACCACTAAGGGGGGGTGTATGGTGCGTGCGTGGGTGTTAGCGCTACTGGCACTAATCTGACGCTGCCTGGGGCAACGCAGACCCTATCCGGCGCTAAAACCAAACTTTGATCACCCGCCGGGCAATCAGGGGGTTAAAACTTTATTGCAAAAAATATGGCGGGTGCCTTGATGCTATAAAAAATAAACTAGCTAAACTGCGTCACCTGTGACACTTATACTGTGATCACTGGTGACAGGGGGTAATCAAGGGGTTAAACCTTTATTGGGGGGGTTAGGGGGGGTCCCTAGACTTATTAGGGTCTAAGACTAATCACCCTAACAATTATTTTAGTCACTAATGACACTTGTACAGCAATCAAAAAAATATCTGATTGCTGTACTGGGTGACACAGTGACAGGCAGTGAAGGGGTTAATTTGGGGGGCGATCGGGGGGTTAACAGGGGTGAATTGTGTGCCTACGTGACCTGGTGTCAGTGTAGTGTTGTGCAACTCACGGTTAGATGCTCTCTCTCTCTCGGTCAGGAACGGAAAGACCGACACGAGGGAGAGAGCAGCATTTCCCCTGTCAATGTTTACAAAACATTGGCAGGGGAGAACAACCATTGGCTGAGGGTGATCACCAGGTCCATGCCAGATTTTATTGGCCTGGACCTGGTGAGTGATCGGTTC
This sequence comes from Rana kukunoris, assembly GCA_029574335.1. NCBI lineage: Eukaryota > Metazoa > Chordata > Amphibia > Anura > Ranidae > Rana > Rana kukunoris. The sequence goes on along the minus strand of CM056049.1, from coordinate 87,873,267 downwards.
TCTATCGAATCCGATCGTCGGGAACGGCGGGGAGGCGCGCGCGCGCGCTCCCTGGCCGTTCACGCGCCCGACGTAGAGCTACGGGCTCTCGCCTGGGCGAGCCGACCTGCCGCCGTATTACTGCGGCGGCTGGTCGGAAAGTGGTTAAAGTATTGGCCAGCCTAAGGCACACCTGTGCAATAATCATGCTGTCTAATCAGCATCTTGATATGCCACACCTGTGAGGTGGATGGATTATATCGGCAAAGGAGAAGTGCTCACTAAGGCCCCTTTCACACTTGTGCTACTTCAAAGACGTGTGATTTTGTGGCCGCGATTTTGACAAGACAGTCGTACGACTGTGGATCCGACTTTGCCCTATGACTTGAAGTACGACTTCAATGAGCAGGGACACGACTTTGATACCCCAATAATTAGGGGAAACTCCACCGCAATTTTTTGTTTTTTTAAACCGGCATGGGTTTCCCTTTCATGAGCATACCAGGCCCTTCGGTCTGGTATGTATTTTAAGGGGAACCCCTACACCGAAAAAAAATCCATACCAGACCCTTATCTGAGCACGCAGTCCGGTCGTTCAGGAAAGGGGGTAGGGTAGCATGTTCCTGGCTTCCTGACATGTGTTCTGCATATACTTTTTGTTATTGACCCAGCTTCCTCCCTACCCGATTTCGGATCCTACTATGTACCTTTGCTCAACCAGTTTCTGACCTCAGTTTTGCTCCTGATCTTGATTCGACATCCGATTGTGTACTGCATTGCCCGCTCCTTACTGACTCCTCACCTAACACTCCTGCTTGCACATTCCACTGGATCTTCCAGGTTGGCATTTTCAGTTTTGGGTCCTGCAAGCTACATCCTCTGGCACTCATGTTCCTCCAGTCCCTTTGCACAATCTGTCTCACTTTGTGGGGTGCATGGGCAGGAGATACAAGAAAGACTGCCCTCATCATCTTGGCCTCTTATCAAATACGTGACAGCCATGTTCTATTTTACCAGGGCAAGCAACAGAATGAAATCTAAAGTGGTTGCTAAGTGGTTGTAAGCTAAGTGGCTGCTATCACACAAACGTCCTGTTCTCCATCTCTTGAGTTTCCAGAATAGTCCCATGTTACTGTCGAGCTGTGTTTTTTTATTGGTAGCAATGGCAATGTAAAAAGAATGTTGTAACAGTATATCTGGCAAACATAACTGTTAAAATTATATTCTCTAATAACAGAAAAACTGTGTAAAATGTTCATAAAATATAAACATTCTAACATGGAAAGATTTGGAAACCATCCAAAAGCATTCATCTAGATATAAGCCCGGAATGCTATTCACTGCATTTATTTTGCTTTCTTGGCCACTTATTTTTCAAACTCATGGACAGGCTCATATAAAGACTAAAAATATCTAGCTGAATTAATTTTAGCAAAACAGTAATCTATCCATCCAATCAGCTATTTCCTGACTGCCCATGGCTTTTGTCCAGCATAAGCATTAAGGTCTGCTCCTTTAAAATATATTGATAGATAAACGTACCCATGGAAAAATGCCCACAATTAAAAGTTTTATATGATATGCAGAAACATAAAAATGCAAAGCAAACAGAGAACACTGGAGACTGTGATGCTCAAAGATACATTGGGAAAGTATTTGCTGATTTCCTGAGAAAAGAGAGGAGATATTCTCCCACCCCTGCCATGCAGCTCTGGAGCATTGAGTTCCATTCCCACCTAGGACTTTATCTGCCTAGAGTTTGTATGTTCATTCTGTGTTTACATGCCTTTCTTTCAGTGATATTAAAACATACTGCAAGGTTAATTGTCTCCCACCAATATTGGCCCAGCTGTGTGTATGACTGTGGTTGGGATATTAGACCGGCAGAAGTGCTAAGGCATTCTTTGATAAATGGTGTTCTCTGTAAAGTGCTGTAAAAGATAACAAAAATGCCTTCCTTCTGGACATTTCAGCAGTGGCGGCTGGTGCAAAAAAATGTTTTGGGGGGTGCAAACAAATTAATAAAAAAAATAAAAAAACATTAATTGCAGCCACTGTGCCATCAAATGCAGCCACTGTGCCATCAAATGCTGCGACTGTGCACACCCACCACTGTAATTCATATGCCTGGCGCCCGCCAAGGGACTGGGCACATGAATAGGGGGCGGCAGCGGCGAGAGAGAGAGAGTGACAGGAAAGGGGGGCGGCGCTCCTGCGCCCTTTATGGACACACCGCCCCTGCATTTCAGTATCATAACAAAAAAAAATGCTGGCTATGCACTTTACAGGTAGTTACTAAAGGGCAATTGATACGCATCATGGTGAATAATATAAGTGATTTGAAAAATTATTAATGTTGAATTCAAGGTAAAGCAATAATGCCAGTAGAGATACTTATACGTGAACATTTACGTCAAACACACCTCTGCATTGTTTGTGACAGTTAAAGGAGTTGTAAAGGAAAAAAAAAATTTTTGATGAAATTTCAGTTTAGTTTTTCATCTAGTTTCATGCTTGTGTGAAGTACAGAGACACAGAGCCAATACAGGGCAGTGTTTGTTTTTAAAATGAAACTGATTGGTTCTGAAGGGGTTTCACACAGTAATCACACCTTCTTGATTAGAGACCACAGAGAGAAGCTCCCAGTACCTTTTTCATAAGGAAACAGACAACCAGGAAGTGTGCAGAACAGAGAAGGATTACAGCAAAATCGAACAATGAGGATATGAAAGCAGGACTGCATTAGGGTAAAGGAAGCTATTTAGCTAAAAAAAAAAAATCCCTTTAGTGACCCTTTAAGTGCTACTGATTTCTGCTGGGCAGGAGGAATACATCCAAGGGGAATGGTATAGATGAGAGCTTAACTGTTGATTTTTCATAAAAAGTCTGAATTTGCATATCAAGAACATTTCTGTTTAGTCTGCTTAGGCTGTTGGAAAAATAAGTTATAGGTTGACGTAGCTGAAGAAGTTGACTACTGCTTACTGCTTTGTTGACATGCCCAGGGAATGGAAAGGTTCACTTTAAAGCATCCAGTTGTTGAGTCTCACAATATGTTCATATATTTACTGAAAGATAAGGGCCGTTTGCCAGCTTTAAATTTTTAACGGTGGTTGTGGTTTTATCATAGATTTACGAAATCCTGCAGTAAATCAGATGATGTCCTTAATTCCCCAGCTGTACACAGTAGCCAAGGCTACACAGGCAAATACAAGAATGTACAGTACGGAATTCTGAAAATTCCATTGAACTAAATTCTAAATCCGGGTCACTGGCTGCAATTTAATGGCTCTGCCTAATCTCTGCTAATCTTTCCCTTAATTCATAATGCTTGTAACATGTGAGATACTGTACCTTTGTATTGTTGTATTATAAAATGTGATTAAACCTGTGGATGTTCAGAAGAAAATCACATCTTTAAGACCAGTATCTTTTAGTAAAAGATGAACATAAACAAGCAACTGCAGGAAAAATTCAGTGGAAGCGCTCATTATCGCACAGATTATTAGGCTTGTCGGAAAAACCTTAAAGGCAAATCCTTCTACCTTCTGGTAAATAACGGTGTTAGCAGGGCCTTATTCCCCACCAGCAATGGTCATGCTGGCCAAGGGCACTTCCCACCGTCCTCCTGTAACAGGAACGCAATAGGGTACCATACCCTGTATAATGGAGGAACTCCAACATCTTGCTTACTCACATGCTCCTCGCCTAAGGCCCACCTCATGAAATAAATACATTTTTCACACGATCAGCCTTTATACTGTTTTACCTTAACTGGAACAAAGTGCATAATTCTTTCCAACATAATTTCGCCACTGCCAATTTGCACCTGACATCAGCAACACTGTACGGTTAAATTTCAACTTTCAAATGCTGACCAGCACTTCAAGTTCCTCACTGTAGGTCTTTTTACACGTTCTTCAATGGGAACTATATGGGACCTACCCTGAAGGCTACTTTTTTGGACTGCAAGTCCATGAAGCTATAATCATAGTGGATCCCTAAACTGAAGCTTCATCCGTCATTCTTGAGGTTTAGACAGCTCTGCCAGAAAGTGCAGCAAGCATGAAGACCTGACTTTTTTCAACTACAGCCAACCAGTCCAACTAGGTCTTGTCCTTCGCCCAGCGTGTGACCAGCATATTGATGAGCTCATGACTTTCACTTGGTTTACATTGTTGCTCTAAAATAATGCGTTTTAGAGGACTTTACTGCAAATCGCAAAAAGTAACAGACTGTGGAAGGGGCAGGTGTGACTGACTCAGGCTCTTAGCAGTGTGCTGAGAGGCTGAGCCAGCTGCCGTAAAGCATCTGGAAGGATCCCAACATAATTGTCAGGATCCCACCAGAGCCTGGGGCAGTTCTGTCATATCAGCCAACAGCAGACTGTACCCAGCTGTCGGCTGAATCTGGGTCACCACCTACAACCACCTTCATTTTGCCTTCCCCACTGATTCTCCAAAATGATAAAAAGTTAGCTAAGGTCTTTTAATTTCCCAGCAACGTATTTAGAGAAAGGGAAGTTTTGGTTTTGCACATGGCTGCTTTCCAAAAATAAGGTCTTCCTTGAAGTTTATGAGAATTATACTTGGCTGGCTACATTCTTTAGTTGGTTCACTGGAGTTTCTCTCTAAAGTTTTGAGTGAACACATACCCTGATGACAGTTGTAATGTTGAAGGAAATATAATAATAATAATAAATAATGAGGTGCATTATGCTCCATGCCTTGTTATACCAGCATGTAAGACATATCATGTCATACAGAATATGGGTACTATTTATATAGCTGACAAGATTACAAGAGTATCTCCTGGCTGTGTAGAAGGAAAAATATGTCTGTGTGAATTGTGCTTTCATTAACCATAGACAGTTTTTTGATCATGGCTTCAGTGTTACTTTGGAATAATTCTTATTAAAGTACTAAACCCAGGACCCTGTATTCACTATATCTGGTCTCCCACAGTACACAGAACATGTAAATGCAATTATTTTAGTAAATATAAACTGCTAAATGCTTTCTCATCAGCATTATATAGCAGTCTTGTGACTTCTCTGTGCCTTCTACCTGTGCCTGGTTAAAGCTTGTAGGAGGAGTTTTCATTCTACCCTGATTGTCCTATGAGGATGCAGGACCCCTGAACCTTTGTCTGGACAGTGCTGATCAAGTGCAACCTCCCAGGGAAAAAAAAAACTCTCTAGCATTACACACCATACTGAGCATGTATAGATTGCCCCCAATGCTCTGTACTGTCAGTAGATAGATTGGGGACAGTGGAAGAAGGGAAGGGCAAAACAGACAGGATAAAACAGCGTTTTTACATAATGCGGAGGATTAACCCCTTGGGTTCCACAGTGAGTAAAACAGGCATGCTGTTCTGCATATATAGACTGATTTTACTGTTGCAATTAACAATTGTGGACATAATAATAAAGTAAAAGGTGCCTAAAAATCAGTGAATAAATTCATCAAAAATGGAGCAGACAGAATTGGAAGCAGCTGTGCATGGCAACCAATCAGCTTCTATCTTCAGCTTGTTCAGTAAGGCCTGGTTCACACCTATGCAGGTTGCAGTTTGCATATTCCAGGTGCATTTTGGGTTTTTCAATACACGTTTTTGATACAATAAAGTCTATGGAACCAAAAACCCGCAAAAAAGTCCCTGGCCTTTTCCATAACATGCACAGATGTGAACATGACCCATAGGAAATCATCTTAAATGGACTGTAGTGTGTTTCTGCAAAACTGAAAATGCACAAAAAAATGAATCGGTGTGAACCAAGCCTTAAAGGGGTTGTAAAGGTTCGTGTTTTTTTCACCTTAATGCATCCTATGCAACAAGGTGAAAAAACACCTGGTAATGACGGCCCCCCCAGCCCCCCCATTTTACTGAGCCCATTCACCTGCTGTGCGCATCCCCTGGCATGCTCTTCTCTACGGAGTCTGGCTGTTGATTGGCTAGATGGGATAGATTGATAGCAGCGCAGCCATTGGCTCGCGCTGATTTCAATCACATCCAATGACACAGCGCGCCAGGGGGTGGGGACAAGTGATGCAGTCTGCAGCTATAGCTGCCAGCTATATCATGGGAGCGTGCCGCAAGCTAACCCCCTTGGGAGAGCGCATCCCATGAAGGGGGTTAGCTCTTGCGGGGAGGAGCCGAGACAGCCACCGAGGGACCCCAGAAGACGGGGATCGGGGCCACTCTGTGCAAAACAAATTGTACAGTGGAGGTAAGTATAACATGTTTGTTATTTAAAAACAAAAGAAGACAAAGCCATACAACCCCTTTAAGCTTTGAAAAGTAATAATTTTTTTAATGATTTGCACACATTGACATAGTTGGTATCATACCTCCCTCCTGCATCCTCCACAGTCTGTTGATAGGGAGTTGCAATGGAATGGGAACTGTGAGATAATTGTTATCTAAACCACAGCTCATTAAACTGTGTGTTACCTTCTACACTGATATAAAAACAGCTTGCATACCAATCATTCATACTGGTAGCAAATTGCTGATTATTCTTAAAAAAAAAAAGGCTTGAACAGATTACAGCATACATATTTATATTTAAAGTATAATAGTCACTTGCAATAGGCAAAATAAGCACAGATGATACAGTGCATAAAAATAACACCGCTTTGCACTAAGACTTTGAAGTGCTGGTGGTCTGGGTTTAGTTCCTAGCAAAAAACACTCTGACTTCCCCAAAAAAAATAAAAAATTCAGTGGGGACATGGGGGAACGAAGTTCTGACACCTTTAGTACTGAACGTATGCAATGGCAAGGAGTCCTGAGGTGTGCTGAAGGGTCCATGGCTGCTGGGGGATCTATCGTTCCTGAAGAAGATCTATTTTTACATGGCAGTCTACTGTTGCTGGATAGGTCTATTATTGTTGCTGACGGTGGATATATTGTTACTGGGGAAGGATACTTATGTTGTTGGAGGAGTCAATTGTAGCTGGAAGAGATCTACTGTGAGAATAGTCGGGTTTCCTGAAAAGATGGAGGGCCGAGACCCCACTCAATTTGTGGAGTAGTGGATGACTGATCTCTTTGGTAAAGAGGCCTTCACACACCTGTATGCGGTGGACGGACCGTTTTCATCGGACATGTCTCCTGGGAGATTTTGGTCTGATGTGTGTACACACGATCAAACCAAAATCCCTGTGGACAGACAGCGCGGTGACGTGGTGGTGACGTTGACGCCGCCACGTCACCAAACCAGGAAGTAAAATACTTCCACGCATGCGACGAATCCATTCGACGCATGCGGGAGATTTCGACCTGCTGTTTAGGCGTACTAACCAGCGGACATATCCGACAGACTGCTTTCCAGCAGACAAGTTTTAAAGCATGCTTTAAAACTTTTGTCTGTTGGAAACCTGTCTGCTAGCACGTACACACGATCGAATCTGTCCACTGGAACTGGTCTGCGGACCAGTTTCAGCAGATATGTTTGATCGTGTGTACGCGGCCTCACTGTGAAGTCTTACAGTGTTGTGGCACCACCACCACCACCAAAGGCCCAATTTTTCTTCCCCTGTTTGACAGGGGCATGTAATTACAATTTTTGATATAGTATTTCACAGCAGGGCCCGTTCTTGCGCTTACTAAGAGTTAGGCCCCGTACACACGATCAGACATGTCTGATGAAACTGGTCTGCAGACCAGTTTCATCAGACAAGTTTGATGGTGTGTACGGCCCATCAGACCGTTGTCCGTCAGACCAAAGTTTTAAAAGATGCTTTAAAACCTGTCTGATGGAACCTGTCCGTCGAACAGGTTCGATGGTTAGTACACAAAAGCATCAGATCAAAAACCTGCGCATGCTCAGAATCAAGTCGACGCATGCTTGGAAGCATTAAACTTTGTTCTTTCATCACGTCGTTGTGTTCTACGTCAGCGCGTTTTGGTTTGATCGGATTTCGGTCCGATGGTGTGTACGCACATCAGACAAGTTCAGAGTTGTCTGATGAAAACGGTCCGTCAGACAAGTCTCATCAGACATGTCGGATCATGTGTATAGGGCCTAACTGTGGCTTACAGTGTTCTGGTATCACCAAGACCTAAGGTCCAATTTTCTGCAGAGTATATAGGGCAGGCCGTATAGTATATATACTGCTGTTCAGAATATGTAGTGCTTGGGGGCCTGGGGGACCTCCACGCCATTTTTCTTTCAATTTGGGTGCGGAGTTCCCCTTAATATCCAAAGACCCAAAGTGCCTAATAATGGGCGGGGGGGTACCCATGCTTTTTTTCTCAATTACTTTCATCTATATTGCCAGGACCGACAATACATTACAGCCGGAAGCAGTTTTAAATGACATTTTTCCTTTAGAAATGTAATTTTGCTGTGATATTGTTATAAATATGGGAAAACTGTGCCACTTTACAGGCATACTATAGACCCCCCCCCCCCCGGCACGATATTTAAAGGAATAGATATTTAATTTTTATTGTTTCACTTTAAGCATTATTAAAATCACTGCTCCCGAAAAAACTGTATTTTTTAAACTTTTTTTTGTATTGATACATGTCCCCTGGGGCAGGACCGGTCCCCAGACAATTTTTATAGCAATAACTTGCATATACAGTAAGCCTTTAAAAGTAGCACTTTTGATTTTTCACGTTCGTGTCCCATAGACTTTATCGGTGTTCGCACGTTCGAACAAACGTTTTGCCTGTTCGCATGTTCTGCTACAAACCAAACAGGGGGGTGTTCGGGCTCAATCCTAGTTAGATGTTCCTGGCTTAGTTCCAGTAGATTTGGTTTATAACGGCAAATTCTAGTATTGAATGAGTATCCATCCGTCCAGTCATATCTATGTATCCCATTTAGTGATTGTATAGATCTACATAAGGAGCCCGAATGTTGTATGATTCGGCTATAGAGATAACACTGGATGAGAAACAGAGATACAGTGGTGCAAAAGTACCTTATTTGAATGACTTCCTTGTGTGTTATACCCTGAAGATTATGTGTAATGGTTATGCTCTGGAACATGTATGTTATATTTCCTATGCTCAATAAAACCTTCTTTGTTTGAAAAAAAAAAAACAACATACAAGGGCCGAATTTGAGAGGAACCTACCAGCATGTTTTTCGAGTGTGAGAGGAAACCAGAGTACTTAGAGGAAACCTAAACAAGCACAGGAAGAATGCAAACCCCAGGCAGGTAGTGTACAACTGAGCTTTGAACTAAGGTCCCTAGTGCTCTATGGCAGAAGTACTTACCACTAAGCTCTAAAATTAAACTGTAAACCCTTTTGACTGATGAGAATAGTTAGGTGTAATCTGTAAAGATGTGTGGCTCTGCATAAATTAACAAAAATAAATAAAATGGGCTTGTAAATCTGAATTACAACTTGGTGTATAAAAAAAGAGAGCAATCAATAAAATTTGCAGTTATATGTGTAAATGGTCAATATAGCTGATTGGAGATGAAGATAATGTGGATGGGGGTTTTGGCTCCGACTAGATACAACCTAAGGTCCCCCAAAATGCATTTGTTAATAACACCCAACATACTCACACATGACACATATATATACTGTAAATATAACAACATAGCGATGCTTCCCTCAGTTTAATAAGGATGAGAGTGTTAAAGGTTGTTTTTTATGAAGGTCAAAGATATTCCCCAGCCTCCAATATAAGCATGGCAGGGTTTACTATCTCTGCTTGTCCTATTGATATGCCACTGTAAAGTCATTTCTGTACACCCACATCCGGACATCCAAATGAAAGTAATTGATACAGAGCTACAGCTTGATATAGCTTGACATTCTCACTTATGGATGATATGAAATACTGTCCAATCACTGGTTACCTGTAGCAGTGCAGTTGTGAGCTTATGGAAGAGGGGGATCATAGATGTTACCAGGCAATTTTGACATCTATACTTTCAGCATTTAAGGCGGTATGTACTTTTATCTTTTCTTTTCCAATAATTTTTCATATCAAGTTTACAAAGCAAAATTTAGTTTACATGAGGTGATCGTTTCCATATATTAAATGTCACAAAAAAAAAACAACAACAACACCAGAGACAAGAGAGATACAACTTATCTAAGCAAGGGTTCCCATTGCAACTCTCATCTCTACAATCTCCAGCTCCACAAACTACATGAGAAACCTATTGCGAGTAAACAAAAAGAAACAACAAATAGAAACTCCACAGGCCTCATGAAGAGGAAGAGGAGGGATCCACACCACAACACTATGTGGCCTAAGCTCCCATCTCAGCCCCTCAATCGAACCGTAGAAGAAGAAAGGAATGTGAAAGGAAAGAGAGAAAAGAGAGGAAAAGAAGGAGAGAAAGAAGTAGAAGGAGGAAAGATGTGCACCCCTGTTGTTCTCCTCTAAACCGTATTAATATATCATAATCCCTCAGACAGGTAATTTATCCAAGGTTCCCAGACTTTGTCAAAGAAGGGCTGTTTATCCAAAAGTATTGCCGAAAGGCGTTCATTGATCATGATCCATGACAACTTAGCCTTCACCAAGTCAAAGGGATCATGGGCGTCCTCCAGGACCTAGCTATCGCCACCCTAGATGCAGTAAAAATAAAAGAAATACGTTTCCTTGTATGGCCCTGCACTCCCTCCAGTGGGCTTCCTAGTAGTGCCTGCTGCGGCGATTTGGTCAAACTCACCTGGGTTAATGAATAGATAAAGTTGTAGGAGCGAATCCAAAATCGCCTGACTTTTGGGCATACCCACGATATATAGTATACCGTTCCCTCCATGCCACATCCCCAGAAACATAGAGAGGAAGTGCCAGGAACATATGTCGCCACCCTCGCTGGTACCATGTACCATCGCATCAAAACTTTATAATTCGCCTCAATCAAAGAGGTGTTGATGAATGATTTAGAGGCTACTTTTATCTTTTAATTTTAGTGTTAGGAGTTCCTCACATGTAGCTTTAGAGCCTAGTTTTAGGTTAAAAAAAAATACAGCACGGTTTGGTACTTGCAAATAATTAGAAATGCCTTTGTGCTGATGCCAGCTGTCATTGCTCTAATCCTCTGTATTTTACACTTACCTTTTTACTTACCTAAAAATCCTACCAAGCTCTACTCTGCTATGTCACGTTAAGAAGGGAGCCGTAGGCTAATTATCAGCTGTAAACTAGATTTGAACACAGTCAACCTAACAAAGGGTTAAAGAACTCAGGGCTTGGGTTGTGTATTGCATGTTAATGCACTTCTATCCCTTACTTTCACACTGTCATCTTTTCAAAGCTATAGACGCTGCTTATAGAGTCATATGAATAAATATGTTCCCAAAAGAATATGCATGAAAGCCCATTTTGGTGGATGTGTGAAACCATGGGTCTACTTTCTCTGCCTCCCACTCAGCTACACAGCTATACACACCTCAGGTGAAATGGACTTACCTCAGGCACACACCAGCAACCCTTAGGCCCCGTACACACGGCAGAGAACCTCGACGGGCGGAACACATCGTTCCGCCCGTCGAGGTTCTCTGCCGGCCGTCAGAATCGGCGACCCGCCCGTCGGGAAAGGCAACCAGCCATTCATCCAGACGGGCCGTCGAGCAAATAGAGAACCTGTTCTCTATTTGCTCGACGGCTTTCCCGACGGGCGGGGCTCGCCGAGAGCGTACACACGGCCGAGGTTCTCGGCAGAATGCGGCTCCCAGCGAGGTTCTCGCTGGTTTCTGCCGAGAACCTCGGCCGTGTGTACGGGGCTTTATGGAAAAAATTGGGCATCAGAAACCACCTGCCTCACCCCTGTGAGGGCAGGGGCCTCCCTCAGATTCCACCATGTTTCCCTGCCTTCCACCTCACGGGGCATTACTGCCGATCCTCCAGGCCCACTGGCGATCCTCCCAGCTACTGCCACCTTAGCCTTATTTAACCAACACAGTGCTGGATGAGAGACACTTTTCTGCAGAACATCATATGCAGCATCTCTACTGAGGTGGGTAAACGTGCTCAGGAACGTAAGGAAAGAAATTGCTCTGATTGGGGAGAGAACAGACCATATGGAAACCAAATTTGATGATCTTGTGCAATATGTCTATGTAGTAAATTAAAATAACTCCAATGAGAAGATATGGCGAATAGAGAATGGCAACAGAATCTCCGCATTAAGAGGGTCCCTGAGCTAGTGGGTGACACGGAGCTCCACTCCTATTAACTGGCCTTTTCTACTACTTTGGACCCAAATATCCTTGATATAGACTGGCATCTAAATCACACCCACACATCCTTGGGCCCTAAACCACCAGCAAAAGCGAGACTGAGAAATATTAAAGTCCGCTTCCATTATTATGAAAGCAAGGAGGTACTTTTGACTAACACTTGCAACAAATCGGCGATTGATTATATAGGTGAGAAGATACAGATCTTCAGCGATCGCTTTCCTATCACCCTTTGCAAAGTTAGGCATCTTGTGGCCTATCACCTCATATCTTCAGAAACACTGCATACATTACAGCTGGGGCCTTCTCTTTCAGTTAATCATCACAAATGATGGTTCTCAAAATAGCAATTGAGCTTACGGGAAGGGAAATCATTCCTCCACAACCTGGGTCTGCCACTGTTACCAGATGACGCCATGGCTATTCCACTGCCCATGCCCCATCCACGTGTAACTCCAAGTAAGATATGGACTCTGGCTAAACCTAAGGCCAAGAGACATCTCCCTATGCCTCAATGGACCTCACCAACCATCCAAGCAACCTACTTGAAACCATAGGGTAAGACATGCCTATAATTCTTATCACTTTTTTTTTTTTAAGTGTCTTGTGACAACTCTTTTTTTTTTTTTTTTTTTTTTTTTTTGAGTGTATTTTTGTGCGTGAACTCGAGAGAGAGGAGCCGGACTGCAGGAGTTGGGAGTAGGCAGACCCTCCCCCCGGAGGCAATCGCCATCCTTCTCCATGCCCCTGGTGGCAATGGCGGGTGTGAAGGGGGGCCTCCCACTCACCCCGCCCTACCTGCTCCTCTTGGGAGCCCAACTGGGGCCCAACGTGACCCCAATGGGGCAGAGGGACTCCCCCTATGAGGGAGTGAGGGGGCCTAGCCCACCCAGCCAGCCCCGTAGGTCCTTCGCCTCTCTTTATTTTAAGAGACCGCATGGCCAAAGTGCATGTGTTTTAAACCAATTTCGTGTGCGTGCAAGTGTGGTGGTTTTTGTGGGGGGGGGTGGGCGTACTAAGCACAGGCGTACCTTGCATAGCACACCCACCGGGAGCCGGGCTGAGACCACCAAACTCAATTCACATGTAGCCGAGACCGGGATCCGAACCCTTGGCTGCAGAGGTGAATGGCTTGTCAGCGCAGTGCCAATCACGTTGAGCCACCACAGCTCCCCATTCTTATCACTTTTGATATGTAGTTGTTTAGGCCATATTACCAGATCTATTTATGAATACCCAAATGTTTCCACGAGGACTTTATTATATATAATTGCTTGTGTACATTTTCTCAGTTTTCTTTTTATGAGAAAGTAGACAATTGCTTCCACCTTGGAGTTGTTATCTCAGTGCACCCCTCTTTTGCCATGGTTCTCTCCATGATATCCTGAGTTCTGTGGGTTTTTTTTTAACTTACTTTATATGTTCTTTGTGTCTCTGTGATCCAATTTACAGTTACCTATTTATATTTTTCATAATGCAATTCTTTACACCATTGTTTTTTACGCTCTGGAAATGACTGCCTATACATAATTGTCTTATCTCTTTGAAAATCATGTAATGTTACATTCTTAAATTTAATCAGAAAGAGGTGACTAGCCCTAAAGGCAGTCAAAGTTTCTAGAGCTGATGAAATCATGATTCAGTAAATGCATTTCCACGAGCGGAGTTCTTCCAAGTTTGCAACAAAACATTTTTCATTATCCTATATATCATCAGATCCCTCTGGAATTGCAGGGGTTTGCTATTTTGATGAAAACACTTGCCCTTTTAACAGTACTCTCCTCCAAATTAGACCCTCAGAGATTATACAGTATTAATTGTTGGATTGCAGACTTGCAGGTACCCCTCTGAATGTGTATTCCCCTAATGCATGTCAAATTCAATTTCTTTGGCAAACATTAGATAAACTTCTTCCTTCCTCTAAACCAGTGGTTCTCAACCTGGGGTCGGGACCCCCTTGGGGGTCGAATGATGATTTGCCAGGGGTCACCCAATCCTGGGCTGTTCCTGAAGCCCACACCGCTCTCCCAGCCATTTTGCGGCCACCCAGCAGGGCTATCCCTGGAGCCTGTGGACGCCCAGCTGTGGTGTTCCTGAAGCCCACAGCCGCTCACTCAGCCTCTTCGCAGGTGCCCATTCAGTTCACAACATAGCTGGGGGGGAAAGAGGTCAGCTGACTGGTGAGGAATGTGAAGTGGGAGGGGCTGGAGGAGACCCTATCTCCTGATTTCGGCATAGGTGTCACTGCTACGAGACACCACAAAGTCAGAGACACAGTGAGTAACACTACCTGTGATTATAGTTGCCATTAAAAGGACTCCGGTAGCGATAAATGTCCGTGGGTTATGGGCGCAAATGACTTGTCTTGCCTCGGGTGCTGACAAATTTTACTGTTAGGGGTCCCCACAACTTGGGAAATTTTATTAAGTGGTCACAGCACTAGAAGGTTGAGAACTACTGCTCTAAACCATCCACTCTTCTGGGTGGAGACTTAATTATGTCTCCCCACAGGTATAGACAGGCACTGTCAGGGGGGACCCCTATTAAATCAACAAATTAAACAGTCCCAGTCCTTTTGCACACTTTTTCGAGAACATCATGTTGAAAGATTAACCACTTCCCTTCCATCCTAGGCGGCTGTCATATGACGTCCTCAGACCTCCCAGCCTCTAGGGGGCGTGCCGCCGCATCACTCGGGTGCCATTGAGCGTGCCTGGTGGCTGCTATACCCACCAAGTACCCGCGATCAGCAGTTACAGAGCCAGGGACGTGGATTTGTGTGTGTAAACACACAGATCCACGTCCTGTTAGGGTGAGGAGACCAACGATATGTCTCTTGTACTTAGGGACACAGAACGGTCACCTTCCCCAGTCAGTCCCCTTCCCCCACAGTTAGAAGCACTCCCTAGAGAACACATTTAACCCCTTGATCGCCCCCTAGTGTTAACCCCTTCCCTGCCAATGACATTTATACAGTAATCAATGCATATTTTTAGCACTGTTCGCTGTATAAATGTCAATGATCACAAAATAGTGTCAAAAGTGTCCGATCTGTCCGCCGCAATATCGCAGTACTGACAAAATCGCAGATAACCGCCATTACTAGTAGAAAATAATAATAAAAATGTCAAAAATCGACCCCCTATTTTGTAGATGCTATAACTTTTGCGCAAACCAATCACTATACGCTAATTGCATTTTTTTTACCAACAATATGTAGAAGAATACATGTTGGCCTAAATTGAGAAAAAATCATTTAAAAAAAATGGGATATTTATTATAGCAAAAGGTAAGAAATATTGTATTTTTTTCAAAATTTTCAGTCTTTTTGTTAATAGCGCAAAAAAAATAAAAACCGCAGAGATGATCAAATACCACCAAAAGAAATCTCTATTTGTGGGAAAGATATCATCAACATTTCATTGGGGTACAATGTTGTATAACCGTGCAATTTAAAGCGTGAAAGCGCTGAAAGCTGAAAATTGGCCTGGGCAGGAAGGGGGTGAAAATGCCCGGTATTGAAGTGATTAAACATCCTATCCACAAACAGTTCACCTTCTATTTAGCAGCACATAATCTATTCAGATTATCTCACTTTTTTGTTTCAGCCCCATTGCTCAAATTTACGGCTCACTCTAATATTCCAATATCACTACCAGGATATGACGAGAGATTTAATGAGGTCCTTCTTAAACAAACAGAATTTCAGGAGCATTTAGCAGCAGCTTCAGTAGAATTGGTGGAACTGTATCTAAAGCATCTACTGTATGGGAGGCACACAAAGCCTTTTTCTAAGGTCATTGCATTTCTTCTGGTTCGCAGCTTAAAATAAGCATCATAAGTGTGAGCTCTTGCAGCAAAGGGCGGTGTCTTGGCTTATTGCCACGCCCACTGTAACTTGTCTTTAAATTATGTAATCAAATTAAGGCCATAGATGTGAAATGGGTAGGAAAGTCTCTCTTATGGACAAAATAAAAATTTCCGAATAAGCCTCACAGATTGCTAGTTAATAAACTTGGAGCTAAACCTGCTCCATCCACCTCTGACTTTGCGTTAAAATACAGACATTTGGCATTTTAATCACTTCAATACTGCGCATACTCATTATTCTACTTAATACTTTCACCCCCTTCCTGGCAGGCCAATTTTCAGCTTTTAGTGTCGTTAAGTTTTAAATGACAACTGCGCGGTCATACAACACTGTACCCATATGAGATTTTTTTTTTTTTTGAGACAGATAGAGATTTTTTTTGGTCGTATTTTATCACCACTGGGTTTTTTTATTTTTTATTTTTTGCTAAGCAAACATAAACACTGATTTTCTTAGATTCTGTTATAAAACTTTGCAAATAATACATTTTTCTCCTTCACTGATGTACTCTGATGAGGCTGCACCGATGGGCACGGACAGGTTGCACTGGTGAGGTGGCACCGATGGGCACTGACAGGCTACACTGATGAGGTGGCACAGATGGGCACTGACAGGCTGCATTAAGGAGGTGGCACTGATTAGGCATCACTTTTGAGGAGGCACTAATAGGAGACACTGATAGACAGCACTGATTGGCAGAACTGATTGGCACTGATAGGCAGCACTTATGGGTACTTACTGGCATTGTAGGGGCTGCACTGATCATCAGGACAATGATGATCAGTGCCCTGATCAGCAGTGTAAATGTCCCCTGTCACACTTGCTGGTTACAGGCTCTACTCATGCTGTGACAGCACGTGAGGAATAGAATGCTGATAACCAGCACGTTTGTTTACATGTGATCGGCTGGAATTGAACACAGCTGATCACATGCTAAAGGGTCGCTGTGATTGGTCCTTTATCCCATGGATGCCAGAACTGGATGACCATGCTGTAGCTGTCTTTCAGCTATAGTGCGGCCAAAAAGTGGTTAAAGCAACGCACTGCAGATGACACCAGCATTGTGGTGTGAACATGACAATAAATAAAACAACTGTTTTCTAAGTGACCTGCGTTCTTCCAGTGCCATAAAATGTAGCATGTGTGAACAGAGTCTAAGGCCGCATACACACGATAGGTTAACCAGAGGACAACGGTCTGATGGACCGTTTTCATCTGTCAAAACCGATCGTGTGTAGGCCCCATAGGTTATTTAACCTTAGGTTAAAAAAAAGCCAACTTGCTTTAAAATTTAACCAATGGAGGCCTAACCGATCGTTAGTAGGCACGACCATCGGTTAACCACTTGAGATCCGCCCCACGTCTAAAGACGTCATTTTTTTGAAGATGGATATCTCGGTAACGGCAGCAGTTGCTGCCACAACCAAGATATCCATCTCTTCGTGGGGCGGACCTGTTAACGATAACGGCGGTCATCGCGGCGGATTCACCGCGAGATCGCCGTTATCAGCGGCGGGAGAGGGTGCCCCCCCTCCCGCCGCTCTCCCGCGCCCTCCGCCGCTTACCTTAGCCGTCGGTAGCGGCGGAGGCGATCGGGTCCTTTTGCTGGCTGTCCGGGGATGCGACTGAGGGAAAAAATGTCCCTCAGCCGTCCCCATACCTCTGCTGGGCGGAAGTGACATCAAAACGTCATTTCCGCCCAGCGTCTTAAAGAGACATTTATTTTGTTTACATTTTTTCTTTTTTTTCTTTTGCATTTAAGCCTGAATATGAGATCTGAGGTCTTTTTGACCCCAGATCTCATATTTAAGAGGACCTGTCATGCTTTTTTCTATTACAAGGGATGTTTACATTCCTTGTAATAGGAATAAAAGTGATATTTTTTTTTTTTTCAGTGTTAAAAATTATAAAATAAATAAAAATAAAAACGAAAACTAAAAAAATATTTTTATAAAATGCCCCGTCCCGACGAGCTCGCGCGCAGAAGCAAATGCATACGCGAGTAGCGCCCGCATATAAAAATGGTGTTTAAACCACACAAGTGAGGTATCGCCGTGAGAGCAATAATTCTAGCCCTAGACCTCCTCTGTATCTCAAAAAATGCAACCTGTAGAATTTTTTAAATGTCGCCTATCGAGATTTTTACGGGTAAAAGTTTGACGCCATGCCACGAGCGGGCGCAATTTTTAAGCGTGACATGTTGGGTATCATTTTACTCGGCGTAACATTATCTTTCACAATATATAAAAAAATTGGGCCAAATTTATTGTTGTCTAATTTTTTAATTCAAGAAAGTGAATTTTTTCCAAAAAAAGTGCGCTTGTAAGACCGCTGCGCAAATACGGTGTGAGAAAAAGTATTGCAATGACCGCCATTTTATTCTCTAGGGTGTTAGAAAAAAATATATATAATGTTTGGGGGTTTTAAATAATTTTCTAGCAAAAAAAACTAGTCTCGTAAGCACCGAATCTGAAAAACAGGCTCGGGGCTCAGGTGGTTAAAAATCCATGCATGCTCAGAATCAAGTCGACGCATGCTTGGAAGCATTGAACTTCATTTTTTTCAGCACGTCGTTGTGTTTTACATCACCGCGTTCTAACACGATCGTTTTTTTAACCGATGGTGTGTAGGCACATCAGACCATCAGTCAGATTCATCGGTTAATCGATGAGAACGGTCCTTCGGATAAACAATCATTGAAAAACATAACATGATAGGAACACTGCACATATCCAGATTTCCAATATCATGCAGATGACTTCTTTTCTTGAACCATTCTATAGATCTAGCCCAGCGTGCATTTTATTGTTGCGTTTATTGCGGTAGATACGTTAGCCTGAGTAAAATGCCTTCTGGGATCTATAGAAAGGATGCTGCTTCAGCCAGTTTTCAGCCATAAGTGTAAACTTTCTCTTCTAGATTTCAAGCAAGGATTGCATATCGGACAATAAAAAGCTTTTGGCAGTGACTTGGTGTGTAGCCTTGTTGAAGATCAATGTTCCTTGAACTTACTTTCACCTGAGGTAACAGAACAAGTGTCAGGTTGCCAGGAAATGAAAAGACATATATCACATGGAGCAGCTCAATGTCTGTGATCTCCCAAGCATTTGTAAATAAAGTTTATTGGGTTTTGTCACTACAAAGAAGTTAGCCATGTTTACTCGATTATAGCATGACCCGGGTGGAGGAAATTAAGATTTAGAATATTTTTTGTTATTCTCACTTATCGCTGTTACCACAGCTGTTCATGGCTGTTAGGTTACAGAAATTATTCTGTAGGCAGCAGCAAGATAATAAGTAATTATACACAAAACGTGGCTAATGTTGGTTCCAAATCATACAACAAAGAACGAATTATCAGTATTGATTCTGTGATGACGTACGACATGCAAATCGTGACTGGGCCGCAAATTATCATAGGTTTTTATTAATACACTTTAAGTGGAACTGCACCTACTCACCTATCTCCGATCAGTCAATATTGTTGAGCAGATTATTATTATTATAATTATACAGGATTTATATAGCGCCAACAGCTTGTGCAACACTTTACAGCGTGAGGGCAGACAGTACCGTTCACAATACAGTTCAATACAGGAGGAAGGAATCAGAGGGCCCTGCTCATTGGAGCATACAATCTAAAAGTGATGTAGTGGTTATCACTTTCACCTCGCTGGTTTGAATCCCGACATGACACCATCTGACTGGAGTTTGCATGTTCTCCCTTTGCCTGGGTGGGTTTCCTCCAGGTACTCCAATTTCCCCCAACACTCTAAAAGACATATTGATAAGTTAATTGGCTCCTGTCTAAATTGGCCCTAGTACAGTAGGTGACTGGGATATTGTGTCAATCTCGCTCCCTTTCTCGGCGAGATTGACCACCTACGAGCCCCATCGCGGTAGCCAGCGCCGAGCTGGCTTGCCGCGATGGAGACAAAGCCGGCATAGAAGCGACGGGAATCCGACGCAGATTCCCGCCAATTCTACACGTGGGCGGAGTTTGTTATGAATCCTGAACGAGAAATCCCCGCCGGATTTTTAAAGAAAAATCCGGCATGGGTTCCCCCCTCAGGAGCATAACGGGCCCTTAGGTCGGTTATGGGTTGTAAGGAGACCCCCCTACGCCGAAAAAACGGCGTGGGGGTCCCCCCACAATCCATAACAGACCCGTATCCAAAGCACGCCGGCCGGCCGGTCAGGAAGGGAGTGGGGGCGAGCGAGCGTGGTACCTACCGGAGCATGATGGGACTGCGACGTCACAAGACAGGCCTATATATTTCGCTGCGAGCCGCGCGCCCGGCATAACAGCGGAAGGATGCGTCGCGTCAACATCTGGACAGCAGAAGAAGAAGAAGAAGACGCCGACGTCGCAGAAGAGGGGGCCGCCGCCGCTAGTAATTGAGCTAACACACGAAGATAGCGGCGGCGAGTCCTGAAGAAGAAGAAGACCCCCGGAGAGCGGAAAAGACCCCCGGAGAGCGGGAGAAGACCCCGGAGAGTGGGAGAAGACCCCCGGAGAGCGGGAGAAGACCCCGGAGAGTGGGAGAAGACCCCCCCGCCGCCGAAGACGTCGAAAGAAGCCCGCCGGGTGGTGGGCGCTTTTATCAAAGCGCCCCCCGGCGGCGGAAGAGAACCAGACGGCGGCACCCACCCCCCCACAGAAGCCCGCCGGAGGGGGGCGCTTTTATAAAAGCGATCATACACACCCCCCCCCCCGGCGGCCAACTAATAAAATATTTCAATACCCTGTGTGTTTTATTTGTGTTTACACTTTGTATTTGCAGGTGAATGGGTAGGGGTACAATGTACCCCATACTCATTCACTTAGGGTGGGGGGCCGGTATCTGGGGGCCCCCTTATTAAAGGGGGCTTCCAGATTCCGATAAGCCTCCCGCCCGCATACCCCGACAACCAACGGCCAGGGTTGTCGGGAAGGGGCCCTGTCCTCATCAACATGGGGACAGGGTGCTCTGGGGTGGGGGGCCGCAGTGCGCCCCCTGCCCCAGAGCACCTGACCCCCCCATGTTGAGGGCATGCTGCCCGGTACGGCTCAGGAGGGGGGGGCGCTCGCTCGCCCCCACTCCCTTCCTGACCGGCCGGCCGGCGTGCTTTGGATACGGGTCTGTTATGGATTGTGGGGGGACTCCCACGCCGTTTTTTCGGCGTAGGGGGTCTCCTTACAACCCATAACCGACCTAAGGGCCCGTTATGCTCCTGAGGGGGGAACCCATGCCGGATTTTTCTTTAAAAATCCGGCGGGATTTCTCGTTCAGGATTCATAACAAACTCCGCCCACGTGTAGAATTGGCGGGAATCCGCGTCGGATCCCCGTCGCTTCTATGACGCGCTCGCTGGAATGTGCTTTTACTATTCCAGCGAGTGCGAGATGTCGGCAGCCTGTTGCCGAGATTCAGCGCGATGCTGGCGTGCTGAAAACACATTCTCGGCGGCAGGCACTGTATATGTATGAATGTGTATTAGGGACCTAACGTTGTAAACTCCTTAAGGGTAGTGACTCATGTTAATGTACAATATACATGTAAAGCGCTGCGTAAATTGACGGCACTGTATAAGTACGTATGTAATAAAAAAATAAATACAAAATAAATAAAAGGGGGGGGGGGGTCAAGTGATACAATAGGTAATAACTGTGAGGAAAGAGCTGATAGAGAAAATAAAAGTACAGTTGTTAGGTGGAGGCAGAATAGTGGATAAAGTTGGAGATAGTCGGACAGAATGGAGTAGGGAATTCTAAAGGATGGGAGAGTCTCAGGAGAAGCCCTGAAGGGGAGGATGGGAGGAGGTGACGAGGGAGCTAGATAGCAGGAAGTCTTGGGAGGAATAAAGAGGACGATTTGGTTGGTATTTTGAGAATAGGTTAGTGATGTAGCTGGGGGCAGAGTTGTGGATGGCTTTGCAAGTTATTAGTATTTTGAAATTCATTTGTTGGGTGAGTGGCAGCTAGTGGAGGAATTGGCAGAGGGGTGGTAGACGTTGAGCGGTTTGTAAGCTGAATGAGCCTGGAATTAGCATTCATAATGGACTGAAGAGTAGATAGACCATGTAAAGGTAAGCCAATGAGGAGGGAGTTTCAGTAGACAAGGTGAGAGATAACCAGGGAGTGAATTAGGAGCTTTGTGGTTTCATTGGTTGTATTTGTATATGGTATTGGTTGTATTGTGGTGTATAAGGGTATATTTTTGAGATGTTTCAGAGTTTGAGGTGGCAAGCTTTGGAAAGTGATTGGATGTGGGTCTGGAAGGAGAGTTCATAATTCAGGACTACACCTAGCACCCTGGCATGCGGGGATGGGTTGATGGTTGTTCCATTAATCTTGACAGAGAAGTCGGGGAAGGGACACGTGGGGGAGGAAATATTTTTGACTCAGTTTTGCATAGGTTGAACCTGAGGAAGTGTTTTTTTTTTTTGGTCACCTGAAAGGCAAAAGGCATAATGAGCTAGTATGCACTGTATATTTGCTCATTATGAAATACTTATCTTAGAACGAGGCGTTGGTAACTTACCTAGTCCACACCGATGTAGCCTTGGCGTGTCTTCTGAGTATCGTGGCTCCAGCTTTGTTAATGGCTGGAGCCGCGATTTCGTCACTCCCGCGCATACGCACGGGAGACTTCTTTCCGGCAAGGTCCGGTCTTTTTTTTACGTTTATGTTCACAAAAAAATGAAAAACCCAGTGGTGAACAAATACCAGCAAAAGAAAGCTCTATTTGTGGAAAAAAAAATGTATAAATTTAGTTTGAGTACAGCGTTGCATGACCGCACAATTACCAGTTAAAGTAGCGCAGTGCTAAATAGAAAAAAAAGGCCTGGTGATGAAGGGGGATAAAATCTTCCAGGGCTCAAGTGGTAAAAGCAAATCCCCAAATGTTTTGAAAAATTCCTGACAGTTAAATCCAATATTGTTGATTGACTGATCACCACAGTCTTATCTTCAACAAATTCAACCATGGTACTGGTTTCTGTATTATATACCCATGTAAACATGTCAAGTAGGCCTGAGTTAAAGCGGAGGTCCGCACAATTTATTTTTATTTTTTAAAGTCAGCAGCTACAAATACTGCGGCTCTTGACTTTTAAAATAAGGACACTTACCTGTCCAGGGTGCCCGCGATGTCGGCAGCCGAAGCCGAGTAATCGTTTGGGTCTCGGATGCTGCTGCTGCCATCTTCGGTAAGGAGATACCTTTTGGCCTCACTTCCTGGTTCCCTACTGCGCATGCGCAAATCTTCTGGGACCTGTGTGTCTCCCAGAAGACAGCTTAGGGGACAGAGAAGGGGCCGGACGTGGCGTAGATAGCCACAGAAAATGTGGCTATCTATGGCTGGAAGTGGGAGAAAATACCTGTATCTGCTCCCCCTCCCCCCCTGAACACCGGAGAGGGGGAGTGTTACGAAAAGTGGACGTTCCATTTTTGGGTGGAACTTCACTTTAAAGACATACTGTAGGTGAAATAATGAAAGAGTTCCTGGACAAAAATAGAAATTCAGATTTCCTTAAACTCACCACACCAACTTTCCCACCTGTATTGGATAAACAGAGTATATTATACACCAGAAAAAAATACTATTTAAAGGCTAAAATGGGATATCATTTAGATGCCCCGAGTGCCACCTATACACTGATGATTTAATTCTAATGCCCGAGGTGTTCTAAGCGTATCCAGTATTGTTAAAATATTGTTTGGGAGCTTGCATCTCTTTTTTAAACCAATACTAATGTATTCTTGATCATGTAGAACAGTGGTTCTCAACCTTCTAGTGCTGTGACCACTTAATAAAATTTCCCAAGTTGTGGGGACCCCTAACAGTAAAATTTGTCAGCACCCGAGGCAAGACAAGTAATTTGCGCCCCTAACCCACGGACATTTAGCGGTACCGGAATCCTTTTAATGGCAACTATAATCACAGGTAGTGTTACTCACTGTGTCTCTGACTTTGTGGTGTCTCGTAGCAGTGACACCTATGCCGAAATCAGGAGATAGGGTCTCCTCCAGCCCTTCCCACTTCACATTCCTCACCAGTCAGCTGACCTCTAGTCTTTGCCCCCCAGCCATGCTGTGAACTGAATAGGCACCTGCTAAGAGGCTGAGTGGGCGGCTGCGGGCTTCAGGAACACCAGAGCTGGGCGTCCACAGGCTCCAGGAATAGCCCTGCTGGGTGGCCACAAAAAGGCTGGGAGAGTGGTGTGGGCTTCAGGAACAGCCCAGGATTGGGTGACCCCTGGCAAATCATCATTCGACCCCCAAGTGGGTCCCGACCCCCAGGTTGAGAACCACTGATGCAGAAGATCTCAGTTATCCCAGGAAAAAATACTGTTAAAAATCATGTATTCTTATTCTATATCATTTATTCTATTTTGGCAGAAAGAAAATACTGTACAAGCTGTGGATCTCACCTTTTCCCCAACAATCCAAACCTGGTGTGTCACAGTAAATATATAATCGAAGACGAAAACATAGGGAGAGATTTACTAAAACTGCAGAGTGCAAAATCTGGTGCAGCTCTACATAGAAACCAATCGGCTTCTAGATGTTTTGTCAAAGCTAAGTGAACAAACTGTAGTTAGAAGCTGATAGGCTATGCACAGCTACACCAGATGTTGCACTCTTAAAGTGTTACTAAACCCACAACAGTAAAATTAGGGGTTAATTTATTATTATTATACAGGATTTATATAGCACCAACAGTTTGCGCAGCGCTTTACAACATCAGGGAAGACAGTACAGTTACAATACAATTCAATACAGGAGGGATCAGAGGGCCCTGCTCGTTAGAGCTTACAATCTAGAAGGGAGGGTCAAGTGGAACAAAGGGTAGTATATGTGGGGGATGATCAGATGGACAAAATTAAAATACAGTTGTTAGATGTGGGTAGCATAGGCTTCTCTGAAGAGGAGGGTTTTCAGGGATCCTCTAGAAGCTAATAGAGAAGGCGATAGACAGACAGATTGGGGTAAGGAGTTCCATAGTCTTGGAGAGGCTGCATTGTGTAAAAAGGCTGTTTTATGCACAAATCCTTCCCTCCTGCACTGCCTATCTAGGGAAAGCCAGCTAACACAGGCAGGTAGCCAACCTGCACATACTTAGTTGTGTCTTTTTTAAGCTGGAGAGAACATTTACTTGTTCTCAGAGCAAGACAGGTCACATGATATTGGCATCACACATGTGGGCGTGTATACAGGCTCTAGTGGAAATCTCCTCCTACCTGAACTCTCAGCACTAGAGAAACTGTGCAGTTTATCACTGACTGTGGTATACAGATCAGCCAAAAAGGTATATAGTGGCAATATTTTAATGTAAAAAGAAGATTTATAAGGTGTGGGCACTGTGGGGGGGGGCAGTGAACTATATTCATATTACTAGGTTTAGTAAAACCTTTAGGCTGCTTTCACACTGGGGTGGGCGTTGACGGTAAAACGCTGCTAGTTTTAGGGCCACTAGCAGGGCGCTTTTAACCCCTGCTAGTGGCTGAATAAAGGGTTAAATGCGCCCACTTAGCGCCGCTGCCAAATTGCTTTGCAGGCACTTCAGCGGTGATTCATTTAGATGGACAGGAGCAGTGGAGGAGCGGTGTATACGCCGATCCTTCACCACCCCAAAGATGCTGCTTGCATGACTTTTTTTAACTTCTTGCCAGCAAACCGCTCCAGTGTGAAAGGACTCTAGCTTTCACACTGGGACTGCATGGGAGGCGTTTTTCAGGCACTTTATAGGCGCTATTTCATAAAATATGGGATCTATAGCTAAACAAATATCAAGTGCCTATATCTACACTATAATTATTATAATAATGCAGTCAGTCCACCCTTTTCTTCAAGAGAATGCAGATTTTCGTAACCTGCTGTAACACATTTTTGTGCCTATATATATATATATATATATATATATATATATAGTCGTGGCCCTCTGACCGAGAGTGATGTGGATCACATAAACACGCGACAAGACTTACAACATAAATAGACCTGAAGTGTGCCTTGGTGGTCTGGTCAGTATGCCAAGAAAAGGGGGCATACCCAAAGTAAGTAATGGGTAGTTAATTGAAGAAGGATATGCTGAGAAGTGCCCTGAAAAAGGGAAGGGCGGGAGGGTGTCGAATGCGATTGAATGCGCAGACTCACGGACATGAGGTGAGCTGGGAAGAGTCGGCCCAGTGACGTGTAGTACTGCACACTGAACCGACAAAGAGCATGTGTGAGTGGGCTGCTTAAATACCCTCCGGGCTCCTCCCATAAACTCAGGCCACCATACTGGCCTTCTTATATATATATAATTTACGTCAATACCATATTGTAACTGTACTGTCTGCTTTCCATTGTGCTTTAAGACCAAATACTATGTAACACACTGTTT
Organism: Rana kukunoris; assembly: GCA_029574335.1. Lineage (NCBI taxonomy): Eukaryota > Metazoa > Chordata > Amphibia > Anura > Ranidae > Rana > Rana kukunoris. The sequence continues at coordinate 87,846,870 of CM056049.1, read as the reverse complement.
TGGTTTAGCAAAAACTACAAAAAAATACCAGTAAAATCTACTGATTGAAAAAAAAAATGTCTTCCTAGGTCTTTTGCCCCTAAAGGAACACTAAAGTCAGGTTTTAAAAAAAATAAAAATAACAAACATGTGATACTTACCTCCACTGTGCAGTTTGTTTTGCACAGAGTGGCCCGGAAACCTGTCTTCTGGGGTCCCTCGGCGGCTGTCTGGGCTCCTCCTCGCAAAAGCTTTCCTTCTTCATGCGAGGGCGCTCGCATGGAGGAAAGCTTTTGCGAGCGCGCTCCCGTGATACAACGGCGGCCATAGCCGCCGACTGTATCACTTGGCTCCGCCCCCCAGCGCGCCGCGTCATCCGCCCTGATTGACAGCAGCGCTAGCCAATGGCTGCGCTGCTATCAATCTGCCCAGCCTAGCCAATCAACAGCCAGGCTGGGAACCGAAGAGGACGACGTGGACGCGCCCGAGACATTCGAACGGTCAGGTAAGTACAACGGGGGCTCGGGGGGGGGCGGTGCTGCTAGGATGCATGAAGGTAAAAAAACGTGTACCTTTACAACCCCTTTAAAGTTATCAATACCTCTCCTTCATCCAGGGTTAAAATTGGGGCAACAAATAATAGAGTGGCATAGTAATTAATTTACTCATTCAAAGAACATATTAGTAACCAATGCGTCTTTCAAACTGTCAAGTAGAAAATAATAGAGACGGACAGAGGCTACAATCTGCAGACAGGCTCACGGGAGCTACAGTTGTCTGCTGATCATTGTCTCCTACTTTGGGATAGGCTTCTATTACTCTGTAGAGTGAGTCTATTGCCTACACAAGACCGTTATCCATGTCATGGAAAAAAACAACGTTTTTCTCAAAGTGATTCCTCTCAAGCCTGCCTTGCATACACACGTTCGTGAAAAAAAATGCTCGAGCAAAGAGCGGTGACGTACACCGGCACTATAAAGGGGAAGTTCCATTCGAATGGCGCCACCCTTTGGGCAGCTTACGCTAATTTCCCCGTCTCATAACTTGCTTTTGAGCTTCCCCCCCCCCCCCCCCCCCCCCCCCCCCCCGTTAAAGCGACTGTTTTTCGGAACGTGAAAAAACGACGACGTGAAAAAAAAAAACGAGGAGAAAAAATAGAGCGAAAAATGCTCTGGAGCCTGCACACGACCGTGTGTATGTGGCATATGGCTGCACAGTCCTGATTGGTGCTGTGCCAATCACATGATTAAAAAAAATCGGTTTTAGAAGAGCAATAGAAATAAATTATATAACTATCAAATAACTTTCACAGCTCCCTTTAAATCTTTAATGAACATCAAATGTGTATTTTTTTTTTTTTTTTTGCGTTAATATGGTGTAGGGGTCAAAGATGTTTACCATTAGCTTTCATTTTGTTCAGATGTCATCTGCATCGAAGGCTCTTTTACTTTACAGGTATTAGGAATTACATTAGATATATTTAATACTGAGTTATATAAAACTGAGCTTTTCTTTTGAGTTTCTTAGTAAATGTAATCAATCAGCATACTATATTCTGCCCCAATAGTGTTTAGCAATAGGAGGGCGAGGAGGAGGAGAAAAGGTGGGGAGAGACTTTTACAACTGTTTATATGCCCATATATACTCTATACCAATGTGGGCTGTACGGATAAGAAAAAGGAGGAAAGTAAGAGCTTAGAAGGGAACTGAAACTGCAGCATGCTCAGCGAGTGACAACAGCTGGTCTGCACAATCTAAGGCTGCAGTGGGGACACAGAGAAGATGGGAGGGACAGTTTAAGGCATGATCAGCCAGGTAAATTTAACTCTACACAAAACAAAAGATTTAGTGGCTTTATGAGTATGCATGCTCTGTTATAGCATGTAAGAAGAGTTTTTCATAATCTGGGTTTAATGACACTTTGGGGGAGATTTACTAAACCTGGTGCAATCAGAATCTAGTGCAGCTGTGCATGGTAGCCAATCGGCTTCTAACTTCAGCTTGTTCAATTAAGCTTTGACCATAGAACCTAGAAGCTGATTGGTTTCTATACAGAGCTGCACCAGATTTTGCATGCTCCAGTTAAAGTAAATAACCCCCATCTCATTTATCCCAGTGAAAAATCAATTAACCATAGGATGTGAATAGGGTATCTCCTCTGCCACCTATTGTATTTAGACAGTCACAGATTCAGAAGCTGCCTGTATACATGAATAGTGTTGCTCACGAATATTGCATATTCGAGTATTCGCGAATAAATCGAATATCGCGGTGAATATTCGCTATTGCAAATAATCTTATTTTTTCAAATTTATTTTTAAAACAGATCACATCCTAGTGATCTCCATCGACGTCTAAAAGCATTGCTGGTATGATTAGAGACCCTGGGCTGAGTAGCTGAGGCGATCCTTTTATGTTGCCGAATATTCGCAATGCGAATATTCGTATTACGAATATTCGCGAATACTTTCGCTGCCCTTCTGTGTTTTGTGTATAAAAAAAATAAAAATAAAATTAGCTTTAGTTTAGTCATATAAGTTTGTGTAAGTAGAGTTAGTGTTTAGTGCATATTAGTTTAGTAATCCAGGAAATGATCTCCGTTTTCGCGCGTGTTGACGAGAATTTCGCAATCAATTTCGCATTCGCATTAGCGAAATTTCGCATTCGCATTAGCGAAATTTTGCAAAACATTTTTTTTGATAAAATATCACGAATATTCGATATTAACGAATATTTTGCGAATATTCTTCTATATATTCGTGAAATATCGCGAAATCAAATATGGCGTATTCCGCTCACCACTATACATGAACAGAGACTGTATCTGATTGAATGCAGTTACTGTTCGGCTGACAGTTTTCCACAAGGCTCCTTTGATTTTGAAATCGACTTTTGGTGAGAAAGCTGGTGCCAACACGGCCATCCACGGCTCAAATTTTGGTTGACCCAGGAGGCCCAATCATTTTTTTCCTTCACTGCCCTGAATTAGAAAACATAGACTACTATCTCCAGTGGCCTTGAGGTCCACGCAACAAATGCCAAAGGGCCACAGGGCCACAGGATAGGCACCAGGGTTCCAAAGTGATGAAAGGTGTACCATTGTTCTGTTTTATATGTGGTATCCCTCAGGCCCTATACACACAATCAGACATGTCCAAGGAAACATGTCCGACGGACCGTTTTCATCGGACAAGGCTGAAGTGGTCTGTTGGTCTGATGTGCGTACACACCATCGGACTAAAATCCCCTCGGACCAGAACGCGGTGACGTAGAACACAAAGACGTGATGAAAAAACGAAGTTCAATGCTTCCAAGCATGCGTTGACTTGATTCTGCGCATGCGGGAGATTTTGGTCCGATGGTTTGTGTACTAACCATCGAACCTGTCCAACGGACAGGTTTCCAGCGGACATGTATTCAAGCATGTTTGGAAAATTTTGTCCGCTGGAAAACGGTCCGATAGGCCTTACACACGATCGAACATGTCCGCTGAAACTGGTCTGCAGACCAGTTTCAGCTGACATGTTCGATCGTGTGTACGCGGCCTCAAAGATGACTTTGAATGAAGTTGTTGTGAAAGTATGATGCAATATTTTTAAACTGGGATCTTGGCTGGCAGCACAGTATAGCAGTGTTTTGGCTGCACAGATCCCTCTCTATTTACTGAGGTCACACCAGAGATCAGAAATTCCTCTGCAGCCTGTTACAATTGCACAGTGACCTTGAGAAGCCCCACCTGACAAAAGCCCCGTCTGTCTAATACATTGAGGCTTTGCACTAGCCATCGACTTCCAGTGCATTGTGTCATTCCCTCTTCGAGGAAATCCTATGTTGGTTTTCTCACATGGATGCGAATGAAAAACCGCACATCTCACCAATCAGCTTTCCATGAAGGGACCCGTATATAAACACTTGCTGATACTTACAAAACTGGCTATGTTATTTTTTGTGTACATTTGTGGTTTCTATTTCCTACCATAAAATGTATAATATCTTTAACTCCATAATGGATTCCTTGTAACTTCATGGTCTGGAATGATATTTTTCCTATGTGTCTGTTACATGGGAGTTACTTTTTTATATGTAGTCAAAAATATATTGTTTACTTTAGTACATTTTTTTTGGAGTATCACTTGTTTTTTTGTCTTGTCTGGCACATCAGACAAAAAAGATTTGACATTTGATTTGGAAAGGCTTTCTATAGACAGGCAGAACTTTAATTGCTGGCAGGGGACTGAGATGAGACATCTGCCTGTCATTATCTCGCTGCTTGAACTGGAACCGCTTAAGTTCTCTTGTCAGAATGCTAGAGGGTTCTCTACTCTACCCATAGGTTTTCCCAATTCCACTATGAACATCTCTCTAGCTTAGTGGTTCTCAACCTTCTAGTGCCGTGACCCCTTGATAAAATTTCCCAAGTTGTGGGGACCCCCAGCAGTAAAATTATTTTCGTAGCGTGGGTTGTCAACACCAAAGACAAGACAAGTAATTTGTGCCAGAAATTTAGCGCTCCCTGAGTCCCCTCCACTCATACAGTTCTAAAACCTCATATGGTACATTTTAGGATGTACCAATCTTTCTCGTTGGTCTCCTCTTTTTCCCCTTTTATTTCTCGCTATCCTAATTTCTTGTTTTTCTTTCCCCCATCCCTCTCTCTAGCCGTCTTTCTTGTTTTTTCTCTTATTTTTTCTCCCTTTTTCTTTCTTCCTCTCCCATCCATTCTCTATTTTTATTCCTTCTCTTACTCCTTCGTGGAGGGGGAATCGGATGAGTGGCAATGCTGGGGGGAGTTCTGATCAGCCAACTTAGGTGCTCTTGATCAAGGTCATCTGCTGATCTGGGGACTTTTAATGGCAACTATAATCACAGGTAGTGTTACCCAGTGTGTCTCCGACTTTGTGGTGTCTCGTAGCCCCTCCCACCTCACAATCCTCACCAGTCAGCGGACCTCTAGTCTCTGCCTCCCAACCCATGCCATGAACTGAATGGGCGGCTGCGAAGAGGCTGAGTGGGCCGCCGTGTGCTCCAGGAACAGCCCAGCTGGGCGGCCACCGGCTCCAGAGATAGCCCTGCTGAGCAGCCGCAAAAAGGCTGGGAGAGTGGTGCGGGCTTCTGGAACAGCCCAGGATTTGGTGACCCCTGGCAAATCATCATTTGACCCCCGAGGGGGTCCCGACCCCCAGGTTGAGAACCACTGCTCTAGCTGAAATAAGTGGAAGGCAATTCCTGCATAATGCATGTTTATATGGTATGTAAGCAGGTTGCCTACAGTGTATTAGTTAGGTGGCTGCCAAGGCTGGGGAAAGGTTAACTGCTAGCGCCTCAGTTCTTGGACTTTTTGGGCCCTGACTGTCCACCCTTTGATAAAAATGGAGGTGGAAGGCCGGGTTTTCGGAGCACACTCCTAGACTGCTGTGACCAACATGGAACACTGAAAGGGACTGCTGCGTCTTGTAGCCTGTTGGAAGACACCAGAAGACCAGAGCACTGATGGTCATGGACTATCACCTTGTTGAGGCAGCCTAGTTTAGTTAGTTAGGTTTATGTCGCACTGGAAGCATACTTGTTGGACTTCTGCCACAAATTTTCAGTAAAATGTCAATCATTGTTTAAAGTCTGGTTTGAAAAGTAATTTAAAGGGGTGCACAATTTCTGAAATATTAAAGAACAGGGTCAGTGAAGCACATGTGGGGAATGAAGCAAGGGGTTATCTCAAGACAAGTGGAGGAGGAATGCAGTTGCTATGGGTAACCAGCTGGTCATTAAGCGTCATACCTGGCATGGTGATGGGTCCTCTGGTAGTGAAGAGGCCAGTGATATATCTCTCTCCCGAGTGGTTGGTTCCCTCAGGAGTATCTGGGACCAAACTCACGTTATGGAGACCCATAGCTTAGCTGCATGGCACGGAAGAGTAAAGGAGCTAAAGTGGTAGTAAAGGTTCAAATGTTTTAAAAAAAATAACAAGCCTGTTATACTTATGTAGCGCTACCCCCCGAAGGAGCCGCTGGCTAGATTTGGGACCGGTATGTTACCTCTGTAGCATGTCTAGGGGTATGATGAAAAGTAGATGGTGTGAGCAATGATATAATGTCCAAACAGCAAGGTGTCATTTTCTGTGCTTTTATTCTTATGCCAAACACGGCAACAGGTAACTTCAGGTGAATAGAGGAAAGGTGATGAAAGAAGAAGTTGCAGGTGCAGGCCTTAACTATGTACAGAAGCAGTCCTGCTTCAATGATACCTTTGCTTCGTCGCCACTGCAGCCGGAGTGGGTGTAATGTACCCGGACAGTCTCTCTCACAGAACTGGCAGCCGGAGTATTACTCTGAACCCTGAGAAGGTAACAAGCCTCTGCCACAGACTTGGCTTAATGGAATAGGAGAGGTACATCTGCCACAGGCCCTTGCTCTGGAACGTAGTTTGGTGGAGCGACTCCTTCTCACTAAAGTAGTTTGCCTGAATTGTGTTCAGGTAAATCCTGATTTTGGGTGATCGACTGACAGGTTGCCATAGAACAAACTTCTAGTGTCCGGTCCCCTTGATCCCTAATGGCTTGTCTGGGTCTTATTGGATCGCCTGCCTCCGGGCTCTCCTCAGACTGACTCCCCACCGAACAGCACAACTCGCTTGGGATCTTCTCATAGAAGTGAGGACCCAGTAAGTCACTGGGGCCTCTTTGCAGCTTTAGTTGCTCCCGGCCATGAGGGCCCAGAGTCAGGAACTCTGTGTAGCATGTGTGCCCCGGCCTGGTAGGCCATAACGCCAGGGCCTGTGATGTGCGCACATCCTAAAGGTGGGTGCCGCACCCGGATCTAACTTCGAAATCCCGATGCCAAGATGGCGCCCTTAAGAAGTACCCTCCCCCAGCATGCCCCGCGAGGGAAAACCTCCTGTCGTTCCAAGATGGAAAGGTATCTTTGGAACGTAGAATGAAACAACAGCACAGCATAGCACTTAACTAACATAAATCATATGGATGAAAGCTGTGTAACTCTCTCATCCCCCTCTAAATTTGAACAGCGTCCGTACTTGAAAGTACAGGGGCGCTACACTTACCTCCAGTGTGCAGCTCTTTTTGCACAGAGTAGCCCCGATCCTCGTCTTCTGGGGTCCCCGGCGGCTGTCTCGACTCCTCCCACATCAGCTAACCCCCTGGGAAGAGCTTTCCCAAGGGGGTTACTTTGCAGGCACGCTCCCGATTCCTGCATTTGCATCCATAGACATGAATGCAGAAATCGCCCCACCTCCCAGCGCCTGCGTCATTGGATTTGATTGACAGCAGCGTGAGCCAATAGCTGCACTGCTATCAATCTATACAATAAAAAGCCAAGAAGACAACTTTTCTTGTCATTCTAGCTGCACCATCTATCCCACGGGGGTGGGGGGGGGGGATGCAGTACAGTTGGAGTTAGTCCAGAGACATTAGCAGGTCTTAAATTGTTTGCTTGATGATCTTCAGTTTGGGTAACTCATGTTACCCTATTCACCATCCAAGTTCAAACTTTTTCCAAATAAACAAAACAAAACAAAATCCCCTGGACTGATTATTGTGCCTCTGTAGAGAGTGTGAAAAATTCTCGTTGCCTAGCTGTGTGGGGGGAAAAGCACAAAATCCAGAGGCCCTTGCGAGGGTAGCGCTACAGAGGCCCTTGCGAGGGTAGCGCTACATGTGGGGGCTCATCCGGGTTATCCCCCTAAAATTGCACAGCTGTTGCCCATAGCAGCCGGGAGTAGGGATGAGCTTTGTGTTCGACTGGAACGTATGTTCGACTCGAACATTGTATGTTCGACCGTTCGTCGAAATACGAACACAACGGGTCGTTCGCGCCAAATTCGAGTGACGCGCCACGGCCCATAATTCACTGCGGCATTGCGCGCTGATGATTGGCCAAGCATGCACTATGACCCGCATGCTTGGCCAATCACAGCGCGCAAAAAACAGAGAGACATAATTGGCCAAAGCCAGGGTGGCTTTGGCCAATTATAGCTCAGGGCTTTAGCACACGCCCCACACTATAAAAGGCTGCCTGCTGGGCGGCTTCGTGTAGTGTGTTCCAGCGCTGGTTACAGATCAGACAGAGAGAGAGAGAGAGATTGTCTTTTTTTCTAGCTAGATAGAGCAGGCAGGCTAGTCAGTTAAATTTACAGTGTGCAGAGGATATATATACATCCCAGGAGTTATGCATATATTTATACACTGTATACATAGTTTAGTTTAGTTGATTGTGCTAGCTGCAGTGTTCTCACGTGTTGTATTGCCCGTGTGCTCAGTGCACCTAAACCAACTTGCTGTATACTGCAAGTTTGCGCATTACTTTGCAACTAAACCCACTTGGTGGTGCATAATGCAAGTGTGCTCATTACTTTGCAACTGAACCCACTTGGTGGTGCATAGTGCAAGTGTGCTCATTAATTTGCAACTAAACCCACTTGGTGGTCCATAGTGCAAGTGTGCGCATTACTTTGCAACTGAACCCACTTGGTGGTGCATAGTGCAAGTGTGCGCATTACTTTGCAACTAAACCCACTTGGTGGTGCATAGTGCAAGTGTGCTCATTACTTTGCAACTAAACTCACTTGGTGGTGCATAGTGCAAGTGTGCTCATTACTTTGCAACTAAACCCACTTGGTGAATAGTGCAAGTGTGCTAATTACTGTGCACCTAAGCCTACTTGGTTTATAGTGCAAGTGTACTAATTACTGTGTACCTAAGCCCACTTAGTATATAGTGCAAGTGTGCTAATTACTGTGCAGTGTGCACCTAAGCCCACTTGGTTTATACTGAAAGTGTGCTAATTACTTTCCACCTAAACCCACTTGTTTTATACTGCAAATGTGCTAATTACTTTCCACCTAAACCCATGCCAAGATCTGGCATTGGAATGCCCCCCCCCCCACCCCTAAAATAATCAACATATTGTTGCCGCACAGCACGTGCGCTTTGGGGGGCCAAGCCTGTATGGCCAGGCTCATGGGCCGCCACTGGAACATCAATGGCCTCATCACCAGGCACAAGTGTCATGTAGTTTGTTGAGGGTCTCTTTAGGAAATTGTGCAATATGCAGCAGCAAAGTATGACATGGTTCAGATTCTACTTAACAAACCTACAGTCCTTGTCTTGTTTGCACCGCCTGTATACTGCTGTATACTGCTGTTCAAAGTATATAGGGCCAACGGGTCTTGTAATGACCTGGGGGAGTGGTGGCGGGGAAACCCATGCTATTTTTTTCAGTGATTTTCATCCATATTGCAGGGACCAAACATTACATTAAAGCCGCAAGCAGTATTAAATTACTTTTTTCTTATAGTAATCTCATTTTGTGCAGGGACAGTTCTAAACACGTGCCACCTCACAGGCATACTACAGACACCCAGCAGGTACAATATTTAAATGAATTTTTTATTATTTTTTTTATCACTTTAAGCATCATTAAAATCGCTGCTCCAGAAGAAACTACCGTTTTTAAAACTTTTTTTTTTCCATTGATACATGTTCCCTGGGGCAAGACCCGGGTTCTCAAAGACGTTTTCCAACAATAACTTGAATATTGGGCTTTAAAATGAACACTTTTGAATTCGAACGTTCGAGTCCCATAGACGTCAATGGGGTTCTAAATGGTCGCGCGAACGTTCGGTCCGTTGGAAGGTTCTGGTGCAAACCAAACGCAGGGGTGTTCGGCTCATCCCTAGCCGGGAGTCAGCACAGTGTTCTAAGAACTGTTAGGCCGCGTACACACGATCAAATCTGTCTGCTGGAAACGGTCTGCTAGACCGTCCCAGCCGACAGATTCGATCGTGTGCAGGGCGAGCAGACGGATTTGGCCAGCCGACAGATTTGAAAGCATGCTTACCAATCTGTCGGCTGGGAACCCGTCCGCCCGACATGTCTGCTGGTTAGTACGCTAACCAGCAGACATGTCTTCTCGCACACGCGCTGAATGATTTTGACGCATGCGCGGAAGTGTTTTACTTCCTGGTGCGGTGACGTGGCGGCGTCAACGTCACCGCCACGTCACCGACACGTCAGCGCGCCGTCTGCTGGCGGGGATTTTGGTTTGCTCGTGTGTACACGCGAGCAAACCAAAATCCAAACAGACAGATTTGTTCAAATCGGTCGATCCGACCGATTTGAACAAATGAATTGCCTCGTGTGTACGAGGCCTTACTCTGCTAAAACTATCTGGAGCAAGGAGGAGTCATTGCAAAACTAGTTGCCTACTTTAGGAAAGCTCAAGAACTGTATCTATCTTTTTACAAGTGCAAGTTTTGTGGCAGAAAAGCACAAAATCCAGCAGCCCTTGCAGGAGTAGTGCTACACTAGGTACCTCAAATCTTGCAAGGAGATGGTCCAGTATTATGCAATTTGATGATATTTCGGGTACTCTGCATTCCCCTGGATTTCACATCACTTTTGCATAGACAACACAGACAGATGACAGGTGTACGGTAAGCATTATTGCTAACTTTTTTCCCCATAATGATATAGGGAAAAGTATTTTAATCGTTTTTTTTTTTTTTTATTATTACAAAACATACAAAAGATTTAAGTTGATCTTGCACAAAAAAGTAAAGCTTGCGTAATTTTACAGGATTGTAAAAATTAGAAGAATTTGCTTTTATGTGCAAGATCTACTTCATTCTTCTGTAGATTTTGTAATAATAAAAAAAACTATTTAATACCTTTTTTGTCTTGCATTTGTCATCATTCACGTGAAAGTTATTTTAGTAATTCTGTCCCCACATGATGTGGGAAAGGAGAAGATACATGAGGTCGGCAGCATAGGCGTGCGCACAGGGTGTGGCAGATGTGCCCAGGCACACCCTAATCACTCCCTGCAGTGCAGATTCCCCCTGCTACCCGGTGTCTCCTCCAACAGCATTTCTGGCTTCCCTCCTCTCCCATAGATGATATTTCAGGATGAGTAGGGGAAGGGGTAATGTAATTCACTGGCCCCTTCCCTTTCTGAATGAACACAGGGAGAGATCAGTACTATGTTTTTGATCTTTCAGGTGCACACCCTAATGCAACAGGCTATGCACACCTATGGTTGGCAGTGACATCACTAAAGCAGGAAGTCCCAGTTTCACACAAGTGGATGACAACGCTCATGCAGCATTGGCAGCCAGTGGGCTACTGTTGTCACATTGATAAAAAGGTCTCAAAAAGATCAGAAACAGATCAGAAGAATTAGGGGTATTTTTTTAAACATTTACTTATACAAATATAAAAAAGTACACATCTACGTTTGCAAGCAGAAAGGAGCTATTTTAACTTTGGGTTCATACATAATCTGGGGTAAATTTTCTAAAGGCAAGAAGACTGTTAACTTTGGAAGATTTAAATTGTTTTGCTTAGTGAATGTGGTTAAAGTTTACTTTGCAAAGAATACCCAATTATGTACAAGAAAAAAAATTACATTAATTTTGCTTGCTCACGATCGGATGATGGAAGTCTGCAGAGCTTCACCCCTTTAACTTTCCTTTGCAAAGAAAACCTATTTTCCTTTAGTAAATCAACCCTTTTAAACACTAGAGGACCAGCCGTCACAGTTATACTGCGGCAGGTTGGCTCTCCTGGGCAAATTGCCGTAGCTGAACGCCGGCTGCTTTAAGACCACTAGGGAGCGATGTTCATGCCCGGCTGCCGTGAACTCCACCTGCAATCGCTCCTGAGAGAGTAAAAAAAGATCTGTCATGTCAACAGACAGATCTCCATTCTGTCAGGAGAGAAGCGACAGATCTGTTGTTCAGGCTGTCCCATGCCCCCACAATTAGAATCACTCCCTAAGACACACATTATACCCCTTTTATCACCCCCTAGTGTTAACCCCTTCCCTGCCAATGACATTTATACAGTAATCGGTGACTATTTTTAGCTCTGATCGCTGTATAAGTGTCAATGGTCCCAAAAAAGTGTTAAAAGTGTCAGATCTGTCCGCCGCAATGTCGCAGTCCTGCTATAAATCACAGTTACTAGTAGAAAAAATAATAAAAATGCCATAAATATATCCCCTAATTTGTAGATGCTATAACTTTTTTTTTTTTTTTTTTACCAAAAATATGTAGAAGAATACAGCCTAAACTGAGGAAGAAATTATTTATTTTTTTATATTTTTTGGGGGGGATATTTATTACAGCAAAAAATATTGTTGTTTTTTTCCAAAATGTTCATTTTTTTGCAAATAAAAACCATAGAGGTGATTAAATACCACCAAAAATAAGCTTTATTTGTGGAAAAAAATGTTTGGGTACTGCTTTGCATGACCCTGCAATTTTCAGTTAAAGCGACGCAGTGCTGTATTGCAAAAAATGGCCTGGTTAATAAGGGGGCAAATCCTTCTGGGGCTTAAGTGCTTAAAGCCCCATACACACTATCAGTTTTCCTGACGGTTTTCTCATCAGGTTTACCAAAACCATGTAGTGCAAGGGCCTGCCTGATTGCATACAAATTGAAACTCTTGAGGTTTGACCTCATATTAGATGGTTTTGGTAAACCTGAAGATAAAACCGTCAGGAAAACTGATAGTGTGTATGGGGCTTAAGGGTTCTTTTTTATGGCCCTGTGTCCATGTTCCTGTGTCAACTCCTGCACTAATCTTGTCTACTTTTCCTCACCTTGACCTATGAATTTGACTATCCTGACCAAAGCCGGATACATATCCTGGCAACCGTGTGTGTGTCTGCGCTTGTTCTTTTTAGTTTTGCATTTAACTGCACATATCTGTGTGCTGCTACATGCGAGTTGGCCCACTGATTGGCTGTTGCAGCTTTTTAGGGGCCCTATGCATGCGGCCTATTGTACAGATCCCCTAGTTTACTCCACAGGTGCGTTTTCTGTTGTAGACTTCTCTGCTTTGTCCAAACTTGACCTTGCCCCCAGCCTTGACCTTTTGCAACCTTTGACCTAATCTTTGCTCCACAGTTGTCTGTCTTGCTCTGCTAGACTGTTATTCTGGCACTTGACCCCTGTCCATTGCTATGATCTCATCCCTGGTACTAATGCAGTCTATTCAGCTTCTGACCTTTGGTGGTCCTCTGACCTTTGACCTGCTTGCTGTCTGCTATAGGTGAATTGGACCTGATAGAGTGCTCCTACCACAGCCCTCGCCCACTACCAAAGCATTGATTTTTGTAGATTAACCATTTAAAAAAATTAATATATTACACAACAAAATGAACATTATAGTGCGGAAAAGTGCATCGTACAAAGAGACGTGATTTCTGAACACGAAAATGGGTGTGCAATATTCTTAATGAAAGTATATACCTCTCCCACTCATTTCTTATATACTGTGAGAAACTCTAGTCAAATACCCTGAAATTCCAGTCATTGTTCTTTTTTACTCTACTTCTGCTTGTGTTTCCTGTTGCTAAATATATGTAGTATTTTGCAATTACTGTTACTTCACAAAATGTAAAATTTGTTAAAAGAGAAAAAAATCTACACTATTAAACGGTTTAAAAGTCAGTATAAAAATTCTGAGAATAATTTTTCGCATGTGTTTTTACCATAACATTTAAGAAATAAAATAAATATATTTATTTCATTTGTTTTCTCTGTTCCCTCAACAACCTTACTATTCTGTAAAAGTGCACAAGTAAAAGGGCTCTTATAAGGGTACTCTGTTTCCACGTATGCTTTAAAGCTTTCATTGACAGATGTTGATATAGTGTACCCTTAGAATAACTATTTTTATTTTTATTGTTGGAAATGCAGAACACCATGTTGTTTCTTTTTTAGCACATCTTTGGCATTTGAAGTAACCCTAACTTCTGGCCTACAGGGTACTTTTACCCTCTTTCTGCCCAGGCCAATTTATAGCTTTCAGTGCTGTTGCACTTCGAATGGCGATCACGCGGTCATGCAACGCTGTACCCAAATGACATTTTTTATCATTTTTTGGAAAGATAGAACTTTCATTTGGTAGTATTTAATCACCACTGTGTTTTTTAATTTTTTGCTAAACAAACGAAAAAAGACTAAAAATGTGTGGCACTGAAAAACAGCACTGGTTGGCACTGACAAGAATCACTGATGGACACTGATTGACAGCACTTATGGGCATCACTTATGGGCACCGAGAGGCTTTACTGATGGGCACTGACAGGCATCACTGATGGACACTGGCAGCACTGGTGGGCACTGACAAGTATCACTAATGGACACTGAGAGGCATCACTGATGGGCACTGAGAGACATCACTGATGGGCACTGAGAGGCATTACTGATGGGCACTGAGAGGCATCACTGATGGGCACTGAGAGGCAGCACTGATGGGCACTGAGAGGCAGCACTGATGGGCACTGAGAGGCAGCACTGATGGGCACTGAGAGGCAGCACTGGAGGGCACTGAGAGGCAGCACTGGAGGGCACTGATGGGGCTGCACTGGAGGGCACTGATGGGGCTGCACTGATCATCAGGGCACTGATGATCAGTGCCCTAATTGCCAGTGCAGATGTCCACACTGAGGAATGCCGCTTACTGGCTCTCCTCTTGTGCTGTCAGCGTGAGGAAGGGAATGCTGATAACTGGCATTTCCTATGTAAACTGTGATTAGCTGCGATTGGACACAGCTGATTACATGGTAAAGAGCCTACATCATAGGCTCTTTACCGTGATCGGTGATGAGCTGTGTCTGAGGGGCAAGAATGGGGGGATGTCATATGACATACTTCCAAAATGAGAGCACTCCTGCCTGAACGTCATTTAAATATATTGCCAGAAGAGGTTAAAGTATACACCTAGGCACAATTTTAATAAAATACATCATTTGTATGTCTATGCAATACATGCACATTTACCTATGTTTTATCACTTTAAACACGCTGCACTTACAATATAATAACTGTTGATGTGCCAGAAATATAGTGTGCGATCCTACCAGGCCCGGACTGGCCAACCGGGATACCGGGAAAAATCCCGGTGGGCCGGCTGCCTGGCTGCTCCTGGAGGCCGCTGTGAGGGCAGCGGCGCCAGAAAGAAATATGGCTGCGGCCGGGCCGACCGACATGCAACTGCGCGTGCGCCCGCGGCTCAGAGGCATAGCAGTGACAGCACACGCAAGACCCGAAGCTAGCCGAGTGCTCGAGACAGGCCCGGACTGGCCAACCGGGATACCGGGAAAAATCCCGGTGGGCCGGCTGCCTGGCTGCTCCTGGAGGCCGCTGTGAGGGCAGCGGCGCCAGAAAGAAATATGGCTGCGGCCGGGCCGACCGACATGCAACTGCGCGTGCGCCCGCGGCTCAGAGGCATAGCAGTGACAGCACACGCAAGACCCGAAGCTAGCCGAGTGCTCGAGACAGCTCGTACAGGCTGTTATATTCTAAAAATTAAAAATTCTATCCGGATAAATTTTTAAGAATATATATATATTCCTGATAACATGAATGAGAGTGAGACCTTTTGAGCTAATAATCTCCTGATGTGATCCCTTGAACTCGAGTTTTGAAACCCCAGAAGCTGACAGGTTTGATGGATTTTGTAAATATTATATGTATGTTGGAAAGAGAATTGTACTTGTTTGAAATGTGTAAAGCAAGTATGGATCCCTTGCTCCAGATGTCTTGTTGTAATTTTATCTACAGAATGTTGAAGCTAGCTCACCCCCCATTTCCTGTGTTTAGTTTAGCTTTCAGTCCATCACATATAACATATATGATTGATTAGTCTACTGTTCAGAATGAATTTCCTATGTAAAAGTTGATAGATATTGAAACCAGATGTTGTATTCATGATTCATTCTAGATCACTCCCTGTGGGAGTGGTTAGTTTTCAGCGCGAAAGTCAAACAAAAGAGTTGTAGGATATTTAAGGAAAGTGAGCCTTCTTCACTTCAGCCTTCTTCTTCACTTCAACCTTTTACCATCAAGAAGCACACACACACGGACTTTTCTCTGCACACATTGGCAAGCGGCCATCTTAACAAGCATTCTAAGGACTGTTCTATTATTTTTTGAACTCTTATTTGAAGATATTATTACTGTACTGTAAATGTACTTGTAACTCTTTTAGTGTGTATATTAAAACACACGGTTTTTATTCACGATAATTCACGAATCTGTCTCACGATCCATCATTCGTCCAGAACGCTAAGTATAGCTTTTTAACAGCAGAAGCTGTGCTTTTTAAATATAAACCAGTTAAAATACGCGGTTTATTTCATTGGCTCAGCCGCCAGTCGCTCATATTTTCGTCAGTTTTTCTACAACTGCCTCAATTTTTGAAGTGGGGACAAGTCAGTACTGAGAGAAACTTCGGAAAAGAGTGAAAAACGAACCTAGAAGACGCAGATTATTTCATTATTAACCATCCACTCGATCAACGTTATTCAAATTTTATACCACTTTCTCAAGTGCTATCGGAGGGCAGAGAAGGGAGTGTACTGAGTAATTTTTGAAACGTTTGACTAAGAAGCTAGAAGCAAGAGAAAGCAAGAATTTGATCGATGCTTCGTGAATGACCTGAAGATTCGTGCGGAGATTGTCGTAGAACAGAGGACTTCTTTAATCGGTGAGTAAATCATGGATTGTATTAAATGTTCAGCTAATGAATGTAAAGGTTTATCGAAACAGATCTGTTATTCTGTTTTATGGAAGTCGTTATATTTGCAATGTTTAGAATCTAATCTGGCTATTGACACAGAGAGATTCTCATTAGCCAAAACTAAGAGGAAATTATTTAATGTAATGAAACTAGTTACAGGTTTTAATTCAATGATTTCCGAGGGAAATGCAGAAAATATGCAAACACATGAGAATGCATCTAATGCAGCTAGTTGTTCAAACTGTGAAACTGTATGTAATTATGTTGAGCATGTCCAGAATGAAAAAACGCAGTCAGATATTGAATTAACAGAATTTGCTCATTTATCAGATAATATGGAGGGTAAGAAGCATGCAGACACATTGGATACTAGTGCTGTTTCAGATTTAAGTGAAACTACAGTAACTGTTTTTGAAAGCGATTCAAGATGTGAATCAAGGGGCAATACAGTAACTTCTTCAGATGAGGAATGTGTTACGTTTGTTCAGTTTAAGAAACAATGTGATTATTCATCGCCATATGTTAAGAGAAAGCAAGTTTTTAAATGTTCTTTTTGTCACAGGAAGGGTCACATGGCAACATTTTGTTGGAGTAACAGGAAATCACATAATTTTAAAACGTCCCCAAGGCGTTATGAAGTTTACTCTGTAAGATGGAATAATATGTCTAGGCATAGAAGTTTTAATATTCAATTAAGACAAGAAGAACAATATTATTTAAAGTGTAGCAAGTCACTTGTTCCTTCTAATGTCACGCTTAGAGGAAACAACAGATATATTTCTTAATGAGCGGCATGGAATTTTGGCTATGATTGTTGGTATTGAGAAAGGTTTATTGAATAAGGTTTTGACGCAAGTTTTACAGATTTCATGTTGGAAATCAGAAAGTTAAAGTAATAAAGAAATATTTTATTCTTCTGACAGAGTTGCAGACAATTCTGAAAGAAGGGGTTTTAAGTGGAATATATGTAACGTTTAGCTCATGAAAAGTGAAGTGAAATTTTAAGGAATATTGTTTGGAAAGAGACAGCCTTTATTGTTTGTTTACCTGTTTTAGAAGCATACATAGTGTACTGGGTGTGCATTATGCAGTAAAAGTAACAGATCATATTGTAACGTTTTAGACATTAAGGGAATTGATTTTAATGATTTTAAGACAAAAGAAAAGAATAAGGAAGAAATATGTCTATGTATGTAGTGTCATTTGGTTCAAAGATTTAGTACAAGTTATATGATACTTATACCAGTTATTCACATAGTTTGAAGCTTTGTGTTTTAAATTTCGCGGGGTTTTGTGTTTTCAGCTTGCCTTTGAAAGAAAAGGTGGGGGTAAGTTAGAGGAGTGTGTTTTTTTTTTAGAAGCTAGGGAGACACGCAGAGATTCTGACAGCCTAGGGATCTCTTTCTCAGACACACACAGAAGGAAGCTGATTCAGCTTCACATACATACACACATATATATATATATATATATATATGTATATATATATATATAATCTTTGTTAGTATTTTGAAGTTTTTATTTAAGAGACTTTAGCAAAGAAAGTAGTTTCACATGATGAAATGGTGATTCAACCTGAATTGGTACCAGTTAATGTTGTCAGGAAACAGACACACAGATACCATCATTTGCTGAAGAACAGAAAAAGTAATTTTTGTTCTCCTACAGGTTGATTCAACATATTCTATGGTTTATTAAAATGTTGATGTTGAGTCATGACTTTAATTGGTTTTTGTGTCCTGTTATACTTCAACGCCTTCAGAAAAAATCACTAATTTCAATCATGAATGTTTAGGTTACATGAGTAAAGCAGAAATTGCCTGAAATTCTTAAAGGAAAGTTCTATTGGGACAAAATGGAATAGACAGACAGTGTAGACCAAAGGGTCAGTAACCTCCTTTACAAAGAATTTCTCCAGCAGATAGACCTTGGTCTACTATACAAATAGATTATATAGGTCCTTTATCATCAGGGAAAAATGGATTGAGATTTGTTTTAGTTTTGGTTGATGCTTTTTACAGGTGGTTTGAAATGTTACCAGTTTGCAAAGATGATGCTTTGACAACTGCTAGAATGGTACTGAATCATGGTTTTTCCAGTGTGGGAAATACCAGCAAATCTCAGCAGTGACAGAGGATCTAATTTTAAAGGCAAAATCATGAAAGCAATGTGAAATATTGTTTGTTTTGATGAAGTGTCAGAAGTACAGCATCTTCTGCAACACTGTGAATTTATTGACAGGAAGGAAAATGTAATTTTGTGTTTCCCAATTAATTATTGTTTGTCTACCTGCACAGAGGGGCAATAGAGGAACATTATGATTAATGGTGTAAATTCAAAGACCTCTCAATTCAGTGATAAGTGCACGTAGACAATAAAAATATGGGTACACATTAATTGGCGATAATGGTATTTTATGAGAAAAAATTATATTTTGAGATAAATGATACTGCTTTTCTTTTTTCTAGGAATGATTTTTGAAAAAATTATCAAAGAAGGAAAGATCACAACAAAAGAGAAGAAAAATCTTAAAGAAAGAAAGTTGATCATCATCGTCATCATCACAGGATTCATTTTCTTTCTGGTGACATATTTGTCAGTGGTAAAATATATCACAAACTGTTCCAGTCATGCAGAGGTTAACAGGATTGAACATTTTCTCAAGAAAGACATTACAGTATTAAGTCACAAGCGATAAAAATCATGATATTGCTATAAATCAAAAATTGGATAGGTTCAGATATGCCAATATTAATACAGCTGAAGATTTATTTGGGTATATAGCTGTAGGGCAAGGATATGATCATTGTATGGAAATATATTTCATTCACAGTAATGAGGTGGAGATCGAAGTCAAAATAGAGTCGAAAACAAATTTTGTTAAAATGCAAGGATCTTATAAGTTTAATAATGTAACCAAAACTTTTGAATGTAATATACTGATAAGAGCTTTTTGGTCATTATTTATAATAGGTAATGATTCAACAATTTGGTCAGGAGATGTTAATAATGACATGTCACAATCTGGAAAAATGTCTTATCCAGTAGATCAGTATTATTACCTTTTTCAATGTTTTGTTAAAATATTAGATCCAAAACATTTAGAAATTATTGGAAATGAAAAAGGAGACATTGTAAGAAAATGGGATTTTCGAGTAATAAGTAAATGTACTCAATTACGAGTCAAAATTAGCATCACTGTGGTAGATATTATTATTCCAGAAATAAAAGTGTCTCCACAGTCTTTAAAAGTCATTGAAGATGAAGATGGATTGAATTTGATGTGTAGTACTCAAATATATTTACCTCAAAATTCATTGTTAACTTGGAAAAGGAATGGTGCATTTTTGGGTAGCTTTCTTCACAGTACCACTAATATGATTCATAAGGGTGTTTTTGGTAGTGTGAATTGGATCAATGATAAATGTATTTATCATCAATCAAGTGTATCTTTAAATGATAATGGTATATATGAGTGCTGCATATTGATAGAAGGTTATCCATTGAAATGTGCTAATGCAAGTATAATTGTTATGTCTCCAAGGAAGACTCCATGTGTTGGTAAAAACAGTGTTCTTGCCAAGCCCTTCCAGATTAACCATTTACAATCCAGAGCTCTATTGAGAGAGGGAAAGTTTGTCATTTTATTATGGAGTTTTAATATTTCAGAATGGAAAATTTCTACAAGGTTTCCACAATGTCAAAGACATTTGGTTAATATGGAATTGGGTATTGAAAGATGGTTTGGAATTAATAGTAGGAATTATAACAGAAATAAACGCGGTATTATTGAAGGTGCATTAGGTGGAATAGGCATAATCAGTGGCATAGCTAATAGTATGGACATTAACACGTTAAAGTCTGATCTTGAGTCAGCAGGTTTAGTGGGAAGTAAAGGTTTTAAGATCCAAAGAAATTTAAATCAGATATTAGAAGACATGGTTATTAAAACAGCTAATGTAATGGGTCCATCCATATTGAATATTCCACCAATTTTAAAATAATTGCACAGGCATTTCAAGGTGGAGTTACCCCTTTTGGCATTTTACAGAATTTGCCCAGAGAATATGCATATGCAAGAAATCATACTGATTTATGGGTAAATAAATGGATAGGATGTAGACAGGAAATATGTTATAGTTCTTCTATGATTCCAATAGCAGGGAGAGAACAAATTTTGGTTCCAATTACTGTTTTGGGATTACCAATTAGTGATACTCAATTATTATATTATAAATTGCAGTATACAGATTTTGCGTTTAACAAGGATAATTTTGAATTAGAACAATTAGATCTGTCATCATGTTTACAATTTCAATCTAAAGTTATTTGTTTACCTAATCAAGATAAAAGCATATTTCATTCTTGTTATCATAATCATACATTATGTTCAGCAAGAATAGAGAAAGTTGAAACTTCTTCCGAATTAATCACTCTTGTAGATAAAAGGAAGGTTTGTTTTCAGATCATGAGAAATACAGAAAGGGTTAACACTTTCTTTTCCTCTTGTACAAACACAGAGAACCTAACTCGGGGTTTGTATTGTGTAGAGGGAGATTTAGTGGCCATAAATGTTAATGGTTTGAGATCAAATTTATCTAATTTATTATTGAGAAATATTAGTGTCAGTTCATCACTATACAATATATCTCAGATAGATGAATTCCCTTGGAGGGAATGGGTTAATGTAATTCAAAAGGATCAAGGTTTAATAATGGCTTTAGCTAAAGAACTTAAGCATGCAGAAATATTGTTCAAACATGAGCAAGGGAATCTACAAGAAATAGTTCATCAATGGACTACGTTAACAGGCTTAAGTTGGTGGCGGCAATTCAAAAATAGTATTTCTATTTGGGGAAAAACTTCAATTACCTCCGCAGCAGGAAATATTTTATCGCACCCTATAGTTATTATTTTTATTATTATTATGTTATGCATTATATATCAATTATATTTAATGTTTAGAATGAAAAAATTGTATAAGCAAATCAGAAATGAAATCAAGAAAGGTGATGATATGTTGCAAAATAGGCTTAAGAGAAGATTGGGTTCTGGAGTTGCAAATTCGGTTACAGGTGACAATACATTTGGAGTTATTGGATCAAAGTCAGAGTGCGTGTGACATGAATGTTTGTATAAATGATTAGGAAAATATGATCATTATTCATATTTCAGAGGGGAATGTTATATTCTAAAAATTAAAAATTCTATCCGGATAAATTTTTAAGAATATATATATATTCCTGATAACATGAATGAGAGTGAGACCTTTTGAGCTAATAATCTCCTGATGTGATCCCTTGAACTCGAGTTTTGAAACCCCAGAAGCTGACAGGTTTGATGGATTTTGTAAATATTATATGTATGTTGGAAAGAGAATTGTACTTGTTTGAAATGTGTAAAGCAAGTATGGATCCCTTGCTCCAGATGTCTTGTTGTAATTTTATCTACAGAATGTTGAAGCTAGCTCACCCCCCATTTCCTGTGTTTAGTTTAGCTTTCAGTCCATCACATATAACATATATGATTGATTAGTCTACTGTTCAGAATGAATTTCCTATGTAAAAGTTGATAGATATTGAAACCAGATGTTGTATTCATGATTCATTCTAGATCACTCCCTGTGGGAGTGGTTAGTTTTCAGCGCGAAAGTCAAACAAAAGAGTTGTAGGATATTTAAGGAAAGTGAGCCTTCTTCACTTCAGCCTTCTTCTTCACTTCAACCTTTTACCATCAAGAAGCACACACACACGGACTTTTCTCTGCACACATTGGCAAGCGGCCATCTTAACAAGCATTCTAAGGACTGTTCTATTATTTTTTGAACTCTTATTTGAAGATATTATTACTGTACTGTAAATGTACTTGTAACTCTTTTAGTGTGTATATTAAAACACACGGTTTTTATTCACGATAATTCACGAATCTGTCTCACGATCCATCATTCGTCCAGAACGCTAAGTATAGCTTTTTAACAGCAGAAGCTGTGCTTTTTAAATATAAACCAGTTAAAATACGCGGTTTATTTCACAGGCTCGGCAAGCTTCGGAAATGCGGGCGCATGCGCAGTGACACAACGGCGCCGGGCGGGCGCCATTTTCAAAATGCGCGCCGCTGACTAAGGTGAGGTCTTCCTACATCCCCTCCCTGCCGGCAGCGTCTGAACTCCTCCCCCCCCCTCCGACCTCCTGACCGCCCATGCATCCTCTGACCTCCTGCCCCCCCCTCTGCAGCACCTGACCTCCTGCCCCCGCCCTGTTCCCCACTCCACAGCACCTGACCTCCTGCCCCCCCTGCAGCCTCTGACCTCCTGCCCTCCCCCTCTGCAGCCTATGACATGTCCCCTCTCCACAGCCTCTGACGTCCTGCCCCCCCTCTTCTGCAGCCTATGACCTCCTGTCCCCCCCTCTGCAGCCTATGACCTCCTGTCCCCCCCTCTGCAGCCTATGACCTCCTGTCCCCCCCTCTGCAGCCTCTGACCTCCTGCCCCCCCTGCAGCCTCTGACCTCCTGCCCACCCTCTGCAGCCTATGACATGTCCCCTCTCCACAGCCTCTGACCTCCTGTCCCCTCCCCACAGCATATGACCTCCTATCCCCCCCTCTGCAGCCTATGACCTGTCCCCTCCCCACAGCCTCTGACCTCCTGTTCCCCCTCTGCAGCCTCTGACTTCATGTTCCCCCCTCCACAGCATCTGACCTCCTGCCCCCCCTGCAGCCTCTGACCTCCTGTCCCCCCCTCTGCAGCCTTTGACCTGTCCCCTCCCCACAGCCTCTGACCTCCTGTCCCCCCTCTGCAGCCTCTGACCTCCTGTTTTCCCCCCTCCACAGCATCTGACCTCCTGCCCCCCCTCTGCAGCACCTGACCTCCTGCCCCGCCCTGTTCCCCACTCCACAGCACCTGACCTCCTGCCCCCCCTGCAGCCTCTGACCTCCTGCCCCCCCTCTGCAGCCTATGACATGTCCCCTCTCCACAGCCTCTGACCTCCTGTCCCCTCCCCACAGCATATGACCTCCTATCCCCCCCTCTGCAGCCTATGACCTGTCCCCTCCCCACAGCCTCTGACCTCCTGTCCCCCCTCTGCAGCCTCTGACCTCCTGTTTTCCCCCCTCCACAGCATCTGACCTCCTGCCCCCCCTCTGCAGCATCTGACCTCCTGCCCCCGCCCTGTTCCCCACTCCACAGCACCTGACCTCCTGCCCCCCCTGCAGCCTCTGACCTCCTGCCCCCCCTCTGCAGCCTATGACATGTCCCCTCTCCACAGCCTCTGACCTCCTGTCCCCTCCCCACAGCATATGACCTCCTATCCCCCCCTCTGCAGCCTATGACCTGTCCCCTCCCCACAGCCTCTGACCTCCTGTTCCCCCTCTGCAGCCTCTGACCTCATGTTCCCCCCTCCACAGCATCTGACCTCCTGCCCCCCCTGCAGCCTCTGACCTCCTGTCCCCCCCTCTGCAGCCTTTGACCTGTCCCCTCCCCACAGACTCTGACCTCCTGTCCCCCCTCTGCAGCCTCTGACCTCCTGTTTTCCCCCATGCACTGCACCTGACCTCCTGCCCCCGCCCTGTTCCCCACTCCACAGCACCTGACCTTCTGCCCCCCTCTGCAGCCTATGACATGTCCCCTCTCCACAGCCTCTGGCCTCCTGTCCCTCCCCACAGCATCTGACCTCCTATCCCCCCCTCTGCAGCACATGACCTGTCCCCTCCCCACAGCCTCTGACCTCCTGTTCCCCCTCTGCAGCCTCTGACCTCCTGTTCCCCCCTCCGCAGCATCTGACCTCCTGCCCCCCCTGTTGCCTCTGACCACCTGTCCCCCCCCTCTGCAGCCTCTGACCTCTTGTTCCTCCTCTGCAGCATCTGACCCCCTGCAGCCTATGACCTGTCCCCTCCCCATAGCCTCTGACCTCCTGTTCCCCCTCTGCAGCCTCTGACCTCCTGTTCCCCCTCTGCAGCCTCTGACCTCCTGTTCCCCCTTTGCAGCCTCTGACCTCCTGTTCCCCCCTCCACAGCCTCTGACGTCCTGCCCCCCCCTCCTCTGCAGCCTCTGACCTCCTGTCCCCCCTCTGCAGCCTATGAACTGTCCCCTCCACACAGCCTCTGACCACCTGCTCCCCCTCTGCAGCCTCTGACCTCCTGTCCCCTCCTCTGCAGCTTTTGATTTCCCCTGTACTATCCGCAGCCTCTGACCATCTCTTGTCTTATATCAGATCTGAAGCAGAGTCGAGAGTGGGAGTGCTGCCAGGATGCGGGTTCATGGGAAAAGTCAGACATGTATTGACTGGAGAGGAAACTATGGGACCAAGCTGGAGCCGAGTGACTGAGCCACGCATGGTGCACCCGAAAGGAGGTCAGTGACAGCACCGCCAGGCCAGTCTGAGGGGGGGGGGTGTCAATACAATATTGTAAGGGGGCACTGATCTAAAGGTTCCCCCCTTATATCAGTAAACCCCCTTACCTTAGTGTTCCCTTTCTGCGTTAGGTGGTCTCTGGTCACTCTGATGTAAAGGGGAATGCAGTGGACTCTGATATAAGTGTGGTCTCTGGTCACACGTGCCCACCTTTATATCAGAGTTCGACCCCTTTCACACTGAGACGCTTTGCAGGTGCTATAACACTAAAGATAGCGCCTGCAAAGTGCCCTGAAAGAGCCGCTCCTGCCCATTGAAATAAATAGGCACCGCAGCTATACTGCCGGCAAAGCGCATGATGTTGGGCTGGTATAATGCTATGGGGCTGGTAGGAAATAATTTCCAGGGCTGGTTTTTATTCCCAGTCCGGCCCTGGATCCTACCTTCCACTTTGACAGAACAATGTTTTTGTGGCTATGAATTAAAAAAAAAAAAAAACACATGTTGTCAGCCCTGCCTACTTTAATGCAATACAGTTTCTCCTCATCTCTATAACCATTCCTTATACACAGGCAGAGATCACAGGAAGTTCCCAGCGAACAAGATTATTGACAAAATCAACAGGTATTTTTGCACTTATTTCAATGGTATATTTAACAGATCAGACCTGCAAGCCAATGTCTGTCTCATGATCCTCCATGGGAAAGTTAGAATGCTTGCTCCCAGTGGCGGCTGGTGCTCAAAATTTTTGGGGGGGCGCAAACGAAAAAAAAAAATATTGCAGCCTCACTGTGCCCATCACATGCAGCCACTGTGCCATGCCACCAAATGCAGCCACTGTGCCATCAATTGTCACCACTGTGCCATGCCATCAAACACAGAAACTGTGCCATCAATTGTCACCACTGTGCCATGCCAACAAATGAAGTCACTGTGCCATCAATTGTCACCAGTGTGCAATGCCATCAAGCGTCACCACTGTGCCATCAATTGTCACCACTGTGCCATGCCATCAAATGCAGCCGCTGTGCCATCAATTGTCACCACTGTGTGTGCCATGCAACAAAGCAACTGTGCCATCAATTGTCACCACTGTGCCATGCCATCAAATGCAGTCACTGTGCCATCAATTGTCACCACTGTGGCATGCCATCAAACGCCACCACTGTGCCATGCCATCAAACGCCACCACTGTGCCATCAATTGTCAACACTGTGCCATTCCATCAAACGCCACCACTGTGCCATCAAACGCCACCACTATGCCATCAATTGTCACCACTGTGCCATGCCACCAAATGCAGCCACTGTGCCATCAATTGTCACCACTG
This sequence comes from Rana kukunoris, assembly GCA_029574335.1. Classification (NCBI taxonomy): domain Eukaryota; kingdom Metazoa; phylum Chordata; class Amphibia; order Anura; family Ranidae; genus Rana; species Rana kukunoris. Next base: position 87,820,668 of record CM056049.1, on the reverse strand, counting down.
TGCCATGCCATCAAACACAGAAACTGTGCCATCAATTGTCACCACTGTGCCATGCCATCAAATGCAGCCGCTGTGCCATCAATTGTCACCACTGTGTGTGCCATGCAACACAGCAACTGTGCCATCAATTGTCACCACTGTGCCATGCCATCAAATGCAGTCACTGTGCCATCAATTGTCACCACTGTGCCATGCCATCAAACGCCACCTCTGTGCCATCAATTGTCACCACTGTGCCGTGCCATCAAACTCCACCACTGTGCCATCAATTGTCACCACTGTGCCATGCAACACAGCTACTGTGCCCATCAATTGTCACCACTGTGCCATGCCATCAAATGCAGTCACTGTGCCATCAATTGTCACCACTGTGCCATGCCATCAAACGCCACCACTGTGCCATCAATTGTCACCACTGTGCCATGCCATCAAACGCCACCACTGTGCCATCAATTGTCACCACTGTGCCATGCCATCAAATGCAGTCACTGTGCCATCAATTGTCACCACTGTGCCATGCCATCAAACGCCACCACTGTGCCATCAATTGTCACCACTGTGCCATGCCAACAAATGCAGTCACTGTGCCATCAATTGTCACCACTGTGCAATGCCATCAAACGTCACCACTGTGCCATCAATTGTCACCACTGTGTGTGCCATCAAATGCAGTCACTGTGCCATCAATTGTCACCACTGTGCCATGCCATCAAACGCCACCACTGTGCCATCAATTGTCACCACTGTGCCATGCCATCAAACGCCACCACTGTGCCATCAATTGTCACCACTGTGCCATGCCATCAAACGCCACCACTGTGCCATCAATTGTTACCACTGTGCCATGCCATCAAACACAGAGACAGTGCCATCAATTGTCACCACTGTGCCATGCCATCAAATGCAGCCGCTGTGCCATCAATTGTCACCACTGTGTGTGCCATGCAACACAGCAACTGTGCCATCAATTGTCACCACTGTGCCATGCCATCAAACGCCACCACTGTGCCATCAATTGTCACCACTGTGCCATGCCATCAAACGCCACCACTGTGCCATCAATTGTCACCACTGTGCCCCATGCCACTGTGCTCATTGTCGCCTCTGTGCCCTTTGTAACCACTGTGCCCCATGCCACTGTGCTCATTGTCGCCTCTGTGCCCTTTGTAACCACTGTGCCCCATGATGCCCCTTTCCCTGTAAAAATCACTTACCTGACGCTTCCATGTCCTCCCTCGATGTCTTCTGCCGCCGTGGAGAAGCTTCAGCCAATCAGGTTCCTGATAACCAGAATTCGGGAACCTGATTGGCTGAAACGGCCGTCAGTCTCATGCAAGGAACGCAGATTGCATGCGCTCCGAGCATAGACTTCCGAGAGCCGGAGGGCGGTACTGGAAAAGCCTATCAGAGCCGCTGGCTTTGATAGGCAGTTCCCCTCAGCCAACCAGCTGCCGCTATTCGGGTAACCGGCGCCCAATGTCAGGTTATATGAATAGACCAGGCAGCTGGCAACAATAACACACGCATTGAATGTGAGTTATTTGTTAGAGAGGGTGGCGCTGCAGCGCCCTCTATAGACGGCCGCCAGAACTTCTGCTAAAATGTCAAAATGACATTTTAGCCGAATAAAAGTTCTTAAAGGGCCCGTTTTTTTGTTTTTTTTTACTGCGGGAGGGGGGGGCGGCGCCCGTGCACCCATATGGGCGGGCCGCCACTGCTTGCTCCTCTCCTGGTCTGGTTTATGGAAAGTCTTTGTTAGTGTACAGGGAGCCATGTAAAAGATCGTATGTACTGTGTAGGTTGTTCTGAGGAAAGGTAGTGCAATCCCCTTGAACCAGTACCTGGGTATGTGAATTTCACAAGTATAAAGTAAGATAAGTTAGTTGTGCTACTAGGCCACCTATAACCAGGCAGCTCTCGAGGCTTCGAAGCTTGCAGCATGTATTTCAGCTAACACTATCTATCTATCTATCTATCTATCTTTCTCGGTCCATTCTTTTTATATAAGTGTGTAGCACCCTCTAGTGTGCTAGCTGTGTTTAGTATAGGTACATTTTGGCTTGGCTGAGATCCAGGCCTGGGGTGAATCTGGGTCAAGGTTGAGTGACTCAGGTAAGATGGATCACTCAGCAAGCAGCATCTCTGGTGCCTCCCCCTGCTCTCTAGAATCTTCGAGAAGCTTCTTGAAGTAGTGGGTGGAAGCTAGGAGGAGCTGCTTTGAGTATTGATTAAGGCCCCCCAGCAGAATGGGCTGGCAGGGGACAGGGAACCTCATAAATACTCATGGGTCCTGCCAGCAGGGGCAGTTGGATGGAAGATGGAGAGGAGGCTGTCAGGGGCCCTTGAGGGTACCCTTTGGTCTGGGGGGGTGACATTGGGCCTTGGGTGCTGGAAGCATCCCCCTCAACACACAGAGGAACCCCTTCCTGTAGGCATGGGAGCACGGAGAGGACAGTGGGAGAGAGTCAACACGTCTGGGAGGTCTCCTGAGAAATCAGCTGCGTGGGCTGGTGAGTGCTTTCAGTCTGGAGAGGACTGTGGATGTTAGCCAGGAGGGCTAATGTTTCAATGGTATTTATTAGGGCTTTACAATGATTACAGAAGATAAAGAAAAACAAAGAGTACAATATAAAAAATAAACAAAATAAAATAAAGAAATACAAATATCTCGGTTCCACATGTGGCCGAATACAACATGTTTCAAGATACAAACAGATTAGCATAAACTTTCATTCTCAAAGAAGAATGAAACACAAGCCTCTCTTGATATGAGTCGTGGTTTGCACGCTGTGCCACCATGACTATGATCCAGTGAATATCGTCAGTCTCGAGCCTCAAGATAAGGTCCACCCACCGGGAAGAGCCCTATCTCCATCCAATTATCAGGGAGTAAATTGTAGTCTGACAAAAGTGCAGGAGGGCTAATGAAAGTGGAAGCTGCAGCCAGGCATGTTGACAGTGGAGGTGGTGCAGGGATTAGTAGAAACAGGGATGTATGCTGGACACTGAATTTTGCTACACAATCAAAGGGGCCTCAGGTTCCTTCCTGTAATGGGTTATTGCTCTTAAAATCTGACTGAGAGACTTTTTGTCAGAGTCACCAAACAGTGTGCCAGCTGGAGCTCTGTAAGAAAGCTAGTGCTGGAGGAAGAGAAGGAGTTTAAATAGACTGTATATAGGAGAAGTTGTCCCTGAAGTTGTTTTGAAGTCAAATGGGCATCCTAAAATACCCCTATGGCCGCGTACACACGACCAAATACATCTGTTCAAATCGGTCTGACAGACCGATTTGAACAGATCTGTCTGCTGGGCTGTTTTGGTTTGATCGCTGTACACACGATAAAACCAAAATCCCCGCCGGCAGACAGCGCGGTGACGTGGCGGTGACGTTGACGCCGCCACGTCACCGCACCAGGAAGTAAAACACTTCCGCGCATGCGTCGAATCCATTCGACGCATGTGCGAGCAGATATGTCTGCTGGTTAGCGTACTAACCAGCAGACATGTCGGACGGACGGATTCCCAGCAGACAGATTTTAAAGCATGCTTTAAAATCTGTCGGCTGGCCAAATCTGTCTGTCCGCCCGTACACACGATCAAATCTGTCTGCTGAAACGGTCTGTCAGACCGTTTTCAGCAGATAGATTTGATCGTGTGTTCGCGGCCTATCACCATCAAAGTTTATTCCCCCCAGTAAAGCAAAAAAACAAGGTACTATACTGTTCTCTGTCTCCGACAGCGTACCTGTGAAGATTTGATGTGCCTGGCTGTGCAGGATGAGGGATCCCAGTTCTACTTGCGGCTCCTTAGGGGTGCGCTACACTTTTTATATATGTATTTTTTTTTACAATATAGCAAGTTTACAGTTGTACACAATACCTCATTATAAGAGAAGTATGTTGTTGTTTTTTGACAATCATACTTACCTCAGTGGATAGAGCATCAGACCGATGCTGCAGCTGTCCGACGGGGTCTCTGCACTGAGAACCGAGCCACCGAACACCGCCGATGGCTTGGTTCTCACTCTCAGTCAGCATCGCTCTTCCTCTGATCCCCCACGCTCATTGGAGCGATGAGCAATGGAGGGGCGGGAAGTGGTCATCTGAGTGGCTTGCTGAAACGCTGAGACTGCCATTAATCAAGGCAGCTGGCGGATCCAGACTTAGGATGTTGGGATGACCAGACCAATAGCAGTGATGTCAGGAGAGTGTGGACTTCAGACCGCTACAGTATCTCCACTGAAAACGGGTCACAGTAATGCAAAACTAATTGCACTCCTGTGACCCAGAGGATGAGCCCAGCCTAAAAAGTGCAGGTTGGACATTTCCTTTAAGCTAGGAGACTAAGCAATGCATAGTTTTGGCAAAGCTGAAGGTACATTGAAAATAACAAAAACAAACTGTACAATTTGGATGTTCAGCAAGTTAATAATTTGACTGTAATAATGTTCCTAGATAGAGGAATCCAAAAATGTCCTAAACAATATACTCCCAGAGACAGAAAAACAGTCATGTCTTTTCTATGTGCGAGAGTCCTATACATTTTCACCATCTTTCACAGAATGCGTTATTCTCTTATTCCTCAACAATGTACATCCCCTCCATTATCACACTGATGGCAGGGCTCAGAGTACAACAAGTTCTACAAGGTTGTGTTGTTAAAATGGAAAGATAGAAACTATAGAAAAACAAATCAGAATTATTTAAAGGGGTGTTCCAGCCCAAAAATGTGTTTATTAAAAGTCAGCAGCTACAAAACGTGTAGCTGCTGGCTTTTAATAAACACTGACTTACCTGCTCCTGCGTTCCAGCGACGCGCCGACCGGGGCTCCGCTCCTCTCCCCCCCTCCCCGGCCGGCGTCTCCATCCCGACTGTGGGCACCCAGCCGTGACAGCCTTCGGCTTCACGGCCGGGCACCCACTGCGCATGCGCGAGCCGCGCGGCTCGCCGCTAATTGGAGAGGCGATTGCCCAGGACCTGTCAATGTCCTAGGCCATTGCCTCCAGGGAGGGGCTGAAAAAAGGCGATTACGCCTCTCGCCTATTCAGCCCCTCGGCGGAAGCAGGAAGTGGGACAGGAAGTCCCACTCCTACTGAAGCCCCCACTCCCCCCCCCCAAAAAAAATTACATGCCAAATGTGGCATGTAAGGGGGTGTGGAGTGGGATAAGAGGAAGTTCCAAATTTGGGTGGAACTCCTCTTTAAGGGAATGGACTGTTGTATCTTAACCACTTACCTACTGTGCACCTACACCCCCTTCCTGCCCAGACAAAATATAAGCTTCCCGCACTGCGTCGATTTAACTGACAATTGCGCGGTCGTGCGACGTGGCTCCCAAACAAAATTGGCGTCCTTTTTTTCCCACAAATAGAGCTTTCTTTTGGTGGTATTTGATCACCTCTGCGGTTTTTATTTTTTGCGCTATAAACAAAAATAGAGCGTCAATTTTTAAAAAAATGCAATATTTTTTCCTTTTTGCTATAATAAATAACCCCAAAAAATATATAAAAAAAATATTTTTTCCCTCAGTTTAGGCCGATACGTATTCTTCTACATATTTTTGGTAAAAAAAAAATGCAATAAGCGTTTATCGGTTGGTTTGCGCAAAATTTATAGCGTTTACAAAATAGGGGATAGTTTATGGCATTTTTTTTTTTTTTTTTTTTTTACTATTAATGGCGGCGATCTGCGATTTTTTTATTGGGACTGCGACGTTATGGCGGACATTTCGGACACTTTTCTGACATTTTTGGACCATTTACATTTATACAGTGAAAAATGCTATAAATATGCATTGATTACTGTATAAATGTGACTGGCAGTGAAGGGGTTAACCACTAGGGGGCGGGGAAGGGGTTAAATGTGTGTCCTATGAGTGTTCTAACTGTAGGGGGAGGGGGGGGTGACTGGGGGAGGTGACCGATTGTGTCCCTATGTACAAGGAACACAATCTGTCACCTCTCTCCCTGACAGGGACGTGCAGCTCTGTGTTTACATACAGAGCTGCACGTCCCAGCTCACTTACAGAGCAATCGCGTGTGTGCCCGGCGGCGATCGTTGCCGCCGGGCACTCGCACGGGATCCCCGCGGAGCGGCGGGTGCGCGCGCGTTGCGCCGCCGGCGACGCGCTTGCGCGCGCCCGCCCGCGGCTTTAAAGGGACATCACGTCATATGACGTGATGTCAGAACAATGGAGTCGTCTGCCGCCGTCATTTGACGGCGGGCAGATGACAAGTGGTTAAAGTGGATGTAAACCCGAATTATTATTCTGTGTCCTACTGGGTAGATTTCCCTTCACTTCCTGTCACCTGATAGGTGTGTTAATCCCTCTCCATTCTATCCAAATCTAAAAAAGGTCTTGTCTTTAGTTATACTTTAGGCTGGATTCACACCTATGCATTTTTAGTGCTTTTTGCATTTTGCAGATTTGTACTACAGAACGTGTTTCATAGGAAACCATGTTAAATGGTCTGAAGAGCAAATCTGCAAAATGCAAAAAGCACTAAAACTGAATAGGTGTGAATCCAGCCTTAATGTCTTCTATTAATGTCTCCTCTGCATTCCACTGTGCTTGATCGGCTGAGCACTTGTGGGTTTATTGATAGCAAAAAAGGTGAGGGAACAACTGCGCATGCTTGTCATCAGGAAACTGTTTATCATGGGGGTGCAGAGGGGAGGGGTCGCACTTCACTGTGCAATAAAGGGATCAGGTGGCCCTACAGCCACATGGATCATTTTTCCATAACAGACAGGCGTTGGCTGAACCAGACCCTAATGCCTTGTACACACGATCGAAATTTCCGATGGAAAAAGTCAGATGGAATTTTTTTATCTGGCTTTTTCTGTCTGAAATTCCGACTGGGTTAGAAAGAGGTAAATGTTAGAACAATTTCTATCGGAAATTCCATTTGTTTGTATGGAATTCCGTCTGAGAAAAAATCACGCATGCTCGGAAACAATTCGATGCATGCTCGGAAGCATTGAACTTTATGTATTGAACGTCACCGCGTTTTGGATGGTCGAAATTTGGTGTGTCTGTGTGTAAGCAAGACAGCTTGAATAGAATTCTGTCGGAAAAACGCATCCGAGTTTATTCCGTCAAACTCAGATCGTGTGTACGAGGCATTAGGGCGCGTACACACGATCAGTCCATCCGATGAGAACGGTCCGAAGGACCGTTTTCATCGATTAACCGATGAAGCTGACTGATGGTCTGATGTGCCTACAAACCATCGGCTTAAAAAAACGATCGCGTTAGAATGCGGTGACGTTTACGTGATTTACACAACGACATGCTGAAAAAAACGAAGTTCAATGCTTCCAAGCATGCGTCGACTCGATTCTGAGCATGTGCGGCCTTTTAACCGATGCTTTTGCATACTAGCGATCGGTTTTGACCCATCGGTCAGGCGTCCATCGGTCAAATTTTAAAGCAAGTTCTATTTTTTTTTGACCGATGGATAACTGACCGATGGGGCCCACACACGATCGGTTTGGACTGATGAATCGGTCCTTCAGTCCGTTTTCATCGGTTTTGACCGGTCGTGTGTACATGGCCTTAGAAGTATTTCTTCAAATGAATATACAAACATCATAAAGTCCTTCTTTTTAACTAATTAGAATTATGTGTTTATTGCGGACAAAGGTGGAGACCATATTGATGGCATAAGCATTCATATAGGGGTGTATATTAGGAAATTTTATAAAGTTAATTTAATATTTAAAATGAAATGATTAAGTGCTATAATATTTACCCAGTCAGTCTATACTGTCCACGTAAATTGTTTTCACAGTGTTTTTTAATGTTCCTGTAGCAACTTCCCTCTTGCAGTCGGAAAAAACTATTGTTATAATTAGTAAAGCTCTGAATGACAAATGCCAAGAATGTGCTGGGTAAATGTAGCCAATCACAGTTTAAAAACATTACTGGAAAATATATATTGTTGGATGCTAAACAGTTTTCTGGTCACATAATCTGCCTCAGTCACATGTTGTGTCATAGAGATTTGAGTCACACATTCATCAATCATTAAGTACAGCGATTACATAAGCGCTTCATGAGTCATGATACAGAACTAAGTAAAAAACATAAACGATTAGCGATGAGTCCTTTGATTCAAAGAATAAGAATCAATACTTAACAGAGTGTAAAAATCTACACAGTGCACAATTCTTTCATGTTACTGTGTTTATCCCTCTTGTGTGTCACATGTCAAGTTTTGCATGCACTTCTATGTGTGAAAAAAATAATAATATATATATATATATATATATACAGTATACATATAGATAGGTAGCGCCCATGTACTTTCAGGTACTGGCGCTGTTCTAAATTTAAGGGGGATAAGAGAGTTAGTTGGCTCTTATCCAGGTGATTTGTTAAATTGGGTTTATACCTCGGCTGTGTTTGGGTTCACTCTGTTGTTCCTGGGGTGCTGTTTACCCCAGGACGATAGGTGGCAGCAGTGGAGTTGAGGAATATGGTGCTCTCTCTCAGGCAGCCAATGGGGATGGTTGTGCCTAGCTGGGCATGCTGGGAGAGGGTATTTAGGAGCCAGACATTTTTGTGTCTGGAGTTCTGGAAGTGCATCACCCACCTTCAGGGTGTCTGTGCTGTGCTGTCGGCGCTCCTCTCCCCCCCTCCCCGGCCGGCGTCTTCATTTCGACTGTGGGCACCCAGCCGTGACAGCCTTCGACTTCGTGCGGCCGGCCGCTGATTGGACAGGCGATCGTCTAGGACCTGTCAGTGTCCTAGACGATCGCCTACGGAAGGGGCTGCAGTAAGGCGATTAAGCCTAATCGCCTTACCAGCCCCTCGGCGGAAGCATGAAGTGGGACAGGAAGTCCCACTCCTACTGAAGCCCCCACTCTCCCCCCCAAAAAAAAATGACATGCCAAATGTGGCATGTAAGGGGGAGAGGAGTGGATTAAGCGGAAGTTCCATTTTTGGGTGGAACTCCGCTTTAATATGGATGAGAGCAGGGTAACTCTCTCATCCCCACTAAATTTACAATAGTGCCCATAACTGACAGTAAGGGGGCGCTACATATAGTAAAGATGCATAGAGAATAGACATTTTCTAATTTATCATTATGCTCATTACATTCCTTCACAGGGGACCGCTGACTTAAAGGATAAGTAGTGTTGCTCACGAATATTCGCATTGCGAATATTCGCTACGAATATTGCATATTCGAGTATTCGCCAAATAACTCGAATATTGCGGCGAATATTCGCTATGGCGAATATTCGTATTTTTTCAAATTTATTTGTAAAACAGATCACATCCTAGTGATCTCCGTCGACGTCTAAAAGCATTGCTGGTATGATTAGAGAGAGACCCTGTGCCGAGTAGCTGATGCGATTCTTTTATGTTGCCAAAAATTTGCATTGCGAATTTTCGGCAACATAAAAGAATCGCATCAGCTACTCGCCCCTGCTTTTGCATCAGAGCCAATCAGAATAACTCGAATATTCGGCAAAAGGAGTATTGCGCGATATTCCTTTTGCCGAATGGCGGAGAAGATAATCGCGCAATATTCCTTTTGCCGAATATTCGAGTTATTCTGATTGGCTCTGATGCGCCCTTCTTTTGCATCAGAGCCAATCAGAATAACTCGAATATTCGGCAAACGGAAAATTGCACGATTATCTTCTCCGCCCTTCTTTTGCATCAGAGCCAATCAGAATAACTTGAATATTCGACAAAAGGAATATTGTGCGATATTCCTTTTGCCGAATATTCGAGTTATTCTGATTGGCTCTGATGCAAAAGAAGGGCGGAGAAGATAATCGCACAATAGGAATATTGCGCGATTATCTTCTCCGCCCTTCTTTTGCCCCCTTATTCTCCTTTCTTTTAAGTAGAGTTAGAGTAGAGTAGAGTTAAGCCGCGTACACACCATCACTTTTTGTGATGAAAAAAAATGACATTTTTAAAAATGTCATTTAAAATGATGGTGTGTGCCAAAAAAGTGTCATTTTATGTCTTCTGAAAATATGACCAAAAAAAAATTCGAACATGCTCAAATTTTTTATGTCATTTTTCAAAATGTCATTTTTTGTGTCATAAAAAATGATTGTGTGTGGGCAAAACTACGTAAAAAATTAAGTTTTAAACCTGCACATGCCCAGAAGCAAGTTAGGAGACGGGAGGTAAACTACCATTCATAATGGGAGTAAGCACATTCATCGAACGCTGTAACAGACAAAAAAGCAGGAATCGTCTTTTAACTAACAAGTAACCAGCTAAAAGCAGCCTCAAGGCAAATAGAACTTCCCCTTTAGAGTGCCATCACTTTGTTCATCATTTTCCAAAAATGATGGTGTGTACGCAACGTCATTTTTAAAAATGAAGTTTGAAAAATTTCATTTTTTTTCATGAAGAAAAATTACATTTTTTTTCATCACAAAAAGTGATCGTGTGTACGGGGCATTAGTGTTTAGTGCATATTAGTTTAGTAATACAGGAAATGATCTCCATTTATGAGAATTTCACAATCATTTTTGCATTAGCGACATTTCGCAAAAAATTTTTTGGATAAAATATCACGAATATTCGATATTAGCGAATATTCGCGAATATTCTTCTATATATTCGCGCAATATCGCGAAATCGAATATGGCGTATTCCGCTCAACACTAAGGATAAGTCTAGATCATTTCTTAGAGTGGCAAAGTGGGTAAGTTTAAACATTTCGGCAAGGTTTTGAAGCATCAATTTTATAAATATCTAAAATAAGGCACATACCTGTAAAGATGACATTAAATACTTACCTCTCCTGCCACACATGCTACCAAACTCTGCTTCATTGCTGTGGAATCATCCCCTGAAGTTTGCTGAGAAATTGAAACTTCCTGTAGTGTCAATCTCCTGTGTCCTGGATATTACTAGTTTCTACCTGTGATCTCCACCCATATAAAATACAGTAATGACATGGACAACATGGAGTGACTGTTGACAGGGTGACTTTTACTTCTGTTTGTGACTCCACTGGGGAGAATTTTGTTCTATTGCTTTCCCTGTGTAATCCAAACAAGGAATGAATTGCCAATGTGTCAGGAAGGCACAGATTGCAATAAAAGTACAGACCTTCTAAAGCCGTGTACACACGGCAGAGAACCTCGACAGGCAGAACACATCGTTCCGCCCGTCGAGGTTCTCTGCCGGCCGTCGAAATCGGCGACCCGCCCATCGGGAATGGCAACCAGCCATTCATCCAGGCGGGCCGTCGAGCAAAAAGAGAGCGTGCTCTCTTTTCGCTCGACGGGATTCCCGACGGGCGGGGCGAGCCAAAAGCGTACACACGGCCGAGGTCCTCGCTGGAATGCAGCTTCCAGCGAGGTTCTCGCTGGTTTCCAGCGAGAACCTCGGTCGTGTGTACGCCGCCTAATACTTCCCCAGATAGCAAGTAACTGAGCTTCAAGTTTAAAAATGACTTGCTAAGCTATTGCTAGACTCGGCCAAGCTTCACAAGTTTATTGCACAATTGCAGCAAGTCCACATTGCATGACTCCAGATCAACTTTCTTTGCAAACATTCTGCAAGTCTGCTGCACGTTTTGGTTCAATATGGTTCTGTTGTGCAATAGTCCTCCCACCACTGGGGTCACTGTAGACATGTAGCTCTTGCTGTAGACTCACCATTGCAACTATGTTCTTGCTATAGACTTGCCACGCAAATTTGCTACAAATTGGAAAAGTGTCAACTAGAACTTGTGTTTCAAGTGCTCTGCAAGGGAAAAACCTACCATTGAAAATGGGCAACAGGTTAACAAGCTTAAAGCTCCGTGCACATGGGCTGAATGTTGGGCTGGTTCACCAAAAAAAAAAACGCCAACTTTCGACCCATGTGTATGCCACCCTGTCCGACAGAAGCCAGTTGTTTGGAAAACCAAACAGTCGACCGACTCCCAATCAGTGCTCTCTGCTAATGGTAAAGAGCACTGATTGGAGTGTTCTGCCAGGGGGCTCTGTTCCCCTGCCAGACCATAACAGCTCAGCGGGGGAGATATCGATGTTCTAACTATGCATAGTTAGTACTGCAGCTCAACTGCAGCTGACAGTTTTTGGAAAAAAAAACCTCATAGACCCAGATTCACAGAGAGATGGGCGCACATTACGCCGCCATAGAGCAAACACCAACGTAGCGCGGAGAGGCAATCATTGCATTCAGCAAGCCAGTGCTCCCAATATTGTGTCAGCGTGGCGTGGGTTTCGAAGGCGCACGACGGCGTAGGTGGAAGTACATCTTTTGTGGGTCACAGGAGTGTTCTCCTGTGACACAAGAGGGGGCATGGGGATTTACTAAACATGGAGAGTGCAAAATCAGCTTCCAGGTTTTAGCCCTGGTTCATACTAATAGCGGGAACGAAATTATTTCATTCCCGCATGTCAGTCCTGTCTATGATGGCAATTTCAGAGACATCTGTGCAGGTTGATGTACAAATCGCACACCAAAGTCGCCAAAAGTAGTACAGAAATTACTTTTGGGAATCAGTGCGGCGCCGCAAAGTCGGCATCGCACTGATTCGGACACAGTCATTGCTGCTGATTTGGCATGCGATTTGACATGTCAAATCGCTGCAATGTGAGCCTAGGCTTGTTAATTGAACAAGCTGAAGTTAGAAGATGATTGGCTACCATGCACAGCTGCACCAGATTCTGAGTGCTCCAGCTTTAGTAAATGAATCTCACCATTAGCTGATTGTGGGATATTGCCCTGTATCAGCTAACATGGCAGTGCCACTCCAGGCTCTGAAAAGATCCGAAAAATATTGTCAGGATCCACCCAGCTACCTAGCTGCCAGCTGGCTCCATCTCTCAACACGTGCCTAAGATCTGAAGCCAGCTGAGCCCATGCCCTGCCCGGAGCTCCAGTAAGAGCTAGAGTGATCAATGGTCATGTAATAACTCAGTTCTTGGGTTTGGAGCCAACGTGGGACAGCTGCAGCATCACACCATAGGTGAGTATGTGTGTTTTGTTTTTTTTTCACACCCCAAACTTTAACCACTGGAAGATTACACCCGCTTCATGACCAGGCCATACTTGCTATTGGGCACTGCGCTACTTTAACTGGTAATTGCACTGTCATGCAACAATGTACCCAACAAAATGTATATAATTTTTTTCACACATTTTTTCACCCTGTAAAGGTGTAATGCAAAAAAACATAAAAATGGGAGGGGGGCTGGCCGGGCCTGTAAGGGCTCTGGGGACCATCTAGCCCCTTACAGGTGTAATGCCTGTACCCCCTGATGGTGGCCCTGTATAAAGTTCAATGTCCACACCTCAGACTTCTTTTTCTTGGCTTTATTTGTTGAACTTGGTAAAAAGAATAAAGGAAGTAGTTGAAGAGGTGGAAAGGTAACAGATAATAGGTTCAGGTGCACACTCCTGCTTCCAACAACACAGCTTTTGTCGCCACTCTAGCCAGAGTGGGTATTGCACACTCGGATAGGCATATCTCACTAGCCTAGCAGCCAAGATGAAGCACGGAAAATTTGGTAAAGTCTCAGCCACAGACCTTGCCAAAGATGGAGGTATATTCGGTCCAACATCCGATCAACACAGGATTCAGCACTTCGGATCTCTCCCGATTGACTTCTTGTAAACTTAGAACTGACAGGTGACCATCATTCAGCCTTTCAGTAATGGTGCATCCTTCGATGAAGTTCAAGGCCTCTCCTGAGATACCAGCCTAGTGCTCGGTGCTCTTCAAGACAGGTTCTTCATCGAGTGGCTTCCTTCCTCCAAGATGGACAGCACAGGACCACTCTGCAAACGTAGACCCAGTCTGACTACCGGGCCTGCTTAGTAGATCACACCCCCGGACCAACAAGGTCCCTGAGCCAGGAACACATGAACACGCACCCCCGGCCGGGAGAGCTACACACAGTGGGTGGTGGGGCGATAGACCAGGTCCAATGGCATCTGTCCCTTAAGTACTCCTCCCCAGCATGCACAGCTGGATGATAAACTCCCACCGATTGGCTGCTGAAGGGAAACACCCAAAACACCTTGACCTGACTGCTGCCACCCTTGGCCTGGGGTGGTAACGGCACCCCAGACAACAATAGTGGTCACTCACAGTACAGCAATTGCTGGAACAGAGGTCCAAATTTGGAAAGAATCATACTGTCTGAGTCAACTAACTCTCAGACTACCCTCTAAATTTTAAAGCAGTGCCAGCTAGAAAGTAGCAGGTCGCTACACATATATTTATTAGTTATGTTTATTACAGTATTTGTAGCTGCTGACTTACATTTTTTTGTTCTAGGGTGAAGATCCTCTTTATATAGAGTTTTGGCAGGAGATGAACTTTAACCAAGAGGCCTTACTGCTAGCTGAATGAACACTATTCAAAAGCATCATACATTTTCTAGTACTTGAAAAACACATTATGTAAATAGGTGAGGATCTAAAATTAAAATGGATGACTCTTACAAAAAAATGTAAACACTTCATTATTACAATTTACACATGCAAATTATCTGCCACAAGGGTAGTGCTACACTGGTATACTCTTCTCTGTTGATTTGCACAGAAATGATCTACATGGAAGAGTCATCAAGAGAAAACCTTACCGGTAATCTCACCAGAAAGTCAACCCAAGTATATAACACAACACTTAGATAAGCCTGAGGCAGTACGGAACCAAGTGTTCTGGTCTGATGAGAAAAAACAATTGGCAGAAGTAACCAAGATATATTTTGGAAACAGTTAGTGTTTGAGGCCAACAAAACTTTGCCAAATACTAAACATGTGGTTGATTTATTATGCTTCAATACTGTACAGTAGCCAATGGCTCAGAAAATATTGCACAGGTTGACGGATGAGTAGATTTTATTAAGCATCAACAAACCCTGGAGGTTATTCTCTCACAGTCAGCGAAACTGTAAAATTAAAAGTTTCTGGATATTCCAACAAGAAAAAATCTAAAATAAATCTCAAAATCCACCTAGAAAAAAAGAAAATATTAAAGTGACACACAATCCTTATTCTCCATAATTAATATATACCCATCCATTACTTTCTACTACCTAATGGCCATGTCATTTATTTTTCATTAAAGGGGTTGTAAAGGTTAGTTTTGTATTTTCTAAATAGGCTAGTGCATTGTTGGTTCACTTATTTCTTCCTTTGATTTCCATTCTAAATGTTTTTTTTTCTTTGTCTGAATTACTCACTTCCTGTTCCTCCTCAGTAAGCTTGCCCCCATCATTTGAGCCGTTCTGGCTGGGGGTTAGTCAGCGTGCTCGGCCCCTCCCTTGGAACTACATCCCTGCGGGGAGTGTCTCCCCGCAGGGATGTAGTCTCAAGGGAGGCGGCGAGCACGCTGACTAACACCCAGCCAGAATGGCACGGGTGATGGAGGCAAGCTTACTGAGGAGAAACAGCAAGTGAGAAATTCAGACAAAGAAAAAAAAACATTTAGAATGGAAATTGAAGGAAAAGGTTAGTGAACCAACAATGCACTAGCTTAACCACTTAAGGACCGCCGCATGTACATTTACGTCGGCAGAATGGCACCGACAGGCACATCAACGTATATATACGTTGGTGCCTTGGGGGGGGGTCGTACATGCGGCGGTCCGCGCGGCTGTAGGAGCGATCCGACAAGAGGGGGCGGCTATTCGTTTTTGTCCGCCCCCTCTGGATCGCTCTCAGCCAATGCGCGCGCTCCCCCTGCAGTGCACTTCCTCCTCCTGTGTAAACACAGGAAGGAGGAAGCGACGTGATCTCTCCCTCAGTGTTTTTTTCAACCACCGCTGAGGAGAGATCACAACACAAGTAAGTCTGCACAACACTACACTGCACCTACACTACACAAAAAACACATTTAACCCCCACGATCGACTAAAATTTCGTTTATTTGATTTTTTTTATAACAAAAAGTAAAAAATATTGATTTTTTTTCAAAAATGTCGCTCTATTTTTGTATATAGCGCAAAAAATAAAAATTGCAGAGGCGATAAAATACCACCAAAAGAAAGCTCTATTTATGGGAAGAAAAGGATGCAAATTTTGTTTGGGAGCCACGTCGCACGACCGTGCAGTTGTCTGTTAAAGCGACGCAGTGCCGAATCGCAAAAACCCCTTTGGTCATTTGGCAGCATATTGGTCCGGGTCTTAAGTGGTTAAAGGAACCTATTTAGGAAATTAAAAAACTAACCTTTACAACCCCTTTAAGCTCTGGAAAGTTTTACCCCCTTAATGACTAGGCCATTTTTTTCGAATTAATACTGCACCACTTTAACTGGTAATTGTGTGGTCATGCAATGCTGCACCCAAATTCAATTAATATAATTGTTTTATATATATATATATATATATATATATATATATACATATATATATATATATTACACTGACATTTTTATTTATTAATCTGAGGCCCCGTACACACGCCTGAGCTTTTTGGCAGAATCCAGCCAGAAGCTCGCTGGGATCCATATTCTGCCGAGAAGCTCGATCGTGTGTACGTTTTCACCGAGCAAACTGACGAGCGAGGCGTCGAGCCAAAATAGAGAGCAGGCTCTCTATTTCCTCGACGGGCCATCGGGACTAATGGGTCGATGCCTTTTTCGACAGCCTGGTCGACGAACTCGATGGCCGGCCGAGAACCTTGTCGGGCGGAACGATGAGTTTAGCCCGACAAGGTTTTCGTATGTGTGTACGCGGCCTGACACTAACTTACGTGAGGTGGGGGGAGCTGACTAACTGACACCGAGGGGAAGGGGGGACTACAGAAATGCAAGTTTTCTCCTCTCAGCCGTGAGCTGCGAAGGGGGGCAGTCAGGCCCCTTGGAACATTCAGGCCCCTTACAGGTGTAATGCCTGTACCCCCCTGATGGCGGCCCTGGCTGCGAGCAAATTACAGCATGGGCTTCCAGTGTGTGCGATGCATGAGCAAACGTGGGAAGAAAGGTCCGACATACAGGTATGTTATGGTGCCTGCATGAACTGCCTCGCCGCAGTATATTGACTGTGGCGGATATTAAAGTGGTTGAAGCCCAAGTCAAGCGGAAATAATTGTGTTTGATTTTGGACAGAATGGGGAAGGGTTGGAGCCACTTTCAAGTATTTATTGCACTTGTATCCTTATTAGGAACCACCCATCTCCTAAGGTGAAGATTACTAATACTACCACATTATTAGAGAGATGTGAAAATATGCTCAGATATCTTAAGGCTAGATTCATACTATTGGTACATTGATGATAGATGTCTGATGGGAGTGTGATATGTTGTAGAATGTAACCCCAAACATTGGTGGTGTGAAGCTGTTTTAATAAAGCCTCATCTACAATCATATACCCTTTTTCTGGATTTCTGTTTGGAACTGCACCACTAAACATTTGCTACCGTACCAACATACCTAGCTAAGAGCCTATTAAAAACATAGGAAGCTTGCTTTTTGGACATTTCTTCTGACCTACTGTATGTGCTTCTGAAGTACCCTGAATAACCCCTAACCCGGCTGTGCTTGCATATTTATTATAGAAAATATCCCAGAAAGTGAAACTAGGAGTCTTCACTTCAGAAGACTGCACCGTCACATGCAGAGTCCCTCAAGGATCACCCCTATCGCATGTGCTCTTCAATATCTACCTCCGCCCACTCCTCAAAATCATCAGCAAACAGGACGTGCTCTACCACTCCTACACGGACAACACTCAACTTTATCTTCGCATCACCAACAAAAAAGACCAATATCACAGACTAGAAAAATGCCTGTCATTGATAGATAATTGGATGACAGAGAGCTCCCTCAAAGTCAATGGATTCAATACAGAACTTCTCTTTCTCCACGCAAACCAACAGACAAATTCTAGGGCGACATGGACACCTCCCACCATCCTTGGACAAACCATCACCCCAAGTACTAAAGTCAAAAGCCTCAGAGTTATCTTTGACTCAGACATGACTATGGATGCA
Source organism: Rana kukunoris (assembly GCA_029574335.1). Lineage (NCBI taxonomy): Eukaryota > Metazoa > Chordata > Amphibia > Anura > Ranidae > Rana > Rana kukunoris. The sequence continues at coordinate 87,802,729 of CM056049.1, read as the reverse complement.
CAAATAGGATCAGTAGTCAGCGGATCTCACTATCTTCTCCGCTTGCTGCGTAGACTCATCCCCTTCATCCCGGAAGAAGACACAGCAGAAGTAGTTGAAACATTCATCAATTCCAGACTCGACTACGCAAACTCCCTCTACCTAGGACTACCGAAATACCAGATTTCTCGTCTATAAATCGTCCAGAACACTGCAGCCAGACTGATAACGGGGACAAAAAAACCTGCGAACCACTCACGCCAGTCCTGAGGACCCTCCACTGGCTAGCCGTAAAGGATCGGGTGACATTCAAGACCCTCTGCCTCACCCACAATTGTGTGGCAAAGAAAACGCGCCTCAATACTTATGTGAGAAAATAAAACACTACACCCCAAATCGGCCCTATGATCAACTAACCTGAACCTCCTCTGCATCCCCAAGTCTTGGTACAAATCTAAAGGAGAACAAAGATTCGCAGTCCAAGGACCACAGCTATGGAACTCTCTACCTACGGACATCTGCATCAAAGAAAACCATCGGGCCTCCAGAAAAACACTTAAGACCCATCTCTTCTGAAGGTTTCTGGATGGCGACATTGGATACAGCACCTTGAGGCGATTTAGTTTGCATTTGTAGCGCTATACAAGTTACTCACTCACTTATATAGAATAATATTGGTTGGAGTAGTAGACTATGGGGCTCAGCTCTGACTACCAGTTGATCATGTTAAAGCCAGGGACCACGCTCTCTTTCACCCAACGACAGAGTGAAGATCCTGAATTTGTGCATAAGAGGAGGTAGGCTCCATTGGTTGCTTTAAAACTCAATAAGGCAGTAATATAACTTGTATAGCAAATGTAGAGGGTATAGCAGGAAAGATGGCATTTGATACAGTTTAGCATTTATAAACGAGGAATCAGACCCAATTCCACAAACATGAAGGATATTAAAATTTTAACTAAGCCATTGCAGCGTATTTATTACAAACTGATTACTTGCCTGATTGCCCTGTTTTCAGGATTTGCCTGTAAAGGCAATGCTTGTAAACAATATGTTGTGCTTCAGGATGATCTTGGTGACTGTGGGCACAGTGCAAACAATTTCTGTGCCACCATCACCCAATATATACAAAGTCAACGTAAGTAAGCACCTGCAGTAACAAGTAGATCATCATAAACAATGTGCCGGTGCTGTTCCTGGTATCCACACAAACTTCAAAGAGACTTATTCCTCAAAATGAAACATCTCAGTTTGCCAAATACCAGCCCAAGTAATTTTCCTAGAAATTGTTGCAAACATTACTGTTTAAACTTTACTGCATAAGCACAATAGTGGCTTGGCTGGCTATGAGGGACTTTTAGATTAATAGTGCTTTATCTAGTTTTGTTTCATCATGGTCAACTCTCTAACCCTTTAAAAGTCAGAGAGAAATTTAGATACTGTATATACTCGAGTATAAGCCAAGTTATTCAGCATATTTTTTGGTGCTGAAAATGCCCCCCTCGGGTTATACTCGTGTCACTTTTTTGCGCCTGATTTCCCGGAATTTGGGGATCCAGTACCGGCCGGTCATAGGTCCCTGGACCTCAAACTTGGCACACTTTAAGCCCCACTCTACAAGTGTGCAAAGTTTGTTGTTCTGGGGACCTACAGCCAGAGAGGACCGAATTTTTCAAAGTCGGGCAACCCTTCTATATACTCCCATGTTAAACGTAAGTCTAGTCATGGACACAGTGAGGCATGGGCACAGTAAGGCATGGGCACAGTGAGGCATGGGCACAATGAGGCATGGGCACAGTGAGGCATGGGCACAGTGAGGCATGCACATGGACACAGTGAGGCAAAGTGAGGCATGCAGATGGACACCCTAGGCTTATACTACTCCAGCTGGTTTAACGACCAGCTGCCTATGCTAAAGCAAGAGCGCAGAAGAGCAGAAGCAGCTTGGAAAAGAAGCTCTTTAGAGGAAAACCTCACCATTTATAAGGTAATAACAAAAAAATACCATAAAGAAATCTTTAAAGCCCTAAACCGCCCCCGCAAACTCTTCAATTTAGTCACCCAGACCATGAATCCAGTCTGTCTTGAAGCCCCTAATTCTGATTCACAAGAATTTTGCAATGAATTATCGGATTATTTCATTAACAAAATTGAAAAAATCTGTGAAAGTATTCAGCAAAATGGAACCTCCTTCAACCTCCCCCTGAATCATACACCCAATACCCACATACATTTTCCGCAATCAAAGAATTTCACTCTAAAACCCATTTCCATCGATGCCACTAAAAATATCATCGGTACTCTGCGAAATAGCACAGTGCCTAATGATATCATCCCCACCAAACTGCTGAAAGAATGTGTCGATATTCTGGCACCGTCTATCACGCAGCTCATAAACCAATCATTCAAGGAATTAAACAAGGCATAATCAAACCTATGCTAAAGAATTATCCCAAAAGAAGACATAGCAGTCGTAGTAGGAACAATTATCAACTCCAGACTTGACTATGCAAATGCCCTCTATCTTGCACTCCCAAAGTACCAAATCACTTGTCTGCAAGTCGTTCAAAATATGGCCGCTCGACTTGTGACTGGGAAAAAACCTTGGGAATCAATCTCGCCTTCACTGAGAGCCCTTCACTGGTTGCCAGTAAAAGACAGAATTACTTTCATATGCATAAGTGTATTCTGGGAAATGCCCCCCAATATCTATGCAAAAAACTAAAAGCTCACAACCCCAATCGCGTTCTGCGATCCACCAACCAAAATCTACTCCAGATACCCAAAGCCAGATACAAGTCCAAAGGAGAAAGAAGATTTGCGGTCCAAGGACCTGGACTATGGAACGCTCTACACCAACCAGCATTCAGCTGGGGGAGAACCACTTGGCCTTCAGGAGAGAGATCAAAACCCATCTCTTCTGAGGACAAAAATGTAATGGTCACCAAGCGCCCAGAGGCGATTCAGTTCGCATGTGCTGCGCTATATAAGTTTCTCACTCACTCATACTCGAGTCAATACGTTTTCCCAGTTTTTTGTGGTAAAATTAGGCTTATATTTGGGTCGGCTTATACTCAAGTATATATGGTACATGTTTAATACTATTGCTGTAAGCAGAACTAGAGACAAAAACTTCTCTACATGTCCTTGTTGCTGATTTCCTACCTTCACTGAATAGGTCATCCATCTTCTGGTTCACTCAGTAGTTGCTCTGAAAGCCTATTTATTTTCAAATCAAACTGTTAATTGTCTTTGGTTTCCTGTTTTTTAGGACTAGTGGCTGCTATGCCTCCTATTCAGGGCCGGATTAACAGAGGGGCTGATGGAGCTGCAGCTCCAGGCCCCTTTCTCAAGATAGGCCCATTTGCCCCCCCAAAAAAAAGAAATTTTTTTTTTGTTTTTTTTAGATCGACTTCGGGGGTTGTAGCTCGATGACCAGAGGTCACAGAAACCCCACATTTGGGGGGTAGTCAGGTGAAGACCTACCCCACAACCGGTCAAAATATGGAATGGCTATCATTAATGGTTCTGGAGATACGGGCCTGCTTGCACAGCCTATCAGAAGCTACATACAGAGCAGCCATCATAAATACAAGCTGACACACTGCAGCAGACTGAGAAAAAAAATCATCATTTGTTTTTTGCTAGAAAATTACTCTATGGTGGTCTTTGTAACTTTTTATGTTGCACGGTATAGAGCTGCACGATTCTGGCTAAAACGACAACTGCAATTTTTTTGCTTAGAAGATAAATCACGATTCTCTCACGATTCGTACGGCATAACATCACCTTTCACATTAAAATGAAAATAAAAAAAAAAATGGGCTAACTTTACTGTTTTGTTTTTATGGTTTTTATTATTCATTGAAGTGGGCAAATGCAGTGCGACATAAAATATTGCAGCAATTGCCATTTTTGTCTCTGCTAAAATATATATATATGTTTGGCGGTTCCAAGTAATTTTCTTGCAAAAAATATTGCTTTTTAACTTAAACAAGTGTTGGACTTTAAGTGGTTACATTTCTTGCATATACACACAGAAGTTTAATCTAAAAAGGAAGTTGGTTACAATGTTTCATGTTGTTTACAAACTTGGCAGACAGTCAGATATTTTCTTTACACACAGAAGTTTATCCCTTTGATCTAAGAAGAAAGCGTTAGTTACAATGGGCCAGATTCAAAGAGCGATTACGCCGGCGTAACAGGAGATGCGTGGCATAAGTCTAAATTTGCGCATGCGTTTCGATACTCCGCATCCCCAAAACGAGATACGCAAGAAATCTACTTTTTTTTGTCTAGCGTAATTTCGTTAGACAGGCGCATCCGTCCGCGCAAAACTGCGCTAGACACATCATTGATTTGCTATTCAAATATGCTAATGAGGGATTTACGGGGATCCACAAAAGAACGTTGGTGCAGCGCAGGCTGAGCGCTGTGCGCAACAGCTGCATGGCCTGTCTAAAATTAGACCATATAAAAGGTGGTATAAAATTTGACATGTCAGAGAAAGCAACACCGTTAGTGAGGAGCAGAGCAGTCACACGTGTTGCCCAACAATCTGTATGCTAACATGCCAGGGACATCCATGCTCATAGCTATACTACTGACTTTAGATGAGCAAAGAAGGAGGAGGGCACGGAGGAGGGCACGGAGGATGGCACGGAGGAGGGCACGGGAGAGGATTTTTTTTTTTTTTACAAAAAAAATTTCTTTGCTTTAAGAAACATTTTTACAAAAAATATACATACATATATACATCAATACATAACATACATACAAATTACAAACACGGTCTCACTATCTTTCAATAGCCCTTTTAAAAACCTTGATGGATATAATAATCTAATCTGATACAAGCCCCTCATATTCACTTGATATATCGCACACGCATAGACACCTTTGGCATGAGTGATTCTGAGGTGTCTCGCATCTTCAGATTCACCCCTCATGCCATCCTGGAATTAACCACAACCCTGCAGGAGCCCAACACCAGCCCAACACATGACACCACCTATGACACCCATGACAGCTACATATACAATCATAGCCCCATCCCCACAGATTTCGAACAGAACATGTATGGGGCCAGCTGGCTGGTTGGTGAGTGACATGGGTGGCAGGCATGACTGTCCCCCCCATGATGCGGAAATCACAAGGGGCAAATGCACTACTAACATCCTCCTGTCTTATCCCTTCAGGGTGACTCTGCATATGCACTGGGACCCCATCTCATGACTCCTATACGGAACCCCCCTAACCAAGGCTACCCCGTCTTCTGAGGGAAGAGCAGCCAGGAGACAGCTCACATTAGGCATCTTTGCACATTAAACACACACATTAATCATGGCACAATGAGAATGCATGCATGCACACCACTGTGGTCCCTAGCACAGCCACATCACATCCTCATCACATTGGATTGGCACAAGCCCACCATGCAGGACTTGTGAGCTGCAACGCCATGCCATGGCTCCAATTATGTCACTGTACATTCATACACCATTCACACGGACCTGGGGATCACTTCTCCACCACAAATGAGGGTGACACCCCTTTTCCGGCAGGAATGTCACCCCCACATTCCCAAATCATACACAAACAGAACCAAAAAAAAAATTGACCAGCAAAAATAAAAAATGGCCAGCAAAAATATAATTTAAACAAAATAACAACAAAGAAAACACATAAAAGACAAAAATCACTCTGCAAAACAGTCCCCAAATATCTCAAAGACACGTCACAAACAAACAAACAAACGCTAATAAACAACAGAACAAAAGCACCTTGCTGTATAGGGAGGGATACAATGGGATGTACTTTTGCAAAGGAAGTGCGTTTGTCTCTGTCTATTTATGCTGTTTGCGTAGTTCACTAATTTGCCCTAGTCCACTTCCAATTTCACTGATTGCGCCGTTCCCGATTTGTTAGCATGCGCACAGAGGTGCCGACCATGGTCTGCTTCAAGCGCGCATGCGCGAGCCCAGCCGGCCCTTCATTTGCATGGGGTCACGGCTCATTTCAATGTAACACGCCCACGTCCTTCCCAATTTGTATTACTCCGCCTTGCGCCTCTGAAATAACGCTGCGCAGGCGCAAATTTCTGTGTAAAACCGACGAGAATAGGGTGATTGCGCCGCTACATTGTGCCAGTCTAACGTAAAGGCGGTGCGCTACGCCGGTCCAATAATGCGCAGATGTACCTGAATCTGGCCCAATAATGTTTCCTGCTAAGAACTTGGCAGACTGTCCAGATATTTTCTTTTGACAGCTGAAAGTCTCTCCACTTGTTATATGAAAGAATCAGCAAACTCTGCATTGGAGATGTCAGGGGGGTTGAATCAAGATCACAATTTTAACGATTAATTGTGCAGCTCTAGCACGGTACTGTATTTGCGCAGCAATTTTTCAAACATGTTTTTTTTGGAAATAAACTGTTTCATACATAAAAAAAAAAAAACACTAAAGTTAGCACGATTTTTTTTTTTTTGGTATCCTAAGCGATGCTTTAAACATTTTTTAGGTTACATGTTTAGAGTTACAGAGGAAGTCTAGTGCTAGCAGTGGCGGAACTTTCAGTGTCGCTGCAGTCGCCACCGCGACTGGGCCCTGCCGTTCTGCCGCTGTGGGGGGGCCCAATTGCCGGGTGCCTACATTGCTGTTTAATATAGTAATGTCATGTGGATTTCAGTGGGGAGTCTGAGCCGCGGTAGCGCTGGCTCCAGCCGCAGAACCACCTCCATCTTTTGTCCACTGGTTGCTAGAGCCGCTTGCGTGTAGCAACCAGTGACATCACGGCTGCAGTGCCCCCCCCCCCCCCCTCCCGTGTTCAGAGCTGAAAGCGCGGGAGGATTTCACTTCCTCCTCCGACCTCTGCGCTACTGCTCTGCCTCCAGGGGTCCAACACAGCTGAGCTCCAAGGCTGCCTCTGCCTCTTGACATACCAGAGAGGCACAGTGTCACAACATCTGAGGAAGAGCAGCAGCAGCAGCAGCTGAAAACAACAACAGAGAGTGGTGACCCGGGGAGCAGCAAAGAGGATGGCTGGAAGGAGCAGCGCGAGAGAGTGAGAGAGAAGACCTGACCTGAGCAGCAGTGACATCCTCCCAGAGCCTGCACACCTTCCCCAACATCTGCTCCAGCTGTGCCTCTCATCAAGAACAAACAGGCTGACCGAGGACAGAGGACAAGGATGGGCTGGAGGTAGGTGCATGGCACACACCTACCCACAGACAGGGGCTGGGACAGGGGGTACAGGAAGGACTGCAGGCCAGCCTCTCTCTCTCCCTCCCCACCCACCTCTCTTGTCCACCCCTTCTCTCCCTCTCTCTCCCCCCCACCTTTTCTCTCCCCCCTCCTTTTCTCCCCCCTCCCTCCCCCTCTCTCTCCCCCCCTCCCTCCCCCCTCTCTCTCCTTCCCTCCCTCCCTCCTCTCCCTCTCTCCCATCCACCTCTTCTCTCTCTCCCTCCCTCCCTCCCCCTCTCTCTCGCACTCTCTCTCTCGCTCTCGCTCGCCTCTCTCGCTCTCTCTCCCTCCCTCTCTTTCCCTCCCCCTCTCTCTCCTTCCCCCTCTCTCTCCTTCCCTCCCCCCTCCCCCTCCTTCCCTCCTCCCTCCCCCCTCTCTCGCACTCTCTCTCTCCTCTCGCTCTCGCTCTCCCCTCTCGCTCTCTCTCCCTCCCTCTCTTTCCCTCCCCCTCTCTCTCCTTCCCTCCCCCTCCCCCTCTCTCTCTCCTTCCCTCCCTCCCCCTCTCTCGCACTCTCTCTCTCGCTCTCTCTCCCTCCCTCTCTTTCCCTCCCCCTCTCTCTCCTTCCCTCCCCCCCTTCCCCTCTCTCTCCTTCCCTCCCCCCTCCCCCTCTCTCTCCTTCCCTCCCCCCTCTCTCCTTCCCTCCCCCCTCCCCCCCTCTCTCCTTCCCTCCCCCCTCCCCCTCTCTCTCCTTCCCTCCCCCCCTCTCTCTCCTTCCCTCCCCCCCTCTCTCTCTCTCTCTCCTTCCCTCCCCCCTTCTCTCCTCTCCCTTCCCTCCCCCCCTCTCTCTCTCTCTCTCTCCCTCTCCTTCCCTCCCCCCCTCTCTCTCTCCTCCTTCCCTCCCCCCTCTCTCTCTCTCTCTCCCTCCCTCCCCCTTTCTCTCTCTCTCTCTCTCCCTCCCTCCCTCTTTCTCTCTCCCTCCCCTCCCCCTTTCTCTCTCTCTCCCTCCCTCCCCCTCTCTCTCTCCTTCCCTCCCCCCTCCCCTCTCCTCCCTCCTCCTTCCCCTCCCCTCCCCCTCTCTCCCTTCCCTCCCCCCCCCCCCTCCCTCTCTCCTTCCTCTCCCCCCTCTCTCTCCTTCCTCTCCCCCTCGCGCTCTCTCTCTACCACCTCGCGCTCTCTCTCTACCACCTCGCGCTCTCTCTCTACCACCTCGCTCTCTCTCTCTACCACCTCGCTCTCTCTCTCTACCACCTCGCTCTCTCTCTCTACCACCTCGCTCTCTCTTTCTCTACCACCCCTCTCTCTCTCTCTACCACCTCTCTCTCTCTACCACCCCTCTCTCTCTCTCTACCACCTCTCTCTCTCCCACCGCTCGCTCTCTCTTTCTCTCCCACCGCTCGCTCTCTCTTTCTCTCCCACCGCTCGCTCTCTCTTTCTCTCCCACCGCTCGCTCTCTCTCTCTTTCTCTACCACCCCTCTCTCTCTCTCTCTCTACCACCCCTCTCTCTCTCTACCACCCCTCTCTCTCTCTATCACCCCTCTCTCTCTCTCTCTCACCCCTCTCTCTCTCTCTACCACCTCTCTCTCTCTTCTCTTCCACCCCTCTTTCTCTACCACCTATCTCTCTTTCTCTACCACCTCTCTCTCTCTCTTTCTCTACCACCCCTCTCTCTCTCTCTTTCTCTACCACCCCTCTCTCTCTCTCTTTCTCTCTCTCTACCACCCCCCTCTCTCTCTCCCTCTCTCTCTCTATACCACCCCCCTCTCTCTCTCTCTCTACCACCTCTCTCTCTCGCTCTCTCTCTCGCTCTCTCTTTCTCTACCACCCCTCTCTCTCTCTTTCTCTTCCACCCCTCTTTCTCTACCACCTATCTCTCTTTTTCTACCACCCCTCTCTCTCTCTTTCTCTACCACCCCTCTCTCTCTCTCTTTCTCTACCACCCCTCTCTCTCTCTCTTTCCTCTACCACCCCTCTCTCTCTTTCTCTCTCTCTCTCTACCACTTCTCTCTCTCCCACCCCCCCTCTCTCTCTCTCTCTACCACCTCTCTCTCTCTACCACCTCTCTCTCTCTACCACCTCTCTCTCTCTACCACCTCTCTCTCTCTCTCTACCACCTCTCTCTCTCTCTCTCTCTACCACCTCTCTCTCTCTCTACCACCCCTCTCTCTCTCTACCACCCCTCTCTCTCTCTCTCTACCACCCCTCTCTCTCTCTCTCTCTACCACCTCTCTCTCTCTACCACCACCTCTCTCTCTCTCTCTCAACTACCACCTCTCTCTCTCTCTCTCTCTCCACACCTCCCTCTCTCTCTCTACCACCTCCCTCTCTCTCTACCACCTCCCTTTCTCTCTCTACCACCTCCCTCTCTCTCTCTACCACCTCTCTCTCTCTCTACCACCTCTCTCTCTCTCTCTACCACCACTCTCTCTCTCTCTCTCTCTCTCTCTCTCTCCCTCTCTCTCTACCACCCCTCTCTCTACCACCTCTCTCTCTCTCTCTACCACCTCTCTCTCTCTCTCTCTCTACCACCTCTCTCTCTCTCTACCACCTCTCTCTCTCTACCACCTCTCTCTCTCTCTCTCTCTCTCTACCACCTCTCTCTCTCTACCACCCCCCTCTCTCTACCACCTCTCTCTCTCTACCACCTCTCTCTCTCTCTCTTTCTACCACCTCTCTCTCTCTCTACCATCTCTCTCTCTCTCTCTCTCTACCACCTCTCTCTCTCCCTCTCTCTCTACCCCCTCTCTCTCTCTCTCTCTCTACCACCTCTCTCTCTCGCTCTCTCTTTCTCTACCACCCCTCTTTCTCTCTTTCTCTTCCACCCCTCTTTCTCTACCACCTATCTCTCTTTCTCTACCACCCCTCTCTCTTCTCTTTCTCTACCACCCCTCTCTCTCTTTCTCTCTCTCTCTCTACCACCTCTCTCTCTCTACCACCCCCCCTCTCTCTCTCTCTACCACCCCCCCCTCTCTCTCTCTACCACCTCTCTCTCTCTCTACCACCTCTCTCTCTCTCTCTACCACCTCTCTCTCTCTCTCTCTACCACCTCCCTCTCTCTCTACCACCTCTCTCTCTCTACCACCTCTCTCTCTCTACCACCTCTCTCTCTCTCTCTACCACCTCTCTCTCTCTCTCTCTCTACCACCTCTCTCTCTCTCTACCACCTCTCTCTCTCTCTACCACCTCTCTACCACCTCTCTCTCTCTCTCTATCTCTCTCTACCACCTCTCTCTCTCCTCTCTACCACCTCTCTCTCTCTCTACCACCTCTCTCTCTCTCTACCACCTCTCTCTCTCTCTCTCTCTCTCTACCACCTCTCTCCCTCTCTCTCTCACCTCTCTCTCTCTCTCTCTCTACCACCCCTCTCTCTCTCTCTCTCTACCACCTCTCTCTCTCTCTCTCTCTACCACCTCTCTCTCTCTCTCTCTCTACCACCTCTCTCTCTCTCTACCACCTCTCTCTCTCTACCACCTCTCTCTCTCTACCACCTCTCTCTCTCTCTCTCTACCACCTCTCTCTCTCTACTACCACCTCTCTCTCTCTCTCTCTCTCTCTCTCCTCTCTCTCTATACCACCTCCTCTCTCTCTCTCTCTCTCTCTCTACCACCTCTCTCTCTCTACCACCTCTCTTTCTCTACCACCTCTCTCTCTCTACCACCTCTCTCTCTCTCTCTCTACCACCTCTCTCTCTCTCTCTCTCTCTCTCTCTCTCTCTCTTTACCACCTCTCTCTCTACCACCTTTCTCTCTCTACCACCTCTCTCTCTACCACCTTTCTCTCTACCACCTCTCTCTCTCTCCCTCTCTCACCCTCACCAAGCCTTTCTTCCTCCCCTCCCAAGTGGACACTGACTAACAGATGACAGCTCTCTGGGTACTCTGATGTATGGGGGCTCTCTGGGGACTCTGTATGGGGGGGCTCTCTGTGAACCCTTATGTATGGGGGTGCTCTCTGTGAACCATGAAGTTGGGGGGGGCTCTCTGGGGACCCTGATGTATGGGGGGGCTCTCTGGGGACCCTGATGTATGGGGGGGCTCTCTAGGGACCCTGATGTATGGGGGGGCTCTCTGGGGACCCTGATGTATGGGGGGGCTCTCTGGGGATCCTGTATTGAGGGGTTGGCTCTCTGGGGACTGATGTATGGGGGCTGGGCTCTCTGTGATATCTGATGTATGGGAGGGCTCTCTGTGAACCCTGATGTAAGGAGGATCTGCACTCAGTTATGTGACAATATATACATACACACACATATATTGTATACATGTGTATACACGTCCAAGCAGAGGACTTTCTTTACTTGCTTGCTACACTGCTATGGGCTCTAGCCCGAGATTTTTTTTAGACCTAGCAATGCCCATGTGGGGGGGGGGGCCCTTTATGGTTTCTTGCACCGGGGCCCTGAAGATTCTAGTTACGCCTCTGAGTGCTAGAATTATTGCTCTCGCTCTAATGATTGCGACGTATGTAACCTGTGTGTATCTGATACTAGCCAGTGCCTACCCAGCCACTGACTGGTATCTCTCCCGAGCCTGTCCCCACACACCCTCTCACCTGCTGACCTGTAGATGGGGGAATCACTCCTGTAGTGTTATTGTGTTCTGCCAGTGAGTACAATGATCAGTGTTGCTATCTATAGCTGGCAGCACTGATTGTTTTTGGAAAAAACAGGCTGGTTGTACTCAAGTCGATTAATAGATTAACTTGTGTAAAACCAGCTAGCCCATACATAGATCGACTATGGCTGGTCTCTGCATAATTGGTGTAATTTCAATTCATGTATGACCCGCTTAACCACTACGCAGTCCCTAAACATCCTTCCACTGTAGCCTATACATTGTGCCCACTGTCATACCCTCCACACTCCTCTCCTGTACATAGTGCCCACTGTCATACCCTCCACACTCCTCTCCTGTACATAGTGCCCACTGTCATACCCTCCCACACTCCTCTCCTATATATAGTGCCCAGTGTCATACTCTCCACACTCCTCTCCTGTACATAGTGCCTGCTGTCATAGACTCCTCTTCTGTACATACTTCCCACTGTCGCACCCCCCACACTCCTCTCCTATACATAGTGCCGACTATCATACCATCCCCATTCATCTCTTGTACATACTGCCCACTGTCATACCCTCCACACTTCTCTCCTGTACATACTGCCCCATCATACCCTCCACACTTCTCTCTGGTACATACTACCCACTGTCATACCCTTCACACTCCTCTCCTGTACATAGTACCTGCTGTCATACACTTCTCTCCTGTACATACTGCTGCCACTGTCATACCCTCCACATTACTCTCCTGTACATACTGCCCACTGGCATACCCTCCACACTCCTCTCCTATACATAGTGCCCACTATCATACCCTCCACACTCCTCTCCTGTACATAGTACCTGCTGTCATACACTTCTCTCCTGTACATACTGCCCACTGTCATACCCTCCACATTCCTCTCCTGTACATACTGCCCACTGTCATACCCTCCACACTCCTCTCCTATACATAGTGCCCAATGTCATACCCTCCACACTCCTCTCCTGTACATGGTGCCTGCTGTCATACACTTCTCTCCTGTACATACTGCCCACTGTCGTACCCTCCATGCTTCTCTCCTGTACATGATGCTCACTGTAATCCCCTCCACACTTCTCTCCTGTACATTGTGCATTTTGCCGTACCCTTTGCACTCTTCTCCTGTACATAGTGCCCAATGTTAGACCCTCCACATTCCTCTCACTCACCTGCACATACTTCCCACTTATATACCATCCGTACTCCTCCCCTATGTCGCTTAACCACAAAAACAGTTCTTTAAAATGATACTGAATACCCTCAATGTTACCAGCTCTAGAATGGACACACTTTTGTTAGTTCAACTAAAGGAAATCTCAGTTCTCATATTCGTTCTGCCCCATTATTAGAACTTATTTAATTTTGTGATTACTACTGTGATGTACAGAGGAACATAGGGGATCTCAGCTACTCTAAATATAGCACTTGTGAAAAAGTGTGCCTGAAAATATTTTTTAAATGTTGGCAACTATGCACTTATGCACTGCCCAAGGGCCACTGGGTCAGTAGGGGGCCCCAAGAGAGGTTTCTGGGATCCTCTGATATTAAAGCGGTAGTAAACTTTCCTGACATTACTACTTTTTAGAGGCCCTGGGGTAGGTTATGCCACAATGTACAAGTATGCACAGCATATTAGCGGCACATTAGGGTACACTTACATTTTCAGACTGGGCCCTCCATTGCTGCGCTGTGATTCTCACACATTTATTTATTATTTATAAAAGGCCCCCCACCAAAATCCTCAGCACCAGGCCCATGATGTTCTTAATCTGGCCCTGCTCATATTCCCCCCAACCACTGGTCTTGGCACATCCCTTCTGTAGTTCTTACTCCAGGAAGCAGTGATGTAATTCATCCCTATTTGCAGTGGTGGGCAGACCAAGGCTCATTCAACATGTACAGTGCTATTGTTCCCACCCACATTCACTACAATTCCCTATGGTTGATGGGAACTGTAGTTTCTTTTCACTGCAGAGAGAGAGAGAGAGAGAGAGAGAGAGAGGATATGAAGTAATTCCTGCTATTACACCTCCTCTTTGGCAGAGCAGATGCTATTATCTTTTGAATTACAAAGATCAGGTCATGAAAATGTAATTAGACTTTGTCCCAAAATGGTAAGCGTAGCACCGGGTTAATTCTAAGTACCGGTGCTATCGAAATTTAGAGGGTAATCAGAGTGTAAATTACTCTGATTTCAATTGCAATGTTTAAGTAGGGTCTCTGTTTCAGCTTAGCTGTGCTGTGGGCTCATTCTGTTGTGCTGGAGTGCTCTTCCCACCCCCCCCGGTGCGTAGGTGGCAGCAGTGGAGATAAGGTTTGGGTGCTCTTTCTCGCGGCCAATTAGGAGGGTTGGGCCTTGCTGGGCATGCTGGGAGAGGGTACTTATGGGACAGATGCCAGGGAGTCTGGGTCTTATTTCATTGTCCAGGGTTATGGCGTTATGGCCTACCTGGCCGGGGCACGCGCGTGCTACGCGGTGTTCCTTGTTCCGGGACCTTGTTGGCCCGGAACGTTTGAGCAGCAGCGGAGACCCGGTGATTGACTGGGTTCCCACTTTCTGAGGATCCCAAGCTGTACTGCTGTTCCGTGAGGAGTCCATCTGAGGGGCGCCAATGAGAGGCTGGCAATCCAAGAGGATTTTGATGAACCACTAGGGATCAAGGTTGCCGGACACTGGAGGATTGATCACCTGTCAGTCGGTACCTGTGCAACGTTAAGAAGAAGTTCCAGGCATAGTTCTATTAAGGAGGGTTATCTCCGTATCTGCAATCAGAGAGGGCCTGTGTGGCAGAGGTGTCTCCCTGACATCCATTCAGGAGGGTCTGTGGCAGAGACTTTGTCCTAAAAAGGTTTGAGAGGTGCTCCGGGTGCTAGGTCAGTGAGAGAGGCCTATCCGTGTATGCTAGGCCCACTCAAGCAGGAGTGGGGTAAAAGTGCTACGTATGGGAGCAGGACTGTTCCAAATAATGCGCCTGAATCTGCTATTCTCCTTTCTACCTCTATCCCTTTTTATCATTGTTTTTGCCCGGCTAAGTAATAAAGAGTACATAAAAAGACACTTCTTTGCGGACATTCCTTCACTACTGCTGTATGCATCAACAACCCCATAGGAATTCGGAAAAGAGCCATGAGCAGGGCCGGACTTACCATTGGGCTTGACTGGGCTCAAGCCCATGGGCCCCGCCCAATAGGGGGCCCCTCTAAAAAAATTTTTTTTTTTTTTTTTAGGGGCCGGAGGTCCCCAGGGGGCCCGGAGGCCCCCAGGGCCCCGGACAGCAACCCCTTCTTTTTTTTTTTAAATATGTTTTTTTATATATATAATATATATATATATATATATATATATATATATATTATTATTTTATTATTAAAGGGCCCAGAGGTCTCCAGGGCCCCCGGATGGCAACCCCCCCCCCCCCTTTTTTTATAAAATGTTTTTAATTTTTATATATATATTTTTTTTTATTAAAGGGCTCAGAGGTCCCCAGGGCCCCACGTGGCAACCCCCCCTTTTTTTTTTTTTTTTTTATAAATGTTTATTTTTTTATTTTTGTTTATATATTTTTTTTTATTATTAAAAGGCCCAGAGGTCCCCAGGGCCCCCGGATGGCAACCTCTCTTTTTTATGTATTTTTTTTTATAAATGTTTATTTTTTTATTTTTTTAGGGGGTCGGAGGTACCCAGGGGCCCGGAGGCCCCCAGGGCCCCGGACAGCAACCCCTACTTTTTTTATTTATTTTTTATTAAAAAAAAATGTTTTTTTATTTATTTATTTATATATATATATATATATATATATATATATACATATATATATTTATTATTATTATTATTATTATTATTATTAAAGGGCCCAAAGGTCTCCAGGGCCCCCGGATGGCAACCCCCCCCCTTTTTTTTTAATAAAAAAAATATTTTTTTTATATATATATATTTTTATTAAAGGGCTAAGAGGTCCTCAGGGCCCCATGTGGCAACCCCCCCTTTTTTATATATTTTTTTATAAATGTTTATTTTTTTATTTTTGTTTATATTTTTTTATTTTTTATTTCACCACTTGTCATCTGCCCACCGTCAAATGACGGCGGGCAGACGACTCCATTGTTCTGACATCACGTGATATGACGTGATGTCCCTTTAAAGCCGCGGGGATCCCGTGCGAGTGCCCGGCGGCAACGATCGCCGCCGGGCACACGCGCTCGACTGAGCTGACGTGCAGCTGTGTGTAAACACAGAGCTGCACGTCCCTGTCAGGGAGAGAGGAGAGCGGTTGTGTCCCTTGTACATAGGGACACAATCGGTCACCTCCCCCAGTCACCCCCCCCTCCCCCTACGGTTAGAACACTCATAGGACACACATTTAACCCCTTCCCCGCCCCCTAGTGGTTAACCCCTTCACTGCCAGTCACATTTATACAGTAATCAATGCATATTTATAGCATTTTTCACTGTATAAATGTAAATGGTCCCAAAAATGTCAGAAAATGTCAGAAAATTGTCCGAAATGTCCGCCATAACGTCGCAGTCCCAATAAAAAAATCGCAGATCGCCGCCATTAAAAAAAAAAAAATGCCATAAACTATCCCATATTTTGTAAACGCTATAAATTTTGCGCAAACCAATCGATAAACGCTTATTGCATTTTTTTTTTTACCAAAAATATGTAGAAGAATACGTATCGGCCTAAACTGAGGGAAAAAATATTTTTTTTATATATTTTTTGGGTTATTTATTATAGCAAAAAGGAAAAAATATTGCATTTTTTTTAAAAAATTGACGCTCTATTTTTGTTTATAGCGCAAAAAAAAAAACCGCAGAGGTGATCAATTACCACCAAAAGAAAGCTCTATTTGTGGGAAAAAAAGGACGCCAATTTTGTTTGGGAGCCACGTCGCACGACCGCGCAATTGTCAGTTAAAGCGACGCAGTTCCGGAAGCTTATATTTTGTCTGGGCAGGAAGGGGGTGTAGGTGCACAGTAGGTAAGTGGTTAAAGGCCCAAAGGTCCCCAGGGCCCCCGGATGGCAACTCTCTCTTTTTTATGTATTTTTTTATAAAAAATATGTTTTTTATATATATATATATATATATATATATATATATATATATATATATATATTTTATATTTATTGTTATTAAAGGGCCCAGAGGTCTCCAGGGGCCCCGGATGGCAACCCCCCCCTTTTTTTTTATAAAAAAAATTACATTTTCTTTATATTTTTTATAAATGTTTATTTTTTTTATTAAAGGGCCCAGAGGTTTCTTTTTTCTTTTTATTAAAGGGCCCAGAGATCCCCAGGGCCCCGGTTGGCTACCCCCCTTTTTATATATATATATATATATATATATATATACAGTGCGGAAAATAAGTATTTGAACACCCTGCTATTTTGCAAGTTCTCCCACTTGGAAATCATGGAGGGGTCTGAAATTGTAATTGTAGGTGCATGTCCACTGTGAGAGACATAATCAAAAAAAAAAATTCCAGAAATCACAATGTATGATTTTTTTAACTATTTGTATGATACAGCTGCAAATAAGTATTTGAACACCTGAGAAAATCAATGTTAATATTTGGTACAGTAGCCTTTGTTTGCAATTACAGAGGTCAAATGTTTCTTGTAGTTTTTCACCAGGTTTGCACACACTGGAGGAGGGATTTTGGCCCACTCCTCCACACAGATCTTCTCTAGATCAGTCAGGTTTCTGGGCTGTCGCTGAGAAACACAGAGTTTGAGCTCCCTCCAAAGATTCTCTATTGGGTTTAGGTCTGGAGACTGGCTAGGCCACGCCAGAACCTTGATATGCTTCTTACAGAGCCACTTCTTGGTTATCCTGGCTGTGTGCTTCGGGTCATTGTCATGTTGGAAGACCCAGCCTCGACCCATCTTCAAAGCTCTAAATGAGGGAAGGAGGTTGTTGCCCAAAATCTTGCAATACATGGCCCTGGTCATCCTCTCCTTAATACAGTGCAGTCGCCCTGTCCCATGTGCAGGAAAACACCCCCAAAGCATGATGCTACCACCCCCATGCTTCACAGTAGGGATGGTGTTCTTGGGATGGTACTCATCATTCTTCTTCCTCCAAACACGGTTAGTGGAATTATGACCAAAAAGTTCTATTTTGGTCTCATCTGACCACATGACTTTCTCCCATGACTCCTCTGGATCATCCAAATGGTCATTGGCAAACTTAAGACGGGCCTTGACATGTGCTGGTGTCAGGGACCTACCTGTGGGATCCGACGAGCCCCTGTTGCTCGCGCTCGTGCCCCAATTGCGCGCATCTGCGCGCCGCGCGTGCACCTATCGTGCGCGCGCGTGCACGGCGCGTCTGCGCCGCGGGAGCGCGCGTGCACGGCGGGAGCGCGCGCATGCGCGCTAAGCCCATCTACCCTTTAAAAGCTCAGCAGCAGCAGTGACACCTTGCTGTCTGATCTTCAGCTTAGTGTCCGCAAAACTGTGAAACCTGATATCTGATTGAAACCTGATACCTGCTTATACCCGATACCTGTTGACCCCGTTTCTGACCCGGCTCCGTCTGACTACCTGAATACCGTTACCGACCGCTGGCTTGCTCCGACTCCGCTCTACTCTCCTGCCCATCGTTACCAGACCTGTGCCTGACCTTTTGACAACGCTATCTCCGCTAAGAGTGACTTTCGGGTGATCCGCCCATCTGACCCTTGTTGACCGCTTACCTGCTCCTGTCTTGCATCTAACCAGCTTGTTTTACCAGCTACCGCTATCCGGTTCCGGTGGCCCTCTAGAGACGCTGTCTCCTACACTGCCTGTCCGCAAGATCTCCATTCCGGCCGGTCTGCTGTCATCACCAGGCACTCTTTCCCCACCCACTCCAGCAGCCCCTGAACCGGGCGGTAAGAGGGGCTCCTTCCTGCATACTAGGCTCCATCCACGAGGTACGTAACAGCTGGTTTAAGCAGGGGAACCTTCCGTGCCATGCATGATTTCAAACCATGAAGTCTAATGCCGCGTACACACGGTCGTTTTTTTCGATGAAAAAAAACGACGTTTTCTGTGAAGTAAAAAACGACGTTTTTGAAACGTCACTTTTCAAAGACAATTTTGCATACACACCATCGTTTTTTCACAAAAAGCGAGGTTACGTTCACCACTCTTTTCCATTGAAGCTCGCTTCATAACTAGCTCCTGGGCATGCGCGGGTTGAAAAACGTCGTTTTAAAAGACGTTTTTGCTACACACGGTGACTTTTTGTGAAACAAAAAACGACGTTTTGAAAAACGACACAAAAAATTCAAGCATGTTGGAATTTTTTTTGGTCGTTTTTTTGAAGACAAAAAACGACGTTTTGCCCACACACGATCAATTTAAATGACGTTTTACAAAACGTTGTTTTTTTTCATCGCAAAAAACGACCGTGTGTACGCGGCATTAGTGTATTACCAACAGTAACCTTGGAAACGGTGGTCCCAGCTCTTTTTAGGTCATTGTCCAGCTCCTCCCGTGTAGTCCTGGGCTGATTTCTCACCTTTCTTAGGATCATTGAGACCCCACGAGGTGAGATTTTGCATGGAGCCCCAGTCCGAGGGAGATTGACAGTCATGTTTAGCTTCTTCCATTTTCTAATGATTGCTCCAACAGTGGACCTTTTTTCACCAAGCTGCTTGGCAATTTCCCCGTAGCCCTTTCCAGCCTTGTGGAGGTGTATAATTTTGTCTCTAGTGTCTTTGGACAGCTCTTTGGTCTTGGCCATGTTAGTAGTTGGATCCTTACTGATTGTATGGGGTGGACAGGTGTCTTTATGCAGCTAATGACCTCAAACAGGTGCATCTAATTTAGGATAATAATGGAAATGGAGTGGAGGTGGACATTTTAAAGGCAGACTAACAGGTCTTTGGGGGTCAGAATTCTAGCTGATAGACAGGTGTTCAAATACTTCTTTGCAGCTTTATCATACAAATAAATAGTTAAAAATTCATAAATTGTGATTTCTGGAATTTTTTTTTTTGATTATGTCTCTCACAGTGGCCATGCACCTACGATGACAATTTCAGACCCCTCCATGATTTCCAAGTGGGAGAACTTGCAAAATAGCAGGGTGTTCAAATACTTATTTTCCGCACTGTATATATATATATATATATATATATATATATATATATATATATATATATATATATAATCATTTTTCTTTATTTCTTCTTTTTTTTGTAAATGCCCCCCCTGCCTCTCAATTTGCGGCAGCCCCCCTGCTTCTCAATTTCAGGAGGCAGCACCCCTCCCCGGTTCGCTGCTCCAGGGGGCCCATGCCTTAAGCTGTGTAAGAGGCCCCAAAATTCCTCATGGCGGCCCTGCGCATACCTCCCAACACACATGGATTCTGCGGGACTTTCTGCTTCTTCCCGCAGTCCCGCGAAAGGGTTAATTTTCCTGCACTGCAATAGGAGGCAGCACGAAAGCCGGACCTCCCCCCAGGAGAAACCGGAGCGGTGTAGGGATGTCTGCTGAAGGGAAGAGAGCCGACACATTCCGTGCACAGATGAGAGTCACGCTCCCGCTCAACAACTTTAATGCTTTAATGCCCCCCCGCTCAACAACTTCAATTCACCACCCCCCCCCCCGCTCACCAACTTTAATGCGCACCCCCCCGCTTAACAACTTTGACCCCCCTCTCGCTCCAGGGGGCCCCTTCAACACTCAAGCCCAGGGGCCCCCACCACCCTAAGTCCTGCCCTGGCCATGAGGTAAATGTGCCATCCCATCTAACTAATAACAGCAGCTCCTTTGGGGGTACCGCTCAATAAGGATTTTCAAAATGTATGAATTGTTTAGTGTTTTGCATACCGGTAGAAGGGTGTACTAATAGATGATTTATTTTTCCTATCCTGGAGGTCACATTTGGATATGTTTTAAAATTAAAATTATGTTTTAACTTTTTAACCACTTCAATACAATTCACTTCCTGCCCAGGCCATTTTTCAGCTTTCAGCGCTGTCGCACTTTGAATGACAATTAAGCAATCATGCAACACTGTATCCAAATACATTTGTAATACATTTACTTCACACAAATATAGCATTCTTTTGGTGGTACGTAATCACTGCTGGATTTAAATATTTTTTTTAAAAAGACCGAAAATATTGAAAAACATTTTTTACTTAGTTTCTGTCAATACATTTTGTAAATAAATAATTTTTCTCCTTCACTGATGAGGCTTTACTGATGGGCACTGATAGGCTGCACTGATGGGCACTGATGGGGAGGCACTAATATGCTGCACTGATGGGCACTGATAGGTGGCACTGATGGGCACTGTTAGGCAGCACTGGTGGGCACTCATAGGTGGCATGGATAGGTGGTACTGATGGGCACTGATGGGCACTGTGATGGGCACTGAAAGGCAGCACTGACTGGCATCACTAATGGGGACTGATTGGTTTCACTGATGGGCACTTATTGGTGGCACCAATGGGCACTGGGGGGCTTTACTTTAATAAGGACACTGATCATTACCTGTCCAGGTGTCCCCTGAAAGGAGATGACAGTCTCCTCTGTCAGTGTAAGGCGATGAGAGCCAATTGCCGGCACTTCCTCATTTACATGTGACCGGCTGTGATTGGACACTGATCACATGGTAAAGAGCCACATCATCAGCTCTTTACAGAGATCAGGGAAACTAAGTGAAGGTAAATATCCCCAATGGTGCACAGATGGCGATGGCCACGCTGTGTTTCTAGGATCACGGCACGACTGTCGCCATCTGTGCAACATTGGGGATATTTACCTTCACTTCGTTTCCCATAGCCAAAAAAGGAAGGTAATGGAAATCCTTGTAAATTAAAGGTGAACTACACTGCATCTGAGCTCCGCAAACCAAAAATGCAATTTAAATATTTTTTTATATTTGAAGCTAACTCACCCATCTATCTCTCAATGGTTTATTTTTCTGAGATATCATAAAAAAAAAAAAAACTTGGAATCCATCTGCCCTTAGCTCAGGCACGCAGGCAGGAAGGTGTGCTTAGCTGAAAAAAAAACCTTCTGAAGACTTCTGGTATGTATGATATCACTTGCCTGGAGACCAGGAAGTAACTGAAGAAATGTAAGTGTAAATATAATATACTTTCTTATCTATTTACCAATGCTACCAGCATAAGGATTAAAAATAGTCAATGTTAATTGAGAGCGTGAAGTTCTGCTTTAAATGAATCCCTTGTAGTCCCCCAGGGCATCAGAACTAGTGTCCACATTGGAAAATCCCCCCTCTATTACTTAATCAAAAAATGTTTTTGATTTTCACGGGAAGGAGATGACCAGCTGGTCTCATTAGCTTACACCCTGCAACATCTACTGGTCAACTCCTTCCTGTGTCATGACCTAAAGTCTGTTCAGGAAGTAAGGCAGAAGTAATGGAGCATAGAGCAAGGTTTTTAAACATCCATAAAGAGAGTCAGGTAAGCGTGTGTAGAATTCGTGGAAGGCTGTTTTATTTTTGCAAAAAAAGTACAATAATGCTATATTAGGGACCTTACATGGGCACTGATTGGCAACATGGATCCATCAGTGCCACTCCACAGTGTCCATCAGTGCCACCCGTCCTCAGTGCCAATCCATGCCCAGTGCCCACCTATCAGTGCCCATCTGTGCCACCCATAAGTGCCCATCAGTGCCACCCATAAGTGCCACCCATAAGTGCCCAGTGCCGCCTGTGAGTGCCCATCAGTGCTGCCCATGAGTGCCCATCAGTGCTGCCCATCAGTGCCGCATACCAGCGTGTTATACCTGAAGGGTTCCACATGTACTGGCACTTTAAGGCTGGCTCCACCCAGCAGTGATGACAAGGGTCAAGGGGCAAAGTAGCCATCTTAGAGAGAGAGCACATGTAGGAAGCAGAGATATGTACTGTCCTGAGATGCATGTTGCATTGTACAGCCTGTACTGAAATAAACATCCATTGTGTCTCTCACAACACAGCGCCGCCTATCAGTGCCCATCAGTGCCACTTCATCGGTGACCATCAGTACTACCTCATCGGTGTCCATCAGTGCCACCTCATCGGTTCCCATTAGTGCCACCTCTTCGGTGCCCATAATTGAAAGAGAAAACGTACTTATTTACAAAAAAATTAACAGAAAAAAATAAAAACATATTTTTTTTTCAAAATTTTCAGTCTTTTATTAGTTGTTGCACAAAAAATAAAAATTGCAACCACCAAAAGAAAGCTCTATTTGTGGGGAAAAAAAGGACGCCAATTTTGTTTGGGAGCCACGTCGCACGACACCGCGCAATTGTCATTCAAAGTGCGACAGCGCTGAAAGCTGATAATTGGCTTGGGCGGGAAGGTGCGTAAGTGCCTGGTATGGAAGTGTTTAAGAACAGCAATACAAAATGTGTTCTAATGCCGCGTACACACGGTCGTTTTTTGCGATGAAAAAAAACGACGTTTTCTGTGAAGTAAAAAACGACGTTTTTGAAACGTCACTTTTCAAAGACAATTTTGCATACACACCATCGTTTTTTCACAAAAAGCAAGGTTACGTTCACCACCCTTTTCCATTGAAGCTCGCTTCATAACTAGCTTCTGGGCATGCGCGGGTTGAAAAACGTCGTTTTGAACGACGTTTTTGCTACACATGGTGACTTTTTGTGAAACAAAAAACGATGTTTTGAAAAACGACACAAAAAATTCAAGCATGTTGGAATTTTTTTTTGGTCGTTTTTTTTAAGACAAAAAACGACGTTTTGCCCACACACGATCAATTTAAATGACGTTTTAAAAAACGTCGTTTTTTTTCATCGCAAAAAACGACCGTGTGTACGCGGCATAAGTGTTTCCCCCACTCCATCCAAAAAAGAAAACTGGAGCTCCAGTTAATCACAAGCTGGGCTTCTCTGCTGGATAATGAGGAACGCATTTTATTTTCTTGCTTGGGTGAATTAGGATTTTCCTTTGGTTCTTAGTAGGTACTAATCATTAAAGTAAATAAACACATCTAGTAAATCTAATAAAAGGCTTACTTCAAAGACAAGTTCTTTAAAACACATGACTCTTGATGACCTTCTTACAACAATAAGACTCAAACATTGCCAAAATACATTTTGCTTTTTATTTTCCAGCTTGGAGGTATTTTGGGTATTGTGATAAAGAAAATCTTGACTTGTATTTTTAAAAATACGAGAACTTGCACTAAAGCATTCAGATCCTGCTCAAATGACCCCCCTCTCATGCCCATGGGCAGCCATAGACAAAACAGGGGGTGCCAAAAGAGGTAATGGTTGCAGGATATAAGTCATGGTGGAACCTGGGTCAACAACACCAAACACAATAAGGGCCATTCACATCATAGAAACGTAGTCCAGATGCATTCCAGATGCTTTTCTGCATTCATGTTTTTGCTAAGTTTTTGATGCGTTCCAGTGCATTTTCCCCCTCTTGTTTATTAACCTTAAATAAGGACATCTGTGTTTCAGTGTGTTTTTTTCTTTGGTGCATTCTGGTGCATTGATGCGTTTTACAGCGTTCCAGTACAGTCTAGTGCAGGAAAAATTCAGCATGCTTTAATTTTATTTCTGGAACGCACTGGAACTTCCAACACTGGTGTGAACTCTGCACTTTCCATGTGTTTTTGATATAGGAAAAAAAATCACTGGACTGCATATGATGTGAACTGGCTCTAAACAGAATCGGGAGCCAAACAGATGTGTTTAGGACACAATCAACTGTTGCGAACATTCTAAAATAATTTCCAAGGACACTCGCTGAGGTTTCGAAACATGATATAAAATTTTGTTTGGGAGACTAATGCCGTGTACACATGATCGGTCCATCCGATGAGAACGATCTGATGGACCGTTTACATCGGTTAACCGATGAAGCTGACTGATGGTCCGTCGCGCCTACACACCATTGGTTAAAAAAACGATCGTGTCAGAACGCGGTGACGTAAAAACACAACGACGTGCTGAAAAAAATGAAGTTCAATGCTTCCAAGCATGCGTCGACTTGATTCTGAGCATGCGTAGATTTTTAAACAATGGTCGTGCCTACAAACGATCGTTTTTTTTTTTGCTATCGGTTAGGTATCCATCGGTTAAATTTAAAACAAGTTGGCTTTTTTTTTTAACCGATGGTTAAATAAACTGATGGCGCCCACACACGATCGGTTTGGACCGATGAAAACGGTCCATCAGACCGTTCTCATCGGTTTAACCGTTCGTGTGTACGCGGCATGAGAGTGCGACAGCGCTGAAAGCTGAAAAATGGCCTGGGCAGGAAGTGAATTGTATTTAAGTGGTTAAAAAGTTAAAACATCATTTTAATTTTAAAACATATTCAAATGTGACCTCTGTGCTTAAAGATCTGGTTTGACTGGCAAACGTAGCAGCCACAACAGATGTTAAAGCCATAGGAGGGTGTAATCTTAAAAATACCTTGGTAAAAATTGTCCAAAATCTTGTCATTTTATGCCTGTTAGTCATTTTAGTATTTTTTAGAGGCAAATGGAATACATAGCTTTTATGTATACTAATAAGGTAATAGGAGGCTAACTGTGTGGTGGTTTGATTTGTAAAAGTTACCACCGATGACGTCAGTTATGACGAAACTAATAGGGTGGAGTCAATGCTCAGTCTCACCACGCTAGTTCTTATATGGTCTGCAGATTGTTTTTCATCCTGTCTGAATGTACTTGTATTATGTCAATAAACCATCACAGTTTTATGCAATGTTGGCGTTCTTCTCCTCTTTTTTTACACCTCACCTGGGAGCGAGAGACAGAGAGAGCAGTCATTTGAACTGATATCTTCATCATCTTGCCTATATCCAGAGGATGGATCTTATGTATTGTATAAATCCACGCTTTACTAGGCTCCTATAATGTGGAGTCTAGTCACCTGGTAAGGGCACAGCTTTTCTTTTTATCATGGTGGAAGGTGCACTTCTGGTGTTTAACCATTTATTACCACTAAGGCCGCGTACACACGATCAAATCTATCTGCTGGAAACGGTCGGCCCGACCGACCGTCCCAGCAGACAGATTCGATCGTGTGTACGGGCGAGCCGACGGATTTGGCCACCCGACAGATTTCAAAGCATGCTTTGAAATCTGTCGGCTGGGAACCCGTCGGACCGATATGTCTGCTGGTTAGTACGCTAACCAGCAGACATATCTTCTCAGACATGCGTCAAATGGATTCGACGCATGCGCGGAAGTAATTAACTTCCTGGTGCGGTGACGTGGCGGCATCAACGTCACCGCCACGTCAGCGCGCCGTTTGCCGGCGGGGATTTTGGTTTGATCGTGTGTACACGATCAAACCAATACATCCCAGCAGACAGATTTGTTCAAAACGCTCTGTCCGACCGATTTGAACAAATCTGTCTGCTCGTGTGTACAAGGCCTAAGACACAAATATTCAAGGACATTTCATTAATTTGGGATTCCTTTATTAACTGATCACTTGTACTTTGGATGTCTTCATAAACTGATCACTTTATATACACATATATACATTTATGTTTTGTGTTTTGGTCATATCACTCTTTTTAGCGCGACAATCTTGAGTTTTTACTATTTATATACCTATGTTCTGTTGTGTGATTGCCAGCTGCTGTTTTTTTATTATCAAACCTTTTCATCTGCGCAATTACTATGCATATTTTCCAGTAGTTACCACATAGAATTGTGGTAGCATGTTGCAAATAAAAGGCAGCTCCAAGAAAAGATAGCCTGCAACAAGTAAATGCTGTGCATTAAGTGGCTCTACAGTCAATACATGTTTCACCTTAATGCATTACCTGCATTAAAGAGGTTGTAAACAGTGCATGTTGACAAAAAAAAAAAAGCCGTGATTACCTCTATGACCTGGGAAAGCCTCTTTTCTTATACTACTTCTAACCTCTTATGACCTGGAGGTGAACAACTTCTGGTAAGGAGTATAGGTGATGGTGGAGCCACACTGTAAAAGGGGTTTTGTGACTGCGTACAGACCGCGTACAGACGATCGGAAATTCCGACAACAAAACCGTGGATTTTTTTCCGACGGATGTTGGCTCAAACTTGTCTTGCATAAATATGGTCACACAAATGTTGTCGGAAATTCCGAACACCAAGAACACGGTGACATACAAGACGTACGACGGCACTATTAAAGGGAAGTTCAATACCAGTTGTTGTGTTAGTAGAAGTTTGGTGAGAGACGATTTGCGCTTTTCAGCCTCATGCTTTGCAGTCCGTTACAGTGTGATGAATGTGCTATCTCCATTACAAACGCTAGTTTTACCAGACCAAGCGCTTCTGTCTCGTACTTGACTTAGAGCATGCGTGGAATTTTATGCGTCAAAATTGTCCACACGCAATCGGAATTTACGAGAATGAATTTTGTTGTCGGAAAATTTGAGAACCAGCTCTCAAATTTTTTTTGTTGAAAATTCCAATAGCAAATGTCCGATGGAGCATACACACGGTCGGAATTTCCGACAACAAGCTCCCATCAAACATTTGTTATCGTAAATTCCCACCGTGTGTATGCGGCATTAGAGTGGCCGTGGCATATGTGTTAGCTATGACTAAGCATCGGTTGTCGATGTGAAACGCGTCAGCTTTTGTTATCCCACTGTTTGCTGTTTTTGCTGTTTTAGTTTTTTGACTGGAATAAACAGGCACTATTTTTAAGTCTTTTCATCCATTGGAGTGCGGCTGTCCATTTTTCTTTCCTTATATTGGCCGTGGCATATGTACTGGAATAAAGGATCGCACTAATATTCCATCGTGGACTACATGAACTTTTGTGCACATAATTTCTATATGAATTAGTTGGCACAGTAATTCTAATTCTTTAGGTAAAAGAGTACTTTAGACATTTAATATCATATGTGATATGTATTTTTTATGAATTGTTTATATGTGATTATGCAAATAAACAAACAAAATAAAAAAACACAGTACATCACATATACCCAACTCCATACCCACAGTTGATCCAGAGGAAGGAAAAAAAAAACCAGCAGAGCATGATCCAATTTGCTACAGCAGGGGAAAATTCCTTCCTGATCCCCCCAGAGGCAATCCGATTTACCATGGATCAACTTGCCTACACATCTTAGTACTCAGTTATATTATGTACATTTAGAAAAGAATTCAGGCCTTTCTTAAAGCAATCTGTTGAGCTGGCCAGAACCACGTCTGGAGGGAGTCTGTTCCACATTTTCACTGCTCTTACTGTGAAAAAACCTTTCCGTATTTGGAGGTGAAATCTCTTTTCCTCTAGACTTAAATAGTGCCCCCTTGTCCTCAGTGTTGACCGTAAAGTGAATAACTCAACACCAAGTTCACTATGTGGACCTCTTATATATTTGTACATGTTGATCATATCCCCCCTTATTCTCCTCTTCTCAAGAGTGAATACATTTAGTTCTTCTAATCTTTCCTTATAGCTGAGCTCCTCCATGCCTCTTATTAGTTTGGTTGCCCTTCTTCTCCAGTTCTCCGATATCCTTTTTGAGAACTGGTGCCCACAACTGGACTGCATATTCCAGATGAGGTCTTACTAATGATTTGTACAGGGGCAAAATGATATCTCTCTCTCTGGAGTATATATATAGTGCCTTGCGAAAGTATTCGGCCCCCTTGAACTTTGCGAACTTTCGCCACATTTCAGGCTTCAAACATAAAGATATAAAACTGTCATTTTTTGTGAAGAATCAACAACAAGTGGGACACAATCATGAAGTGGAACGAAATTTATTGGATATTTAACAAATAAAAAACTAAAAAATTGTGTGTGCAAAATTATTCAGCCCCTTTACTTTCAGTGCAGCAAACTCTCTCCAGAAGTTCAGTGAGGATCTCTGAATGATCCAATGTTGACCTAAATGACTAATGATGATAAATAGAATCCACCTGTGTGTAATCAAGTCTCCGTATAAATGCACCTGCACTGTGATAGTCTCAGAGGTCCGTTTAAAGCGCAGAGAGCATCATGAAGAACAAGGAACACACCAGGCAGGTCCGAGATACTGTTGTGGAGAAGTTTAAAGCCAGATTTGGATACAAAAAGATTTCCCAGGCTTTAAACATCCCAAGGAGCACTGTGCAAGCGATAATATTGAAATGGAAGGAGTATCAGACCACTGCAAATCTATGAAGACCTGGCCGTCCCTCTAAACTTTCAGCTCATACAAGGAGAAGACTGATCAGAGATGCAGCCAAGAGGCCCATGATCACTCTGGATGAACTGCAGAGATCTACAGCTGAGGTGGGAGACTCTGTCCATAGGACAACAATCAGTCGTATACTGCACAAATCTGGCCTTTATGGAAGAGTGAGGCAAGAAGAAAGCCATTTCTTAAAGATATCCATAAAAAGTGTTGTTTAAAGTTTGCCACAAGCCACCTGGGAGACACACCAAACATGTGGAAGAAGGTACTCTGGTCAGATGAAACCAAATTCGAACTTTTTGGCAACAATGCAAAACGTTATGTTTGGCGTAAGCAAGCAACACAGCTCATCACCCTGAACACACCATCCCCACTGTCTAACATGGTGGTGGTAGCATCATGGTTTGGGCCTGTTTTCTTCAGCAGGGACAGGGAAGATGGTTAAAATTGATGGGAAGATGGATGGAGCCAAATACAGGACCATTCTGGAAGAAAACCTGATGGAGTCTGCAAAAGACCCGAGACTGGGATGGAGATTTGTCTTCCAACAAGACAATGATCCAAAACATAAAGCAAAATCTACAATGGAATGGTTCACAAATAAACATATCCAGGTGTTAGAATGGCCAAGTCAAAGTCCAGACCTGAACCCAATCGAGAATCTGTGGAAAGAACTGAAAACTGCTGTTCACAAACGCTCTCCATCCAACCTCACTGAGCTCCAGCTGTTTTGCAAGGAGGAATGGGCAAAAATTTCAGTCTCTCAATGTGCAAAACTGATAGAGACTAGTGTTGCTCACGAATATTCGCATTGCGAATATTCGCTACGAATATTGCATATTCGAGTATTCGCGAATAACTCGAATATCGCGGCGAATATTCGTATTTTTTCAAATTTATTTTTAAAACAGATCACATCCTAGTGATCTCCATCGACGTCTAAAAGCATGCTGCTGGTATGATTAGAGAGAGACCCTGGGCCGAGTAGCTGATGCGATTCTTTTATGTTGCCGAAAATTTGCATTGCGACTTTTCGGGAACATAAAAGAATCGCATCAGCTACTCGGCCCTTCTTCTGCATCAGAGCCAATCAGAATAACTCGAATATTCGGCAAAAGGAATATTGCGCGATATTCCTTTTGCCGAATATTCGAGTTATTCTGATTGGCTCTGATGCAAAAGAAGGGCGGAGAAGATATTCGCGCAATATTCCTTTTGCCGAATATTCGAGTTATTCTGATTGGCTCTGATGCGCCCTTCTTTTGCATCAGAGCCAATCAGAATAACTTGAATATTCGTCAAACGGAATATTGTGCGATTATCTTCTCCGCCCCCCCTTCTTTTGCATCAGAGCCAATCAGAATAACTCGAATATTCGGCAAAAGGAATATTGCGCGATATTCCTTTTGCCGAATATTCAAGTTATTCTGATTGGCTCTGATGCAAAAGAAGGGCGGAGAAGATAATCGCGCAATAGGAATATTGCGCGATTATCTTCTCCGCCCTTCTTTTGCCCCCTTATTCTCCTTTCTTTTAAGTAGAGTTAGTGTACAGTTAGTGTTTAGTGCATATTAGTTTAGTAATACAGGAAATGATCTCCGTTTATGATAATTTCGCAATAATTTTCGCAAAATATTTTTGGATAAAATATCACGAATATTCGATATTAGCGAATATTCTTCTATATATTCGCGCAATATCGCGAAATCGAATTTGGCGTATTCCGCTCAACACTAATAGAGACATACCCCAAGCGACTTACAGCTGTAATCGCAGCAAAAGGTGGCGCTACAATGTATTAACTTAAGGGGGCTGAATAATTTTGCATGCCAAATTTTTCAGTTTTTTATTTGTTAAAAAAGTTTGAAATATCCAATAAATTTTGTTCCACTTCATGATTGTGTCCCACTTGTTGATTCTTCACAAAAAATTATAGTTTTACATCTTTATGTTTGAAGCATGAAATGTGGCAAAAGGTGGCAAAGTTCAAGGGGGCCGAATACTTTCGCAAGGCACTATATATATATATATATACACATGTATGTGTTTATTTCTGAACATCTATACGATTGAATTGGTTTTGATTTGATTATTTGAGCACTGAAACACTTTTTTTAATTGTTATTTAAAGAGAAAACTATTTGTGATGATTTTACAGAATATTTTGACCTAATGTAAATCCATGCTGGTTCCAAATTTTTCTGCAGTGTTTTTTTTTTTTTTTTTGCAAATACCAGTAGATATAAAATGGTGTATCATTTAATAATAAAATTACTAGTGAAGTTGCAGGAAAGAAAAAGCCCTTAATTTTTTTATTAAAATAAGTAGGCCCCAATATTAATCAGCTCACTTGTTAGCACGGTTGCCAAACCAAAAATGTAATGACAGTTTGTAAAAATCAGTGACCTTTACAACTGTCCGTACATATCAGGGGCTGATAATTTGTCATGCTGTGTTGACTTTTGAAAGTGGCAAATTATGTGTTATGTATATTGTCAATGTTTCCATATCATGTTTATACTATTTGAATATTGATTGTCTTCGTTTTTAATAGAAGTTCTGTCAGTTTTCAGGTTGTCAGCAAAAAAATGTGCGTCGTCGGTAAATCCCCCAATGCTTTGTCAGTAAAAAATGCCACAGGAGGTTGGCAACCCTGCTTGTTAGTACTACTTTTACCAGGAGAACACTGTCCCCGGACCAAGTCTGTGCCCGGTTTTGACCCCGGATTGTATTTGAACAAGGGCTGAGGCAATTTCAAAGACAGTCAGTGCAGAATTAATAAAGAAATTTTGAATTACACACATCCGCTCGTACTAGCTTAGGGGGGTCTATTTTTTTCATTATCTGTTCCTTTTTATGATGATCATGTGCTGGTTGGAGCGGAGGGAATATTTCTTTATTTTTGGATGCATGTCCATCCAGCTCTGCTAATATGTCTTTCTGCTTTAGCTCAAGTCCCGACCAGCCACCTGCCTGTTTATCTCCTTGCCTTCTCTGGTGGAGTGATCTTCCTTTGCTCCCTACTCAGTAGTAGCAGGGGCCCGGAGAGTAAGACTTGACAGGCTGTGAGGCGGGCAGCAGCGGCGACGGGCAGAGAGCCGCTGATTGCCACCATTACTAGTAAAAAAACTAATGAATGTCCCCGATTTCATTTTCAAAATCTGGTCACCTTATTCTAGTGCTTTGTTATTGATTATAACCCACTGAATGTCATACATTCAAAGTTGCTCAGATCTAATAACTGTTTTCAACACTTATTTATTTGCTCTTATTTTTGTTTGCCAGCCCATCCCCTCACACATATTCTGACTTTCATCCCTTCTAGCTAGATATGCTTGGCACCTGCCAAACTCCATTTCAAGCCCAAAAAAGTTAAACACTTGAGCCAGCTGCAGGATTACCTCAGATACCTCACATCCTAGAGGCTGTTGCCTTCATTGTGGAGCTGTGAATATGCTACGTTTATGTGAAACAAGGGAGGCCAAAAATTTGAGATATTTTGAGCCTCTGTGGTCTGAAGATAAAACCACATGTTTACAAGAGCTAGACATGTGAAAACTGAGGGGAGGACTATGTTATGTGACACTAAACTGTACATTAGCAGTTGCTATGTTGTCTAATGCCTACCCTTAGTAAAGACTTAGGGCCAGATTCTCGTAGCTGCGCGCCTAATTATGCAGGCGTTGCGCATCTCAGATGCACTACGCCGACGTAACACGGAGTGGCAAGTACCGTATTCCCTAAGTAAATGCGCTCCAAGATGCGCCTGCGTCGCATAAAATCATTGGCGTAATCCGGCACAACTCCAAAGTAGGAGGGAAGTGGGCGGGTTGCATTGTAATGAAGCGTGACCCCATGCAAATGCAGGCCGAGACGAATGGAGCATGCGCCGTGACGTGGATGACCCGCGCCGTGACGTGGTTGACCCGCGCAGTGACGTGGATGCCTTCTGCGCATGCGCAAAGCCTCCCTACGATTCGCCGGCGCAGGGTATATAATGCGGCCACACATGCGCCTGTGCAGCGCAAACGTCTCCCATTTTTTTGATTGTCACGGGAAAACGTTGTGCAGGACCATGACTACTGTTTCAAAATTTCTCCCCAGAGGAGAGGGCCATTGTTGTCAGGGCAATGGAAAGATATGATTCACAGCTCCATGGTGCTGACAGTGCCCGGACCAGCAAGTCCCGGAGGGATCAAATCCTGATGAAGGTGGCTTGCCAAGTTAATGCCCTTTCTCATGAGACCCGGACACCGCAGGACATTCAAAAAAAATGAATGACCTGCGGCGTCTCGTGAAGGGCAAGCTGGCAACTCAAGCTCGGCATGCCAGGGGCACTGGAGGGGGCCCACCCTGCAACGTCCGCCTGACTGAGGAGGAGAAGGTGGTCGCCTGTTGCCTGCAGAGGGAGCAGGTTTAGGGAGTTGGGGGCTATGAATCGGTTGTGCCAGCCCAGAGGACAGGTAAGTGTGTTTCATATACTCTCTGTTGTGTAGCATGTGTGGGGGTGGAGGGGAACATGTGCCAAGTGTGTGGGTCCACCAACATGTGCATCTTTTGTGTCATCCACAGATGTGCAGGAGGAAGCGGGCCATCTGTGGCTGCCAGGGCCCGTCCGGAGACATCCCCCGAACATCCAGTCCCTCTGGCTGCCCCCCTGGAAGAGGACTTGTTGGAGGGAAGTGGGCACACCTCTACGGAGGAGGTGGTTGAGGAGGAGCTCGTCGACCAGGAGCTCTACCTGGTTTTGGAGGAGGACCATGGGTTGCCCGGACCAGCCCAGGCTATCCCCCCATCTTTGTCAAGCCCCTCAGGTTCCACCCCCAACCTCTCCAGTCCCTCTGTTTCCCCCCCCCCTCATCTCCGGCCCCTCAACATCCTCCCCTTATGCCAGGTCCCCTGCCACTCCCCGGAAGGCGACTAGCAAGACCAGGGGTGTACCCAAGGTCCTGCCGGAGCAGCTGGCCAGGCAGCAGGACCAGCAGAATCGCCACCTTTCTGAGGTTGTGGTGGAGATGAGGCGCCTGGCCGACAGCCTGGCTTCCTCGGGACACGTTACGGATGCCATCCTGGATGTCGCTGGCAACAGCGCAGCGACAGTGACCAGCCTGGCGGAGCTGCAGGCGATCCACCTCCAACCTTGTGGGGGAGGTCAAAGCCCTGTGGCTTGCAGTCGTGGAGCAGACAGCTGTCCAGACCCGCATTGCGGTTGCCCTGGAGGGAATGCAGGCAGCCAGGGAGGGACATGGGGATGCTTCTCCTCCACCTGCTACCCCACCCCCCCACCTGTGGCTGCCCCCAGGCAAGTGAGGGGCAGGAGCCGTGGCACCAGGCGGAGCCCCCGCCAGGCCCATTAATTTTTTTTATTGGATTATTTTTCTCTGGTTAAGAGCTTTTTATTTTATTTTATAATGCTCTGGTTAAGAGCTTTTTATTTTATTTTACAATGCTCTGGTTAAGAGCTTTTTATTTTATTTTATTTTATAATGCTCTGGTTAAGAGCTTTTTATTTATTTTTCTTGATACTGCACACGGTGCAGTGTGAATGGTGTGTGAATGTGGGGGTGGCACTCCTGCCAGTAAGGGGTGTCACCCTCGGCCGTAGGGGAGAAGTTATCCCCACGGCTGTGTGAATGGTGTATGAATGGACAGCAACATCATTGGGGCCTTGACGTGGCGTTGCTGCTCCCAAGTCCTACATGCAGGACTTGGGCTAATCCAATGTGATGTGGATGTGGGGTGTGTGATCTAGGGACCACAGTGGTGTGCATGCGTGCATTATCTGTGTGACATGATGAATGTGTGTGTTTAACGGTCAAAGATTCGTAACACGAGGACACGCCTGACTGCTCTTCCATCAGCAGACGGGGTCTCCTCTGGCAGGGGGGGGCTGTGTGGTTGGGGGTCAGGTCATCACGTAGGGCAATCTGCAGGCCCTTTCTCATGGCAAAGTTGTGCAGAATGCAACATGCACCGATAATCTGACCCACAAAGTTGGGGGAATACAACAGGGCCCCCCCGGACTTATCCAGGCATCGGAAACGGGACTTCAGGAGGCCAAATGTGCGCTCCACCACTGCACGGGTTTTGATGTGTGCTTCATTGTATCTTCTCTCTCCTCTGGTTTCGGGATTCCGGAAAGGAGTCATGAGATGGGGTCCAAGTACATATGCAGAGTCACCTGTAAGGGAAAAGACAGGAGGATGTTAGTCATGCATGTGCCCCTCGTGATGTCTGCATCATGGGGGGGACAGTCATGCCTGCCACCCATGTCACTCACCAACCAGCCAGCTGTCCCCATACATGTCCTGCTCAAAATCTTCTGGGATGGTGCTTTGACGGTATATGTAGCTGTCATGGCTGGACCCGGGGGCTTTGGCACGGACGTGCCATATGAGGTATTTGGCATCGGCTATCACCTGTACGTTGATGGAGTGCCAATGCTTCCGATTGCGGTATATGTGCTCTGTGGCACTGGGGGGCTGGAGTGCCACATGTGTGCAATCAATGGCCCCGATGGTGCGTGGGAAACCATCAATTCTGTAGAAATCTGTCATTGCCTTCTGCCGCAGCTCCTCAGTGGTGGGTCTGATGATGTGGTGGGACATGCATCTGAGGATTGCGGGGACAACCTGGTGCAGACACCTGCTTATGCTGGTTTGTGACATCCCAGCCACAACTCCACTTGTACGCTGGAATGATCCACTGGCCAGGAAATGGAGTGTTGCCAGTATCTTCACCAGTGGCTGCAGTGCATGTGAGCGGTATGTCTGGCTGGTGATGTCCTCCTGCAGGGCTGTGGTTATTTCCAGGATGGCAGCAGGGCTGAATCTGAAGATGCGATACACCTCCTCATCACCCATGCCAAAGAGGCTCATGCGCGCTCGGTAGATCCTCTCACGTGCCCCCCTCCTCCTCCTCCTCCTTCTAAGCTCCTTTTCATCTGCATACATTAGTAGTGATAAGACCATGGCTGCCCCTGGCATGTTGGCATACGAATGTGTTGTCCAGTAAGTGTGATTGCTCAGCTCGTCCGTTATGGTGCTGCTGTAGTTGCTCTCCAGCTGACTTGCACACAGTCTTGAGCAAAGTTACCCGTGCTTTTATGAGGGTATGTTTACTCAAGGCTTTCGTGTTACGCGCACCACGAGTAGCCAACGCAGAACGCGCATAGTTTCGGGAATCCGCGCATCTCCCTCATTGCATGCTATTTGCATGCTAATTCAATGGGAGCTGAATATTTGCGATGCGTAACTATGCGCCTACGCCGCGCTAGCCTAAAGCATTTCGCCGCTCAGACAAAAAAAGATTTTCTTGTGTATGTGGTTCTGTGTTTACCGTGCATCGATACGCAGGCGCACATTTACAATTACGCCACGCATATCCATTTACGCAGGCGTAGCACCGCTGAGAATCTGGCCCTTAGCTTTTTACATTTACAGTGGATATAAAAAGTCTACACACCCCTTAAAATGTCAGGTTTCTGTGATATAAAAAAATAGAAAGACAAATCATTTCAGAACTTGTTCCACCTTTAATGTGACCTATTAACTGTACAACTCAATTGAACAACAAACTGTTTTTTTTTAGATGAAATAATAATAATATGGTTGTATAAGTGTGCATACACTTAAACTAATACTTTGTTAAAGAACCTTTTGATTTTATTACAGCACTCAGTGGGTTTTTGGGTATGAATTTATTAGCATGGCACATCTTGACTTGGCAATATTTGCCCACTCTTCTTTGGTGTTTTGCAAAAAACACTCCAAATCTGTCAGATTGCGAGGACATCTCCTGTGCACAGCCCTCTTCAGATCACCCCACAGATTTTCAATGGGATTCAGGTCTGGGCTCTGGCCGGGCCATTCCAAAACTTTAATCTTCTTCTGGTGAAGCCATTCCTTTGTTGATTTGGATGTATGCTTTGGGTCGTTGTCATGCTGAAAGATGAAGCTTCTGAAGGAGGGAACATGGAATACTATGCAGGAGATGTTAACGGGTGTGTTGCCCTACCAATTGGATTTCTGGAGAGCCCTACAGCTGCGACATTTTTTGGATACTTTGAAGTCCCCAGCTAGATACGAGCACAGATTGACAACGTTCGAGGTACTGTAGTGGGAGTGGGATGCTTCGGCATTCCCTCTCAAGAATTAGCGAGCCATTGAACGCACCTGCAGAGGGCTCTCTAATACCATTTTTTAACAAATGGGAGGTTGAGCTGGGAAGACCCTTTACAGAAGAGCAAAAGAATAAGATACTCCGAAATATATTTGAATCGTCTGTGTGTGTGAAGATACAAGAGATGAATTTTAAGATTTTATCTCAGTGGTATCGCACCGGTAGCACTAAATAGGTGTTACCCAGATATGTCAGACAGATGTTGGAGGTGCGGGAAGAAAGGTGGAACCCTAATGCACATCCTTTGGTCTGTCCTAAGATTTTAAGTTTTTGGACAAAGGTCCGGGAATAGTGCAAAAATTCAGTGAGGAGCAACTACCAGAAGAGTGGTCTTTCTATCTGCTGCAGGATACGGAGATGTCGGGTTAGGCGATATAGAAAATCTGTAGTCTGTCATTTCTTAAATGCAGCCCGGCTTGTATCCAGGGATGTGGAAACAGTCACAGCCACCAACTGTAAGGATGTGGCTTAACCGAGTGACCGACTTGAACAGAATTGAGGACTTGGTATGGACTTCAAGGCAAAAACGGAGTGGAACGTGATAGATGCAAACTGATGGATGGAGCCGGCGGGTGCGACGGGGAGGGAGATGCTGATTGTGGACTGGGGGGAGGGGTGGTGAGAGGGTCTTTTTTTTTTTGGAGAAGAGGGGGGGGCGGGGTAGTAAAGCAGAGAGGAACAGAACAAGGGTAGGACCAATTGCCCCCAACCCCACAGGGAGACAGGATACCCGGAGGGACAGGACAGGGGCTAAGTTACCAAAGGAGTGTAGGAATGGAACTTAAGGTTTAAAAAGGGGTTATTAATTGAGCAGACTCTGGGCTGTTGAGAGAGGGAAAAGAAGAGTTATGATGAGATAAGGAATATACAAACTGTTTTTATTTTGTTTTTCTCCCTGGAAACGACATTGTGAATTGGAATATTTGTTGATATCCTTGCTGTATGATGTGTTGATTTTAAACCAGAGGGAGTGCCTCCCAGGTTTGTGTTACTTTTTCTGCTTAAAAATCAAATAAAAGAAGATTGAAAGAAAGATGAAGCTTCTCTTTGATGTACAGTTTTCTAGCAGAAGCCTGAGGGTTTTGTGCCAATATTGGGTCTTATTTGGAACTGATCATAATTCCCTATACCTTGACTAAACCCAGTCCAGCTGAAGAAAAAGAGCCCCAAAGCATGTGCTGCAACCATTATGCTTCCTAGTAGGTATGGTGTTCTTTTGGTGATGTGCAGTGCTGTTTTTGTGCTGTTTTTATAATTATGGCCCAAATGTTCAGCCTTGGTTCATCAGACCCTAATGCCGTGTACACACACTCGTTTTTGCGATGAAAAAAAACGACGTTTTTTAAAACGTCATTTAATTTGATGTGTGTGGGCAAAACGTCGTTTTTGTCTTCAAAAAAACGACCAAAAAAAAATTCCAACATGTTTGAATTTTTTGTGTCGTTTTTCAAAACGTCGTTTTTTGTTTCACAAAAAGTCACCGTGTGTAGCAAAAACGTCGTTCAAAACTACGTTTTTCAACCCGCGCATGCCCAGAAGCTAGTTATGAAGCGAGCTTCAATGGAAAAGAGTGGTGAACGTAACCTTGCTTTTTGTGAAAAAACGATGGGTGTATGCAAAATTGTCTTTGAAAAGTGACGTTTCAAAAACGTCGTTTTTTCTTCACAGAAAACGTCGTTTTTTTTTCATCGCAAAAAACGACCGTGTGTACGCGGCATAACACATTTTCCTACATGCTTTTGGAGACTTCAGATGTGTTTTTGCAAAATGTTAGCTGTGCTTGGATGTTTTTCTTGTAAGATAAGGCTTCCGTCTTGCCACTCTACCACCCAAAGCCAAAACATATGAAGAATACGGAAAATTGTTGTCACATGTACCACAAAGCCAGTACTTGCCAGATATTCTGCAGCTTCTTAATTTTGCTGTAGGCTTCTTAGCAGCCTCACTGACCAATTTTGGATGGACGTCCAGTTTCTTGATAATGTCACTGTGTGCCATATTTTCTCCACTTGATGATGACCGTTTTCACTGTGTTCCATGGTATAATCTAATGCATTGGAAATTCTTTGTACCCTTCTCCGTGACTGATACCTTTTAACAATGAGATCCCTCATGCTTTGGAAGCTTTCTGCGGACCATGAATTTCATGGTAGGATGCACTAATAATGAAGATCAAAAGCAAATTGCACTTTAGGGTTTCTAGGTAATGCAGGTTTAAGTCAGGGTCTTAAAGGGCACTGGTCATACAGTCTCTTAATAAACACAGTTGGGCATGGAGATCCACGTATTAAAGAGAACCAGGCACAAGTAAGCTTCATTCATTAAAATTATAATTATAAAATTATAAGATAATGATAAAATGCACACACAGGCTTACAAGAGTGTCAAAACCCAGTGCAGATGTGACAGCCCTCCATGACCGTGTAGGGAGCATTGACGGCTGGTGCTCAACATTTTTTTTGGGGGGGGGCACAAACAAACTAAAAAATACTGAAAAAAAAACATCAAATGCAGCCACTGTGCCCACAAAAAGCCATCACTGTGCCCAACAAATGCAGACACTGTGACCGCAACCCCCCCCCCCCGTTCGCCTGCTTGCTGACTGCCCGGAACTTACCCCATCTTGGGATCAGGCAGCGGGTGGCGGCGGCGAGCTGTGGGATGAGCAGTGGGTAAAGCGGCAGCTCCTCTGTCCTCCATTTGTCTCTTCTCTTCTTCCTTTCTGCTAGGCTTCCAATCCGAGCACCGCTTCAGCCAATCAGGCTAAATATGGATAACCCCTGCAGGTACAGATAGGGTCAATTTCAGGGCCGTACAATGGGTAGGTGTGGAGGGTGGCTGGCCTGGGCGCAGTGGTTTACTGTAGGGATGGGGGCACCTTCCTTCTGTTACAAGACTGACAAGAGTAGTGACAGCGTCATCACTAGTGATGAGCGGAATACGCCATATTCGATTTTGCGATATTCATCACGAATATATAGAAAAATATTCGCGAAATATTCGTTAATATCGAATATTCGTGATATTTTATCACGAATATCGCGAATGCGAAATTGATTGCGAAATTCTCGTCAACACGCGAAAACGGAGATCATTTCCTGGATTACTAAACTAATATGCACTAAACACTAACTCTACTTACACAAACTTATATGACTAAAACTAAAGCAAATTTTATTTTATTTTATTTTTTTATACACAAAACACAGAAGGGCAGAGAAAGTATTCGCAAATATTCGTAATATGAATAATTCGCATTGCGAATTTTCGGCAACATAAAGGATCGCCTCAGCTACTCGGCCCAGGGTCTCTAATCATACCAGCAATGCTTTTAGACGTCGATGGAGATCACTAGGATGTGATCTGTTTTTAAAAATAAATTTGAAAAAAATACGAATATTCGCAATAGCGAATATTCACCGCGATATTAGATTTTATTCGCGAATACTCGAATATGCAATATTCGTAACGAATATTCGCAATGCGAATATTCGTGAGCAACACTAGTCATCACTGCTCCTGTTTGCCCGGCGCTGGGAGCGGCAAGGAGAGAGCTGGGTAGTGGTGCAGGCTGTGTTCTCTTTCCCCATTTTCCTTCTTGCCAGTGTAGCACTCCTGTATTCAGAAGCTGGCAGCGGTAATCACAGACACATAGGAGAATTGCACTGGCAGGAGGGAAAAGAGAGCACAGTTCACAGCTTAATGCAGAGGTGTCCAGGAGAGAGCCAGGAGTGGAGGACAGAGCCATGCATGCAGGTGTCCTGACAGCCGGTGCATTGCCATGAATTGAGATTTGCCATAGAATGAGATGGTCCGCCTCCATCCCATTCTATTGGCTCACTCATGTCATGTGACATATTTAAACGTCAAGTATTGACGCAAACATCAGTCACAGCTAGGCTATCATAGGGAGAGGATCTCCTCTCCCTGTGATAGCCCGATAGCGCTGTCAGCAGCGTGCCTCCCGCCAGCGCTAAGTACACCCCGCGCCCGCAGCTCTACTCCCCGCACCCCGCAGCTCTTCCCCCGTCCTCCGCGCCCGCAGCTCTTCCCCGTCCTCCGCGCCCGCAGCTCTACTCCCCCGTTAAGAATCAGGGAACGGGCTGCAGCTGCAGCTGCTCCAGGTTATGTGGGCTGGTGTTGTAAACGTAGCCAACGCTAGGTCTACGCTAATAGCGTAGACTCTCCCCGTTCCCTGATTCTTAACGGGGGAGTAGAGCTGCGGGCGCGGAGGACGGGGGAAGAGCTGCGGGGTGCGGGGAGTAGAGCTGCGGGCGCGGGGTGTACTTAGCGCTGGCGGGAGGCACGCTGATGACAGCGCTATCGGGCTATCACAGGGAGAGGAGATCCTCTCCCTATGATAGCCTAGCTGTGACTGATGTTTGCGTCAATACTTGACGTTTAAATATGTCACGTGACATGAGTGAGCCAATAGAATGGGATGGAGGCGGACCATCTCATTCTATGGCAAATCTCAATTCATGGCAATGCACCGGGACTGTTTTTTCTGTTATCTTCCATCCCCCCGGTCACCTCCTCCCCACACTGGGGGCACAGTTTGGCATCTGTGCTCTGGGCACTGGATGACTTTTTCCTGGCATTGGTCGTTTTTCAGATGAAGTGTCAATGGGACTTAAAGCTTCCCAAGGGCTAAATGGCACATTAGATTTTAATTACTTGGTAACATGAAACTAACATTTCATCAGAATAAACGTATGATTCCCGGGTGAACTGAACAATGAAAATAGGGAGCACAATGCCAAAATACATCTGTGATGATCACTCGCTTCACATACACTGTAAATCTTTTGTGCAAGCTGTTAGAATTTTTTGGCGTGAGACTAAATCATTTTTAGATGGCCAGCTCTAGCTAAATATACAAACATGGCTGCTTTCACCAAGCATAGTTCGAACTGACAAGATTATGAAAGCAATAGCATGCACTGCTCAGCAAATATAAGTTAAACATTTGTCTTCAGGGTTGTGTTCCACTTTTATAGATAATCCTCAATTTTGCATTGGTCACAAAGTCATTTATTTTATATCAAGCAATTTCTCCGAGTCAGGACTGTGCTTGAAGTTAGTCAGCAAGCGTAAAGAAAAACTGTGCATACATCTGTCAGCTAAATGTGGGAATGTTCCACTGGAAAATATGCACAGGAAACATTCATTTGGCTGATGAAGTATTCTAAACTTCCAGACTTTCCCACATACTGTGTATGTAAAGCTGTGTACAGTGGGGTCAGAATTACACTGGCAGAATCTGGGACACTGTCAAGCAAGGGGTCGGAGCTTCAGGTATAAGTCAGCTGCCCATTGCACTGAATGCCGTTCTATTTAATATTATGGATCGAATCATTTTGTGGGGAACTGATCATGGAGTTTGTAACTGCTAACTGCCTGGCTGCCTGTAGATTCAGTACTTCGCTGACCTGTGAAATAGGGTGACCAGATGTCACTGGTTTCAGGGGACAGTCCCTAATTTTTTTTTGGAGGGGGGGAGTTAAAAGGTGTGCTCCTGATTTATTTTTAGCTTTAAAGTAATATTAAAAAAGTGGATGTAAACCCAAAACTTTTTTTTTGTTTTTTTGTTGTCACAATGTAGGGTATACGATTTCCTATCATCTGCTCCCAGTCTTGCCACACAGAGTTAATCCAGCTCTGAGCAATCCTCCTTTTTTTATTTTTTTCAGTGAAATAAAACAGACACAGGCCTCTTTCACACGGAGCGGTCCGTTTTTCGGTCCGCTCCGTGTGTCCGTCGGCTCAGCGGGGGGTCTCCGCTGAGCTGTCGGGCGGACAGGGCGGTCCCCGCACACTATGCAGGGACCGCCCTGTCTCTCCTCCGCTATCCCCTATGGGAAATCGGATGGAAACGGACAGTCTGTCCGTTTGCATCCGATCTGATCCGCCGGACGGAAGAAAAATAGGACATTCTTCCGTCCGAAAAAACGGATGCGGATCTTGCGGACGTTAGCGGATGCATCATCCGCCTAACGGATCCGCTCCCATAGGGGCCCATTACAAGTCCGTAAACGGACTTGTAATGAGCGGACGAACGGAACGGACATGTGAAAGCATCCTAATGCCGCGTACACACGGTCGTTTTTTGCGATGAAAAAAAACGACGTTTTCTGTGAAGTAAAAAACTACGTTTTTGAAACGTCACTTTTCAAAGACAATTTTGCATACACACCATCGTTTTTTCACAAGAAGCAAGGTTACGTTCACCACGCTTTTCCATTGAAGCTCGCTTCATAACTAGCTTCTGGGCATGCGCGGGTTGAAAAACGTCGTTTTGAACGACGTTTTTGCTACACACAGTGACTTTTTGTGAAACAAAAAACGACGTTTTGAAAAACGACACAAAAAATTCAAGCATGTTGGAATTTTTTTTTGGTCGTTTTTTTTAAGACAAAAAACGACGTTTTGCCCACACACGATCAATTTACAAGGCGTTTTAAAAAACGTTGTTTTTTTTCATCGCAAAAAACGACCGTGTGTACGCGGCATAAGGCCGTGTACACACGATCAAATTTATCTGCTGAAACCGGTCCGACGGACTGTTTCAGCAGACAAATCCGATCGTGTGTACGGGCGAGCAGACAGGTTTTTCCAGCAGACAAGTTTTAAAGCATGCTTTAAAACTTGTCTGCTGGAAACCTGTCCGTCCGACATGTCTGCTGGTTTGTACGCCTAACCAGCGGACAAAAATCTCCCGCATGCGCCGAATGGATTCGACACATGCGTGGAAGTATTTTACTTCCTGGAGTGGTGACGTGGCGGCGTCAACGTCAACATCACCGCCACGTCACCGCGCTGTCTGTCCGTGGGGATTTTGGTTTGATCCTGTGTACACTGATCAAGCCAAAATAGGCCAGCAGTCTGATGAAAACGGTCTGTCAGACAGTGGCGTAACCAGAGTTATGGGCGCCCGGGGCAGAATTTTTTTTTCGCCCCCCCCCCCCCCTTGTATAATCATCCACTCTGGTTATAAGGATCTGTAATGTATCCCTCTCAGGGCTTTCAGCATGTAAGGGGTAAATTATTGCAGGATTAATCATTTAACCCCTTACTGTAAGGGATTAACAGACTGAACCCCCCCCCCCACAATCACAGATCCCCCATCACAGACTGACCCCCCCACAATCACAGATCCCCCATCACAGACTGACCCCCTAAATAACAGACCTCTCATCACAGATGGATCCCCCCAATCACAGACCCCCTATTTAACAGACCTCAGACA
Organism: Rana kukunoris; assembly: GCA_029574335.1. Classification (NCBI taxonomy): domain Eukaryota; kingdom Metazoa; phylum Chordata; class Amphibia; order Anura; family Ranidae; genus Rana; species Rana kukunoris. Next base: position 87,758,420 of record CM056049.1, on the reverse strand, counting down.
GTAACCCCCACCATAGTGCAGACCTCAGACAGTAACCCCCAGTAGTGCAGACCTCAGACAGTAACCCCCACAATAGTGCAGACCTCAGACAGTAACCCCCACAATAGTGCAGACCTCAGACAGTAACCCCCACAATAGTGCAGACCTCAGACAGTAACCCCCAGCATAGTGCAGACCTCAGACAGTAACCCCCAGCATAGTGCAGACCTCAGACAGTAACCCCCATAATAGTGCAGACCTCAGACAGTAACCCCCATAATAGTGCAGACCTCAGACAGTAACCCCCATAATAGTGCAGACCTCAGACAGTAACCCCCATAATAGTGCAGACCTCAGACAGTAACCCCCATAATAGTGCAGACCTCGGACAGTAACCCCCATAATAGTGCAGACCTCAGACAGTAACCCCCATAATAGTGCAGACCTCAGACAGTAACCCCCATAATAGTGCAGACCTCAGACAGTAACCCCCATAATAGTGCAGACCTCAGACAGTAACCCCCATAATAGTGCAGACCTCAGACAGTAACCCCCATAATAGTGCAGACCTCAGACAGTAACCCCCAGTAGTGCAGACCTCAGACAGTAACCCCCATAATAGTGCAGACCTCAGACAGTAACCCCCATAATAGTGCAGACCTCAGACAGTAACCCCCATAATAGTGCAGACCTCAGACAGTAACCCCCATAATAGTGCAGACCTCAGACAGTAACCCCCAATAGTGCAGACCTCAGACAGTAACCCCCATAATAGTGCAGACCTCAGACAGTAACCTCCATAATAGTGCAGACCTCAGACAGTAACCCCCAGTAGTGCAGACCTCAGACAGTAACCCCCAGTAGTGCAGACCTCAGACAGTAACCCCCAGTAGTGCAGACAGTAACCCCCAGTAGTGCAGACCTCAGACAGTAACCCCCAGTAGTGCAGACCTCAGACAGTAACCCCCAGTAGTGCAGACCTCAGACAGTAACCCCCAATAGTGCAGACCTCAGACAGTAACCCCCAATAGTGCAGACCTCAGACAGTAACCCCCAATAGTGCAGACCTCAGACAGTAACCCCCAATAGTGCAGACCTCAGACAGTAACCCCCAATAGTGCAGACCTCAGACAGTAACCCCCAATAGTGCAGACCTCAGACATTAACCCCCAGTAGTGCAGACCTCAGACATTAACCCCCAGTAGTGCAGACCTCAGACAATAACCCCCAGTAGTGCAGACCTCAGACATTAACCCCCAGTAGTGCAGACCTCAGACAGTAACCCCCAATAGTGCAGACCTCAGACATTAACCCCCAATAGTGCAGACCTCAGACAATAACCCCCAGTAGTGCAGACCTCAGACAATAACCCCCAATAGTGCAGACCTCAGACATTAACCCCCAGTAGTGCAGACCTCAGACATTAACCCCCAGTAGTGCAGACCTCAGACAGTAACCCCCAATAGTGCAGACCTCAGACATTAACCCCCAATAGTGCAGACCTCAGACATTAACCCCCAGTAGTGCAGACCTCAGACAGTAACCCCCAGTAGTGCAGACCTCAGACAGTAACCCCCAATAGTGCAGACCTCAGACAATAACCCCCAGTAGTGCAGACCTCAGACAATAACCCCCAGTAGTGCAGACCTCAGACCTCAGACAGCGGCGTGTGTGGTTTCCCTCAAGCGCGGGCTCCTCCTCCTCTGTGGGTGTGAACAGAGAGGAGGGCCGCCGCCGGATGTACCAAGATGGCCGCCGCTCCGGAGCTAGGCCGAAGCCGGGGACTTTCCTAGGCCGAGGCTCCGGAGCGCTCCGCGGAGCCGGTGGATGGATTCGCCCCCCCCCCATTTTTCGCCCGGTGCGACAGCCCCCCCTGCCCCCCCTCCCGCTACGCCAGTGCTGTCAGACCGTTTTCATCAGATAAATCTCATCGTGTGTACAGGGCCTTACAGAGAAAGACCTTGGTCCGTTCCACCCCCTTGCTGTAAGTGTCAGGTTATTTACATATCTCATGCACTAGCCTGAGACAGAGGCACATCCAGTGTAAAAAGTTCACAATTTACATCCCTCTCCCATCCCCTTCTCTTCCCTCCTCTCCTTTTCAGCTCTCCCAGGATTGGCTGCATTTACTGTGTTTTAAATGGATGTTTCTCATCATGGGGTGTAATCCACAGTTCAGTGTGATGAGGAAATGCATGTATATTGCAGTGAAAACACAGAACAGACAGCAGAATATACCCAGACAAGTGATCTGATTTAGGTTAGATGTATCTAGTGAGAGCTGGGCAGAATTGCAGTGTGTGTGTCTGAGGTCACCTAATCACAGTTGCAACAACAGGTTATGTACATATCTCATGCACTAGCCTGGAGACAGGCATTATTTTTAATTCCCACCCCACTCCTTTTTTGAAGTCATGTGGTTACTTTTCTGCATTTTCACTGGATTTTAAGGATCATAGAAGAATTTAGTGTAAGGAATACACAAGAGAAAATGCATGTTGACAAGGGGAGTGTAGAGGTGGGTGGGGAGCCTACTGACATCACAACTCCACCCACCGAGCTCCAGACAACAGACCCACCCACAGAATCTGCAGATTTTCGGGTCTCATAACAGACAGAGGGGAGACATTTGATAGGTAAGGATACATGTAGGAGGCATCCATATCCTTATAGATCAGCACTATGGCAGTAGTTTAGAAAGGATGAGAGTGGGTTTACATCAACTTTAAAGTCTTGTTGTTTTTTGTTTCCGTTAAATATAACAAACATGTTGTACTTACCTGCTCTGTGCACAGTGGTTTTTCATAGGGCAGCCCAGATCCTCCCCTTCTCAGGTCCCTCTTCAGCTCTCCTGGCCCCTCCCTCCTGTTGAGGGCCCCCACAGCAAGCAGCTCTCTATTGGGGCACCTGAGCGGAGCCGTAGCTCCCTATGTCCATTCAGACACAGAGCCATGGCCCGACACCACTCCCTTTCTCTCCTCATTTGCGTACTGACATTGATGGACAGCAGCGGAAGCCAATGGCACCATGCTGCTGTTTCAGCCAACGAGGACAGCCGAGTCTCTTGCGCAACATTACTGGATCTAGTTGGACCTCAGGTAAGTATTAGGGGAGCTGCTGCACACAGAAGGCTTTTTATCTTAAAGCATAGAATCTATTAAGTTAACCACTTAAAGCTGAGCTCCACCCTAAAGTGGAACTTTCACTCATCGGAACCCTCCCCCCCCCTCCGGTGTCACATTTGACACCTTTCAGGGAGAAGGGGGGTGCAGATACCTGCAGGTAGACTGCGGGCAGAACGTCATTACCCCCTCCCCCCCATTGTGTTCTGGGAAACACACGGCTCCCAGAACACAGCGGAAACCAGTGAGCACGGCGCAGCGCAACTCGTGCATGTACCGTAGGGAAATGGGCAGTGAAGCCGCAGTACTCCAAGGATGACGGTGGGGGCAGCAGAGTGACGAGCGACCGCTCGTCTTCTGCTGCCAACGTCGCTGGACTCCAGGACAGATAAGTCTCCTAATATTAAAAGTCAGCAGCTGCAGTATTTGTAGCTGCTGGTTTTTAATATTTTTATTACAGAGGAGCTCCGCTTTAAAGTGGATGTAAACCCAATTCATGAAATTTGAACTTGGCACATATATCTGCAGTATTTTGTTATCTCTCTTCAAAGAGCTAAGTCCCTTAGCTCTCTCCTAACCTGTTTCTCTGTTATCAGCCTGATAAATCCTGACAAATTCTTAGACACATCAGATAAAAGCAGCTTGAAATTTCTGTCCAGGGAGGTTGCTATAGATAGATTAGCAGGGAGCTGGCCCTGTTACAAAACACCTCTAGGGCCACGTACACACGATCAGACCGGTCCGATGAAACTTGTCTGAAGACCAGTTTCATCAGACAAATCCGATGGTGTGTACACACCATCGGACCGGTGTCCGACGGACCAAAGTTTTAAAATCTGTGTCCGTCAGACCAAAAGGATGATTAGTACACAAAAGCATCGGACCAAAAACCAGCGCATGCTCAGAATCAAGTCGACGCATGCTTGGAAGCATTGAACTTTTTTTCATCACGCCGTTGTGTTTTACGTCACCGCGTTCTTTTTTAAAGTTTTTTCATCACGTCGTTGTGTTCTACGTCACCGCGTTCTGGTCGGATTTTTGGTCCAATGGTGTGTACGCACATCAGACCATCAGACCACTTCAGTCGGTCTGATCGTGTGTACGTGGTCTAAGAGTCTTGGCCTATGATGAGAGCGGGTGTGTGCCTTTCCTCAATCAGCAATTTTAGCTATCTTGGCTGTATGCCCAGACATCACACTCTGTGTTAAACAGGAAGAGAAAGTTTCCTAACATGATCTGAACTTTCTAAACAGTATATAAATGTGAAGACAGCAGATACAAATGTAAAACTTATGTAGAGAGATTTGGTACATCCCTGTGTATCATCTGAGACTGTTCACTTCACTTGGAGGGTTCGTATCCACTTTAACCACTTAAGCCCTGGACCATTTGGCTGGCCAAAGACCAGGTCACTTTTTGCGATTCGACACTGCGTCACTTTAACTGACAATTGCCTGGTCGTACTACATAGCTCCCAAAAAAAACGGACGGCCTTTTTTTTCCCACAAATAGAGCTTTCTTTTGGTGGTATTTGAACACCTCTGCAGTTTTTATTTTTTTGCACTTTAACCAATAACAGAGCGATACAAAGAATACTTTTTGCTATAATAAATATCCCTAAAAAATATGTAAAAAAACTAATTTTTCCTCAGTTTAGGGGCTGATACGTATTGTTCTACATATTTTTCATTAAAAAAAAAAATCACAATAAGCGTTTGATTGGTTTGCACAATTGTTATAGCGTCTACAAAATAGGGAATAGTTTTATGGCATTTTCATTAAAAAAATTATAATTTTTACTAGTAATGGCGGCGATCATTTTTATCATGACTGAGACATTATGACGGACACCATTTTGGGACTATTGTCATTTATACAGCGATCAGTGCTATAAAAATGCACTGGTTACTGTAAAAATGACACTGGCAGTGAAGGGGTTAACGTGTAGGGGCGCTGAAGGGGTTACTTTTGTCCTAGGGAGTGATTCTAACTGTTAAGGGGCGTGGCTACAAGTGACACATCACTGATCGCTGCTCCCGATGAGAGGGAGTATTCGATCAGAGACATGTCACTAGGAAGAACAGGGAGATGTTGTGTTTACACTAACACCTCCCCGTTCTTCAGCTCCGTGACATCGAGTCCGCGGGTCCCACGGTCACGGAGCTAACGTCAGGGTCAAAATTGCGCCCACTCGTGGAATGGCGACAAAATTTTACCCTTAAAATTTTCCATAGGCAATGTTTAAAATATTCTACAGGTTGCATGTTTTGAGTTACAGAGGAGGTCTAGGGCTAGAATTATTGCTCTCGCTCAAAACAATGGTAGCAATACCTCACATGTGTGGTTTAAACACCATTTTCACATGGGCAGAAGTGAGATTTTGATGTTGCTTCCGCCCTGCAATGGTATGGAGATGGGTGGGGGCCATCTTCCCCTCACTCATCTCAATACCTAACAGGGCAAAGAACCCGATCATCTCCGCCGCTACCGACTGCTAAAGTAAGCGGTGGAGGGCACCGGAGCTCACATCGAATCCACCGCAAAGACCACTTTTATCAGAAAGCAGAACGCCCCCCCCCCCCCCTACCAGGGTTATGTCATAACAACAAAGTTGCGACGTAAAACGATGGCAGGCGGTCCAGGAGTGGTTAAAAAAACCTTCTGCCTTTACAATCACTTTAACCACTTCAGCTCTGAAAGATTTAAACCCCTTCATGACCAGGCCATTTTTTGACATTTATCACTGTGCTACTTTAAATGGTAATTGCATGGTCATGCAACACTGTACCCAAACTAAATTTTTAACAATTTTTAACACAAATACAGCTTTCTTTTTGTGGTATTTGATCACCTCTGGGTTTTAATTTTTGTTTTGTTTTTTGCAATATAAACAAAAAAAGACCAAACATGCCCTATGATCCACATGCCCCTACCCCCTATTCATGCCCCCCAAACATGAATTACAGCACAGAATGGAATGAATTACGAGGAATTTCAGCTCTTAAGCATGTCATCCAACATTTGTCGGCCGAAAGTTGAACAACAATTGTCAAAAGGAGCATACTAACGGTAACATTTTAGGACAACAGTCAGTCAACAGACAATCCCCTGCCAACAATCGTATCGTGTGTACGAGGCTTTAGACTAAAAACTAAATTGAAATTTGCTGCCAAAATTAACACCGATATATGGCCTTTTACCATACCTGTTCAATGAAGAAGCACACTTTTGCTAGTAATTTGTCTTCTACTCTCCATTAACAATGACAATTGTATCACTTTTTCATACATGTACTTATCTTCTGCTATGTTATACTGGTTACACTGTACTGTGTTGACTTGTGGAGCACACAAAGAATTTTCCTTGAAGCAGAAACACATTCTAAATGCTATTATAGTCAGGGTGTTCATGTCTAACACACCAGTGTGAACAGGTCTATAATCAGGTTAATTATTTCTTGGAAAGGTCCAAGCGAATAACAAGCCTAATCTAGTCTTGGCTAGAATGTTTATGCCGCTTACACACGATCGGAATTTCCAATGAAAAAAGTCAGATGGACATTTTTCATCGGAAATTCCGATCGTATGTGGGCCCCATCAGACTTTTTTCCATCTGTGTTTAGAATTAGAACATGTTTTATTTTTTTCTGATGGAAAATAAAAAATATAGAAAATTCCTATCGTCTCTGTGCAACTCCGATGGAGAAAAAACCCACGCATGCTCAGAATCATGTTGACGCATGCGCGGAAGCATTGAAATTCATTTTTCTCAGCTCGACGCAGTGTTTTACGTCACTGCGTTTTTGGACGGTCGGAATTTAGTCTGACAGTGTGTATGCAAGTCTGATGGAAGTCAGTCTTCCGAAAATTCCATTGGATTTTATTCCATTGGAAATTCTGATCATGTGTACGCGGCTTTAGACTTTCTCTAACATTTACAGGTTATTTTACATCTGTCACCTTGTACTGTACATTTAAAAAACAAACTCTAATGCACACAATCGGAATTTCCGACAAGAAAAGTTCAATTTGAGCTTTTGGTTGGAAATTCCGACCCCATCGAACTTATTCTGTCAGAATTTCTGACAGAGAGCTGGTTCTCAAGTTTTCCGACGGGAAAAGTTCTTGTTGGAAATTCTGATCGTCTATATGCATGTCCTTCGCACAAAAAACATGCATGCTCTGAATCAATTTGACGCATGCTCAGAACCATTGATCTTAATTTTTCCAGGCTCGTTGTAGTGTTGTATGTCACCGCGTTCTTGACGGTCAGAATTTCAGACAACATTTGTGTGAACGTGTGTATGCAACACAAGTTTGAGCCAAAATGCCGTCGGAAAAAACCCACAAAAAAAGTCTCCCCAAAAGTAATATTTTAGTTCTTGGTAAATGCTGTAGAGTTAATTAATTTAAAAATATATTATATATCTTAAGCCTCGTACACACGATATTCCGACAAAAATTGTGTGATGGAAGGGTTTTTGTCGGGTAATCCGACCGTTTGTACGCTCCATCGGACAATTGTTGTTGGAACTTCCGACAACAAATGTGGGATAGCATGCTCTCAAATTTTCCAACTACAAATGTGTGCCGTCGGATTATCTGATTATGTGCATACAAGTCTGTCGGAATAAAATCCAAAGTACAAGCACACATGCTCGTAATCAATGCTAACCATAAGACAACATTAGCAGAAGCTGCCCAAAGGGTCATGCTAAAAAATAGATTTGTCCTATGGAAATCCGATTGTGTGCACAAGGCTTTAGAGTCTGCAGTGGTCTCTGAGCTTGTTCTACCAGATGTTCATTTCTTTTAGTGCATGTGCACTTCTTCAGTTATGACGGGTCCTGCTGCTGGTGGTATTTACTATATTTTTCACTTTTCTTCTTGTATTTTTTCTTCTTTGATGTTGTTATTGTGAAAATTCCAATAAAGCTTTACTGGATAAAAAAAACTTTTCGTGACAAGAGGTTACTGAAGTGCCCAGACCAAATTAAGCAGCATGAATATGCGTCAGTCAACTTAAATTGGTTGTAAAGAGTTTTCTACCTTCGGGTTTCCCCAAGATGCTAGCTATGGGGGTCTTGGCAGGAGGGAGAGGCCAGGAGGGGTCTGGGACCCCAGAAGAGGAGGATCGGGGCTGCTCTGTGCAAATCCACTGCACAGAGCAGATAAGTATGACATGTTTGTTATTTAACAAAAATCAGCCTTTAAAGTGATTGTAAATGTAATGCCCTGCTCCTAAAGAACAGGTGCTGTTTCAAATCTAATGGGGGTCTGAGCTGTTATTTGGCTCAGACCAGAGTGATTAAGGGCAAATTTAGCCTCTGTTACAGGCCATGGCTGTGCTGGGAGTGATCCGCCATTGATCGCCTGGGTGTGTTATTACCACCCCAGGCCATGGTATATTGAGTGTCCCCCTCAGCAACAAACTAGTGGGAGTGATTACCCCGCTGGGCATGCTGAGGAGGGTTACTTAAGGGACAGACGCCATTGGTGTGGGGACAGTCCATGTGCGCCTCCTGGCCCGCCTGGTCGGGGGTGCGTGTTATGAATCCTAGCTCCGGGACCACATTGGCTTGGGGCTGCGGCTTGGTCTGGTGGGCCCAGTTGTCTGGCTGGGGCCCGTACTGCAGGGGTGATCCTGTGCTGTCTGTCCTGCAGGAGGAAGCCACTTGATGAAGGAGACCAGGGGATAGGGTGACCACATTTTCAAACTACCATTCAGGGACACCCCCTTCCCAAAAATCAGCTTGTGCTGTAACAAATCAAAGCACAGTGATTGGACACAAGAGGCGGGATTTATGATTTCTCCAATAACAAGTGGGGGACGGGATTGTGCTCCTCCAGGCATTCCCGGCCAGGACAAGTACTGTTAGTGAGTAAAGCGGTGAAGTGGCAGGCTTTTTTGGGGGCATAAGATTGGCCCAGGGGGGTAGCTGTGTTAGTTTTATTCCGGAACACTGTATTGTCCTGGAATGAAGGTGCCCGGGACAGACCTGCAGGCATGAGGACTTAAAGCGGAGTTCCACCCAAAAATGGAACTTCCGCTTGTTCCACTCCTCACCCTCTTACATGCCACATTTGGCATGTCATTTTTTTGGGGGGGGGAGTGGGCGCTTCAGGAGGAGTGGAACTTCCTGTTCCACTTCCTCCTTCCGCCAAGGGGCTGGTTAGGCGATTAAGCTTAATCACCTACTGCAGCCCCTCCCTGTAGGCGATCGCATGGGACACATGACAGGTCCCATGCGATCGCCTGTCCAATCAGCGGCGGGCCGCGCCGCTCGCGCATGCGCAGTGCCGCTCGTGCATGCGCAGTGGGTGCCCGGCCGTGAAGCCGAAGGCTGTCACGGCCGGGTGCCCACAGTTGCGATGAGGACGCCAGCCGGGAAAGGGGGGAGAGGAGCGGAGCCCCGGCGGCGCGTCACTGGAACGCTGGAGCAGGTAAGTGATTGTTTATCAAAAGCCAGCAGCTACACTTTTTGTAGCTGCTGACTTTTAATAAACACATATTGGCTGGAACACCCCTTTAAGAAGACGCATTGCAGTAATGATACCTTTGTGTGTAGGGACCCCCTTTTCTTCGTTCTTCAGCTGTGTGACTTTTCTCATCTAACAAAACCAAAGTCCTTGAGTGCGAAGAACATGCTGTAAGCTATAATAGGCTATCAAGATACCGTACTAGATATAGTTGTTTTGTCTTTGATATTGCTCAGGTTTTATGGGAAAATATGTGTTTGAGCAGAGCTGCCTGTGTATATGTTCTCCTACCTTGAGGATATGCAGAGCAGCTTTCTGTTTAGACCAGGGAATTCATTGGAATAGTGTTCTCCTAAACCTTAGTTGAACACTCTTGTAATATATTCCAGGAGCAGTAAAAACAATCTGGCCTTTTTTTCTCAGAAAATAGGTACAGGAACTCAAGCAAAGACCCCCCCCCCCCCACACACACACACACACACACACACACACCAAACTGCATCAAATAGTGGGTGATGTCAAATTTCACTAACAGTGGGAGGGTCTTAAAGGGGCAAAAAATATTAGAAGTGCCTTACGTACAGAGAATGCAGAGTTCAGGGGGGGGGGGGGTTAAAAACAGAGTGGGAAGTTTGTGGGTGCTCTATGTACAAATTGCAGGAGTTTGGGAGTGCATCGCATACAGAGTGCAGAGTTCAGGTGTGCACTGCATACAGAGTTTAGTGGTGCACAGCATGCAGCGTTCAGGGATGCACAGCATGCAGAGTAAAGGTGTGCACAGCATGCAGAGTTCAGGGGTGCACTGCCTACAGAGGGTGCAGAGCTCAGCCTTTTTCCACTGTGGCTTACCTCTGCATCCCTCATACACATCTCACTTACATTACTCTTCAGCTCTGACCTCTGCATGCAGCCCCCCTCCACTGCTGCCATCGTCTTACCACCTCCTTAAAAGCTACACCATCTTCTACATGTCTTACCTTTGTTGCTGTATTAACCTAAGGCACCCAGTCAGCTTTAGTACCTCCTGCAGGGCCGCCATCAGCAATTATGGGGCCCCTTACACAGCTTCAGGCATGGGCCCCCCCTGGGGCAGAGAACCAGGGGGGTGCTGCCGCCTGAAATTGAGAAGCGGGGGGCTGCCCCGGGAATTGAGAAGCGGGGAGGCCCTTTACAAAAAAAAGAAGAAATAAAGAAAAATATATATAAAATATATATATATATTTTTTTTTAAAAAAGGGGGGTTGCCATATGTGGCCCTGGGGACCTCTGGGCCCTCTTTAATATTCTTTTTTATAAAAAGAAATTACACAAAAAGGGGGGTTGCCATCTGGGACCTCTGGGCCCTTTAATAAAAATAAAAAAAATAAACCTCTGGGCCCTTTAATAAAAAATAAATAAAACAAATTATATAAACAAAAATAAAAAAATAAACATAAAATAATAGGGGGGTTTGCCCTCCGGGGCCTTGGGGACCTCCGGGCCTCTAAGAAAAAAAAAATTGGCCCTTTAATTAAAAATAAAATACAAATATATTACATTTTTATTTTTTTTAAATAAAAAATAAATAAAAAAGGGTGGCTGCCACCCGGGCCCCTGGGGACCCCCGGGCCCCTTACATGTGTACTGCCTGTACCCCCCCTGATGGCGGCCCTGCCTCCCTGTAGATGGCTCCACCTTTTCACCTGCAGTGAGATCATCCAGTGGGGTTTCTGCATTTTCACTGCACCCTTGGCAGCTGCATCTCCCTTGTCCTCATCCTTCAATCAGTGAGAGCCACTCAGGAGATCAGATCTGTGAAACAAGATCTGGGAAACAAGCTGTCACTTTAAAACACAGAAGCCAGACTTGTGTACTATACCTACATACTTTTGCTGATAGGTGTTTCTCATTCTCATCTCAAAAAGTTGGGAAGCATGGTAGCTTTGTGTGATAGCACCAAACTCTCTGTAGTGATCCAATATGTCCCACGTGAGTCAGAGCTTGAACACTCCACCCAGCAAAGTTAGCGCTCTGTGCAAAGTGGAGATCTCTAGCTCTCGCCGACAGGGGGTATGTCGGATTTGGATCACTACAGAGAGGCCGCTGCTTCTACACACAGAGGAGCGGTTATTCTTTGTAGAGTGAAGGCAAGCAATAAAATATTTTACTGTGGCTGTTTTACTAGCTAGAAAGAACAATAACTCTGTGATCACTTGCTATATTATTGCACCTGGAATGTATTCACAGCATTTTTCAGGAGAGTTTGAATTAGCTTTTACACGTGGCATCTGTTGTGCCTAATGATAAACAAGACCCATATGACATTATGCCTGGTTTTGGTTTAGAACTTGGATTAAAAAAAAATAAAATAGTAGTCTTGTGTAGCATTTCTGTGGTAACAGAAGAAACTTTTGTAAGTAAAAATATAGAATGATTCCCCGAACATAATAAATTGTTGCTTGCTGCACTGTGTGCTTGGGTTTGTGTTGCTGGGTTTGGAAGTGTTAAGAAAGAACGTGTTGTATCAGTTTGTACTTCTGCATTTCCTAGAATTTCAAGCTGTCTTACTTCACAGACTAGGGATCACGTCCAAGGGTGCTTATTTTGCAAGCAAATAAAAACACTCGATTGTTAAGCCTTCGCTTTTCAATTTGACCTTGGCTTGGGTTTCAGTCTTGGGCATGTTAGAGAATGCATTGCCTTTCTGCAAGCTAAGTAGACCTAAAACCCGGATCAAAGTCAGCCAACATTCTAAATTAAATGTGATTCATGAGCTTTTGTTAAGATAATAAAAATTCACCAGCATGAAGTTCATTACCACGCCAATAAACTGTAATTGTGTATCGTCTCTGATTTACCACGTCCTGTGCTCCTTGCCAGATCTCATACAAAAACATCAGCGTTTGTACTTTCAGAGTCAATGCCAATATTTTAAGGGTGGCTTTTATTTTGTGCAAGAGAAAGCTCTAAAACCATTGAATGTGACCTTAAATCAGAAGCAGTAATTAAAGACAATAAACAGAACTTTTATGTTCTGGGGATTGTATTTTATGTGGAGAAATGCAGATGAGGAAGATTGTCGATGTAAACTGACATGGACAGATATACAAGTTAGTTAAAGAGAGCTATTATTATTATTATACAGGATTTATATAGCGCCAACATTTTGCGCAGCGCTTTACAACATGGGGACAGACAGTACAGTTAAAAAACAAGTCAATACAGGAGGGATCAGTGGGTCCTGCTTGTTAGAGCTTACAATCTAGAAGGGAGGGTCAAGTGGAACAAAAGGTAATAACTGTGGGGGATGAGCTGATGGAGAAAATGAAAATGAAAATATAGTTGCTAGGTGTGGGTAGAGAAGCGTTTTCAGGGATCGGCTAAAAGCTAATAGAGTAGGAGATAATTAGAGAGATTGGGGTAAGGCATTCCATAGGATTGGAGAGGCTCTGGAAAAGTCCTGGAGGTGAGCATGGGAGGAGGTGACGAGGGAGCTAGGGAGCAGGAGATCTTGAGAGGTACAATGAGAACGAATAGGTTGGTATTTAAAAACTAGGCTAGTGATGTAGCTGGAGGCTAAGTTGTAGATGGCTTTGTAAGTAGTTGTTAGTAATTTGAATTTAATTTGTTCTGTGACCAGAAGCCTGTGAAGGGATTGACAGAGAGGAGTAGCAGACATGGAGCAATTGGTAAGGTGGATGAGTCTGGCAGCAGCATTTATGATGAATTGAAGGGGGGATAGACTGTGTAGAGGTAAGCCATTGAGAAGGGAGTTGCAGTAGTCGAGGCGAGAGATGACCATGGAGTGAATTAATAGCGTTGTTGTGTCCTTGGTAAGAAAGATTTGGACAGTGATTGGATGTGGGGCTTAAAGAGAGATCAGGGGAAGGGGCACATGGGGGGGGATTAGGAGTTTTGGATAGATTGAGTTTGTGGAAGTGGTGTAACGTCCAGGCTGATATATCTGTAAGTAAATTTGTGATACGGGAGGAGAAAGAGGGAGTGAGCTGAGGGGAAGAGAAATAGATTTGGGTGTCGTCAGCGTAGAGGTGGTATTGGATGCCATTGGAGGCTATCAGCTGACCCAGGGAGGAGGTATAAATTGAAAATAGGAGAGGTCCAAGAACAGAACCTTGGGGGACCCCAACAGAGAAAGGAAGATGAGGAAGTAGAATTGAAAGTAATGCTAAAGGTGTGGTTGGATAAGTAGGAAGAAAACCAGCGAAGAGTACAGTCACAGAGACCAAATCTGTTTCTCTTCTTCCATAACTTTTATGTAAGCGCGGTCATCACCTCATCACAGTGCATACACACAGTGTCAGGCTAACTTATCAGCAAGATCTTTGGTGGGCTCCAGGTTCAAGTGGACCTGTATCGTTTCTGCAACACAAGCAAAATATTCACAGTTTTTTGTCGAAAAGGACAACCATAATAAAAATGGTAGTTGAATAATACCTGTAATGATACTGTAGGGACTCTGTCCTCAATAGTCATGTGCGTAGCTTAAATTTTGTGCTTCATGGCTGTAGACAGCCTTAGCTTGGATTGGCAGTTCTGCTTTTCTAAGGTTTTCCTTAAGCTCATTGTTATTGTTTGCTTCTGCCTGTTTTTGTGCAGTGACCCTGGCAATAGAGCAGGATACAATAACCATAGATCCTACCTGAAGAAGGTGTCACAACAGAATCATCAGTTACAAGACCTCATCTCCTTCCTGCCTGTGCTGACTGCTAATTTGGGGTTTGCTAAGATATACTCAGTTTACTATATTGTTTCTACACACCTGTTCAGATATATGCAATACTCAGGGGCGTATCTAATGCAGGGCAAACATTTTTCCCTAGGCAGAGTTGGCTCTTTAACCACTTCCCGTACTTTCAGTGGTTGTACCGGGATACTGCCTGCAGCTGTTGGGATCACCCCAGAATCGATTTTTAGAGTCGGAGGTCAGCTCTCTTGTAATACCTTACTAGCCCCCCTTCATAACTTACACTGGCACATTACCAAAACTCAGGTGTGGAATTTCCGAACCTTTTTTTTGTGTGTACGCGACATTACAGTACCCGCTAGACTGCAAAAAAAAAAAAAAATTGACCATGTATTACAATTCACACTAAAAAACGGAGGGATTAGTTGCACACATTTGCAAATATATGTGAAAGCTGCACTGCCTCACCATGGTTCCTCTACCTAGTAAGGTACTAACTCTATATTTTAGAGCCTCCAAGTTGGAGCATATATAGCAGTGGATAAATTAAGGGCAGGTACGCCTCGAGGAAGCCCACTCCTCCTTATAGGCACAGGGATACATTGGACCAGTGTTGCCAACCGTCCATATTTTTACAGACAGTTCTTAAAAACGGGCACTTTTTTTTCCCCGTTCGTAAATGTCCGTGGTTGTGGGAATGTGCCAGTAAAAATAGCCAAGTTCGGTTTGGCTTGGAACTGCGCATGGAGATTGGAGGCAGGGGGTGATGGGTGATGGTGGCTGCGGTGGCACCACAGAGGGGGATGGAGGCAGGGGGTGTTAATGGCAGGGGGTGATTGGAGACAAGGGTTGTTGGTGGCACTGCAGAGGGGAATGGAGGCAGGCGATGATTGGAGGCAGGGGGCCTGGGGGAAATTGGAGGCAGGGGGAGATTGGAGGCAAAGGGAGATTGTGGCATCGCAGAGGGGAGTGAAGGCAGGGGGTAATGTGACTAAATAATTTGCCCTTGTTATATCGAAAATAACAAAAATATGTTTTTTTACCTTAATATCTACCTTAAATCACATTGCTATTTGCCTAGCATACTTTTTTTGTAACCTAAATACTGAAATTTACACCTAAAATTTTTATTTAGTAACTTTTGTGAAATGCCAGTAAAAACGTGGCCTCACCAGTAAATTTCGGGTGTCATGCCAGTAAATTTAAATCTGGTAGGTTGGCAACACTGCATTGGATGCCCAGCATGAGCACAATGGCAGCTGAAGGCATCCAGTGTATTCCCGCAACCAAATCCAGCGAACAATCTATAAACAAAGATGGCAACCACCCCAATTTAGCTACTGGCAATATCAACATGTAGTAAAACTGTGATGAATTTAGGAGTGGTGAATTTAGGAGTAATAAGGATGAAGGCAATAGGTACATCTGTAATATTGCTATTGAGTAACTGTGTCATATATGTAATTTTTTATTTTGGTCAAAGTTTTGCTATAATGCTGTTAAGCCATAAAAGTGTAAAGCCTTTTAAATGTTCCTGATTTCCAGGGCTTTTCCCTAGTTTTAAATTTGCCCCTTTTCAATTCTGTCCATCTGCTGCATTAAATCCCTCTATGGCCTCGTACACACGTCCGAGGAACTCGTCGTTTCAGACACATCGTTTTCCTCATCGAGTTCCTTGTTAGGCTTGTCGAGGAACTTGACAAGCTGTCTTTGCGTACACACAGTCAAGACCAAATCTCCTCATTCTCAAACGCGGTGACTTCACCACATACTATGGTAGGGGAAGTTCAATTCCACTGGCAAAACCCTTGGGGCTGCTTTTGCTAATCTCATGTTACTGCGTGTTCGGTTTAAGTTCGGTAAGAGACATTTTCACTTTTCAGTCTGTTACAGCGTGACAAATGTGCTATTTCCATTACAAATACTACTTTTACCGAAGGTGCACGGGTTTCTAAGCATACACACGCTCGAGTTTCTCTTCGAAAAGCAGCCCAACGAGGAACACGACGAGCCAATTTGGATTCCCATCGAGGAAAAAGAGAACTTGTTCTCTTTTTTGCTCGTCGAGTCCCTCGACAGTTTCCTCGATGAAAAACGTACACACGACCGGTTTCCTCGGCAAAAAAGCTCTGCCACCAAGTTTCTTGATGGATTCTGCAGAGAAAAATGGTTGTGTGTACGAGGCCTATTTCCCTCAATAATAATATGGTTGTTTAGTGATTAACAAGGGAGCGGGAGAAAACCTATGCAAACATTGGAACCACTCCTAATAATTATGCAGCAAAGTCCTAAATAAGAAATCGGAGCATTGTTCATGAACAATTCAAGACTAATAACTGCTTAACCTCAAAGGAAGGTACTGTAGAGCAAATAATGTCCTAATAAAAATACAGGGAAGGCACTGCAAGCTACAAGAGCAATTACGATCCAGAAACTGATGATGACCACTCTTAACAGAGCTGCTTAAGTAGGGCATTTCACAGGGATTCCTAAGTTTGAACCTTCAACATGACTCTTCCTAAACATTCTCTAGGAGAGTTAAAGCAACTTACTCACTATTATAAAACCAACTAACTGTCCCTCATTTGGAACGACTGTCTCTCATTGTGAAATAAATTCCTTTGTCCCTTGTATAGCCTCATTTGGAGCGAATTTTGGACAGATGTGTAAGCCTCTTTAATAAATAAAACATTTAAAATTATATATATCATAGATATCATACTAGTACTTTACGACTTAAACTGCCTGGGGCCTGATTTTTATTTCTTTTTTTGGATGTGGTTTACTACCACTTTAAACCCTATTCAGTTGTCCTTGCAAAAAAAAATGTATAATTATTTTTAAATAATGTACCGCCCGAGTGTACAGACACTCCTTTCAAAAGAACCGCGGTTCTTTTGGAAGGCAAAAAAATGCGGTGAAGCATGCGCTCGTCACATTTGATACTGTCGGCGCCATCTTGCTGCACCCTACATATGCCTAGGAAGCTACTGGGCATGCGTCAAAGTCATTTTGAGTATGCACAGGTTTCAAGGCATAGTGGGTGTAATGCAAGGTAGATTGATGTGTGCCAGACACTTCTTGAATGCAAAGAGATTTATTGTCTCTTAAACAGAACTGGGGGAGAGAGGGTTAGGGCCAGCACACCCTTTAGTAGTTGCAATGTTAATTGGCAGACTCTGAGACTTCTATAGGCAGACAGCAATGCAGGGAAAGGCATCCAGCTAGACACCACGTCTGCATGAGTAGGGCCGCTGTCTCCTATGGAAACAATCTTTTAACAATTTCTAACACGGTTGCAATGAACACTTCTTCTACAATCTCCTATTGTAAAACTTCACTCAGCTGAGCGCCCAGTCTTCCACTAGACTAACAGATCCACTGTCACTGGATCTCCTGAACTCTTCCAAGCTCTTCCAATCTTCTCACTCAGGGCCAGATCCACATACCTGATCCGCCCCGCGCGGCGTGTCCCATTTACTCTACGCCGCTGTAAGTCACAGCGGCGCATCCTTATCCTCAAAGAAATGCCACTGTAACTTACGGCGGCGTAGCGTAAATGGGCCGGCGTTCGCGGGTGTAATTCAAATTTTCTAGTGGTGGGCGTGTTTTAGTATAATAATGAATGACCCGACGCAAACAGCGTTTTTTTTACACTGCGCATGCGCCAGCCGTGGACGTATCCTAGTGCGCATGCGTGAAATCACATCGCAAATAGTCAATGAAAACGACGTGAACGTAACTTACGCCCAGTCCCATTCTAGATCGGCATATGCAAACGATGTATAACACAACGCTGTCCCGTCGTTCATACTTAACATTGGCTGTGCCTCACTATAGCAGGGGTAGGCTTTACGCCGGAGATACGCTTACGCAAACGACGTAAATGGAATGCGCCGGCCGCTCGTACGTTCGTGAATTAGTGTAACTCGCTCATTTGCATATTCAACGCAAAAATCCGATGGGAGCGCCCCTAGCGTCCAGAATAACACTACAACTAAGATACGACGGTGTAATATACTTACGCCAGTAGTCTCTTAGCTTAATTCCGGCGTATCATGTTTTGTGGATACAAAACAATGATACGCCGGCGGGAAATTAGAATTATTCCGGTGTATCTGTAGATACGCTGGCGTAATTCTTTGTGGATCTGGCCCTCAGTGTCTTCCTCAAGTGTCACCCCTGCATCCCTGCTGGGTCCCTAGCTTGGCACTCAGATACTCCTCAAGCGTCACCCCACTGACTTGCTTGGTGCCTGGCTTGGCATACAATAATGCTCTGCAAGCATCACCTCCACTGGCTGGGTCCCTGGCTTTGCACCTGCTGAAGTTTTCCCAATTCTTCACCGTCCCCGGTTGGTGAGAATACTGCTCATGTACATGATTCAGCTTCTCACAGTGGTCTCGGGTAGAAAAGTGGATGGTCCCTTAGTGGAGACAGCTTCCCCCTCTACCTTTGACCACAACTAGGTCGTCCGGGCAGCAGAACCGTTGTTTCTGGTTGGACTGCAAGCCACAGTCCCAAACCTACACTGCTCTCTTACTTCTGAATAGGCCCTCAGACAGCCTAGCAGCCAGATGTCCCAGAATAGGCCCAATGCATTACAACACACGTCCACCCAGACTCCACCTAAATAAATAGACAAGCCTAGTGCTCATAGGCACAGCATAACCCTCAGGATTTTTAGGACAGGACCAGGTGAGTATTTAAAAAGTATTGTTTATTGAAAACATTTAGTAGTCTATACAGTAGAAGAATAAAATCAATTGCTGTACAAAAATACATGAATATAAATGCCATCTGGTATGAAGGGCTTTTGCACGTATCTGTAGGAGATGACGCCTGACATGTTTCAGTCCCCTAGGCTCTTCTTCATAGGCTGAATGTCATCTAAAGCATACATACATCTATAAAGTGAACATATTTAAACATTAGTATAATAGTACAATTTTAACATTGATCAACCTATTGCATGGAATTAAACATCCATGCAAGTACAAAAAATAGGCATGGAAGGCTGATACACACTTGCATGAGCCGATCACCAATGGACCAAGAGGGGGACCTGGCAGGGATGGAATTGGCCTGCACTGTGGTTGTTACATGGTGGGACAGATGGTAAGCTCTGAGAAAACAAGGCACCAAACAACAAAGGCAGGAGCTAGATATGCTCAGTGTGACTGCGAGAACTCCCACTGATAGGAGTAACCACTCCTGTCAGTATTAGGGATGAGCTTCGCGTTCGAAACGAACGTATGTTCGACTCGAACATCGTCCGTTCGATCGTTCGTCGAATTTCGAACAAAAACGATCGTTCACGTGAAACGAAACAACCGTTTTTAAAACTTTTTTCCATTGATACATGTTCCCTGGGGCAAGACCCGGATTCTGAAAGACGTTTTCCAACAATAACTTGAAAATTGGTCTTTAAAACGACCGTTTTTGAATTCGAACGTTCGAGTCCCATAGACTTCAATGGGGTTCTAAATGTTTGTGCGAACGATCGGACCGTTCGACGGTTCTGGTGCGAACCGAACGCTGCTGTGCCTATGAGCACTAGGCTTGTTTTTTCGTTTATTGGATTGGCCAGACCAGTCCATACACACACTGTCAATCTTCTATCTTTTAGTATATACCTAAATAAATAGGTTTTCCAAGCAGGCCAAGGGATCAAGAAAATCCCTGCCCATTGGCTAAGACACCCCATTCATTCCTAGTGTCCTTGCAATGCCCTTGTCTGGTCCAATGTCGCCAGGTACCCGGACAACTAGCAACAGAAGAGAGAAGTGCAACAATTAGGATGAAATCAATTGATCTCCTGACAATTAGCCAATGCAACTTTCACTTAGCAGATAAATGTAATAGCAACCCTGCCTAAAAAATTTTTAACACCTGTAAAATAGCACCGCCTAAATGTGAACGGAGCCTTAAAACACTAGTTTGCATCAAAAGGTTTACTGAGGTAGTGAATCTGACTTAGAAATTGTTCGTTGAGTATTTGACTCTTTCTCCCAAGTCTCAGCCAGCAATCGTCTTTCTTTTTCCATTTTTATTTTGTGCTGGAACTGTAACATCCTGTTAATAATGATCAGAATGTTTCTCAGCCCTTTGAGAAGAACTATTGGCATTGACTTTCATGTCAGAGGAACAGTGTAGGAAGGCTTTTCCTAATGGAATTAGCAAGAAAAAAGACCTTCAACATAACAATCTTTATGCTTACAGAAAACATTATCTATGAAAACTCTGACAGCTCTGGCTGTTGGCATTTAGGTAACTATAATGATAGTGACAGACATGCTTGTATGAATATTCATACAACATTATGTGTGTATTTTTACTGTATTATACAGCATATTATTAAAGGAAAAGTACTGCCAAAGCTTGTTTGGCTGTACTTCTTCTGTGGATCACATGAGTACAGTTTGTTCTACACTCGTGTGACCGTTTTCAGCAGACAGTGGGCTGAATCCCGCTGTCGGCTAATGTCACAGAGCAGGTCCAGGTTCAGGCAAGATTGCGACAATGGAGTCGGGATCTGCCCACATGCCTGGACTGGCACCCTGCTCAGCTTCTCAGTGAATCGCTGAGAGTCTGAATCAACCGCTCCCATCCCCCTCCACAGCCCAGTGAGTGCAGGGGGGCAGAGCAGAGAACGGTAACTGACAGTCAGCAGCTCTCTGCTCAGGAAGTTGTGAGAATGGCGATGTTCGATCGCTTACTTCTCAGTGTTAGAGGCGCGGGGAGATAGATGCAGTATCGGACCGATGCTGCATCCACCTAGGTAAGCATGATTTTAACCACTTTCCCACCCACCCTCATATGATGACGGGCAGTGCGGCTCTCGTTCTGGGACACCGTCATATAATGCCTATCAGTGCTGCCCATCAATGTCCATTACTGCTGTCCATCAATGCCCATCAGTGCCACCCATCAATGCCCATCAGTGCCGCCTATCAGTGCCCACCAATTCCACCTATGAGTGCCCATAAGTGCGGCATATTAGTTCCTCCTCATCAGTGCCACCTAATCAGTGTGCATAAGTGCCACCTTATCAATGCCCACCAGTTCAGCCTATCAGTGCCCATCAGTGTCGCCTCATTAGCACACATCAGTGAAGAAGACAAATTACTTATTTACAAAATGTACAAAACGTTTGGTCTTTTTCTGTCAAAAATTAAAAAAACAGCAGTGATTAAATACCACCAAAACAAAGCTCTATTTGTGTGAAGAAAATCATACAAATTTAATTTGGGTACAGAGGAGAATGACCGCGCAATTGTCATTCAAAGTGCGACAGCACTGAAAGCTGAAAAATGGCCTGGGCAGGAAGTGCCCAGTAGGCAAGTGGTTAAGATTTCCTTAAAGAAGGTACAAGGGAGAAAGCGTAAACAAAGGATCGCTGGAAATTCCTTAGTTCCCAAGAAATATAAAAAGTGATAACGACTCCCAAGGGAGAAAGCGTCCAAAACCTGATGGGTGGTCTTTTACAAAGGGGGACAAAAATAGGGTATAGAAACAAGGAACAGCCGACGCTGGGAAGTGCTTATCTCACTGATATGCGAAACGCGTCGGCTGTTCTTGTTTCTAGTTCCCAAGAGGTTTTGGAGTGCGGCTATATTTTCCTTTGTCTTCATTTTGCTTAGTGCACCGCCAACCCTCGGTATCCTGCACCACCTGTAACCATTTAGTAACGACTCCTTTCTCTCTCCCTAAGAAGCTGCTTCTAATCCCTGTGTGGAGGCTTCCATTTGTGGATGGCCATTTAATGGTTACACAACCTAATCACATTGCTATAATCTTTTCATATGGACTATAAACTGAAGGACTTATGAATAAATGGTTGTGGAACGAATCATCTGAGTTTCCATTATTTCTTATAGGTAAATTTGCTTTGATATACAAGTGCTTTGGATTACAAGCATGTTTCCGGAATTATGCTCGCAATTCAAGGTTTTACTGTATTTGCAAAGCTCCTCATTGCATTAGGGCGGAGAAGTACTGAGACAGAGTGCTCTGATGTTTTCAAGAAGCTATATATAAAGCACCATGTCGGCACCACCCACTAGCCATGATCTGCCTGCATTGCATTGAGAAGCATGGAAATCCAGTATTTATTTCACTGAGTCCAAATTATACTATGTTACGAAAATGGAAAGGTTTTATATAAAAATGTAATTAGTATGTCGATGCGGGGGGAAAGCATGAACCATGGTAGGAAAGATAGATTAAACTTCAGCTTTAATAAAGTAGCTGTCCTGACCTTTTTCTGTTCCATGAAATGCGCTGCAGTATAATTTCTCAGGAATACTCAGTAAGTAAGAATTTTCCCATTTCATCAATAAAAGGTATTTCACGTACCACAGGGATGCAGAGGAAAGATGCCTGATAACTAAAAATCAACATCACAGCAAGACAAAGTGAAAATGTCTTTGCTATAATGATCCATAGAATGTAGCTGGTTGTGCAGATGATTAGGAGTCTTTTAAGTCGTATTATTCATTTATATCTCCATGTACTGATGAGCCTTTACAATTTATTGTACTGTCATTAGTAAACACTGCTGTGACTTGTGTCCCCATGGCAATGCATGCTCTGTACGCCATTACACCTCAGGGGGGATGACGCTTGTTCATCTGACTACCTACCGGTTGCTTTCAGATATAGAGGATTATATATTTTTGGCTACAGCTTATCTTGGTAAATTTTCTTCCCTGTTAATGTAAGTGTAGCGCCCCTTTGCTTTTTGTGGGGGCGTTATGCTAAAGTTAGTGGGGAATGGGAGAGTTACATGGCTCCCATTCGCAATTTGTAAAATTGGGCTGCTGCCAATTCCAGAACTATCCTGTGGGCCAGTCTGCGCTCCAGGGGTGTGTGTTCACCCCTGGGCGACAGTTGGCGCTAGAGGGGTTCTGGCGGACTAGTCTTCCTCAGCAGCCAACCAGAGGGGTTGGTTACCTCTCCAGGGCATGCTGGGGGAGGCTATATCTGGGGAAGCCGCCTTGGCCTGAGGGCCGTTCTTGTTTCCTGCGGTGTACGAGTTCCAGGTGCGGCATCCACCACCAGGGTGCGTGCATCCATGGATCCCACAGCCATGGCCTACCTGGCCGAAGTTGCGCACCATGCGGAGCTTCACTCTAACGTGGAGAGGGATCCCAGAAGCTGCTGGGTCCCAAACCTTTTCTAACAGGATCCCAGGCTAGAAGCTCTACGGTGGGGGATCGGCTTGAGGAGAACCCGGAGGCAGGTGATCCAATAGGGCTTGAACGAACCATCGGGGAGTGACTCTAACTAAATTTATTGGGAGGACTCGCTCACTTCAATTTCATGCTCATTCAACTACTAGGCCTGTGGCAGAGGCCCGAGCCAGGCCTGTGGCAGAGGCCTGGTCCTCCCAGCATTTGCAAGTGGCGTTCTGGCTGCCAGGCCTGTGGCAGAGAACTGTCCGGGAGCACTTTACCCACTCCAATTGGAGTGGCGACGAACTGAGTTCATTACTATTGAGAGTAAGATTGCTCTCACCTCTCGATATCCAAGGCCTGATACTCAAGCTCTCTCTCTCTCTCCTCATCAACCTGTTCCTATCCTATACTATGTTGATGAAGGCCATGTTGGGCCTTGGAATAAAGCATTGAAGAAAACCCAACTAACGACTGGACATTCGCTCTCTTCTTCTCAACTCACAAGTATCACCCCTAGACACCTGCCAGGTTACACAACACGCCAATCCCACTTATACTCAGCGCCTCCTGAATGGGGTAGCGCTACATAAGGAAATGCTTTTGAAGCTTAAACTTAAAGTGGAAGTTCATCCAAACCCTAACTAAGGCCCCTTTCACACTGAGGAGTTTTTCAGGTGGTACAGCGCTAAAAATAGCGCTTAAATACCGCCTGAAAAACTCCTGCCCAGCCTTCTCAATGTGAAAGTCAGAGGGCTTTTACACTGAGGCGATGCGCTGTCAGAAGAGAAAAAAATCTCCTGCTAGAAGCATCTTTAGAGCAGTGAGAGGAGCGTAATACCGCCTGCAATGCGCCATAGCAGAGGCGCATTGCGGGCGGTAATAACCCTTTATCGTCCGCTAGCGGGGGTTAATACCACACAGCTAGCGGCAGAATTCCCAGGCAATTCCGACGGTATAGCGCCGCTATTTTTAGCGGCGCTATACTGCCACTGCGCCTTCCGCCCCAGTGTGAAAGGGGCATAACTCAAAACCTACTTACACCTGATTCTAAGGCCCCTTTCAAGCTGGGGCGTTATTAGAGCATTATTTGAGCGTTTTTTGAGCGTTATTCGAGAGAAGCCTCATCTGCAATCCCAATGTGCTGGTAAAGCACCGCTAAGACTCTAACGTTTTAGGATGTTTTTGCAGTGCCTCAGTGTGAAAGGGTAAGGCGTTTTTACAGCGCGTTCAATTGATTTTAATGGAGAGGGGCGTTTTTGGAGCGTTTTTTTTTTTCAGCGCCCAAAAGCTGCTCCTAAGATGCTGCTTGCAGGACTCAGTGTAAAGGGGTCCATTGAGATGCATGGAGAGCGGTTTTATTAAAGTTTTAATAACGCTATTTTTAATGCTAAAACGTTGTAAAAACGCTTCAGTGTGAAAGGGGTCTAAACCTAATCTATCTATCCCTGTAAAAAAAAGATATATACTGTATATATATATATATATAAAAAAAAGCAGGCATTTCTCAGCCGTTGTCTGCTTTCTCCTGCACACAGACGGCTTCAGAATAGGTAACGATAGCAAACTTTTACAGGGCTAGATAGACTAGGCTTAGAATGGGGTTGGGACTAGGTTTAGAGATCCTTTGAAGATGCCCTGTAGGATGGAGAAATGCATTAACGCAATTTTCGCATCCGAATCCACCCAACGTCACTTCCGTTTTTTTAATGGAACGCACGCTGATGGCGTTCGCCTGCTATTTTAAACTGTTGCTGGATTCATGCTTATTTTTAACCTTTAGGTTGTAAGTACTTGTCCACTTGCGCAATAAATTTCTTGGTCAACAGTACTTTACTGTGGAACCTTTTCTTCTTTTTTTATTATTTCTGGTATCATGATCCGCATTTGATTTTTACAAATTCCGGAGATCTTTTTGATACACTGATGTGATCTGCTATCCCTGGCCAACTTCTCAAGGCCTGAACGACCCCCAGACTGAAAAGCTAGGAGTCCATTCCATCCGGTGAGTGGGGACACAGGAGGGAGTGTGGCGCACCTTGAGTTTTGGAGCACGACTGCACTTTATTATTGGAGCACATCATTTATTAAAAATGTTGGACTTTTATAATTTGTTTATGAATTATTGCAGCTAATGTCTGCATTTTATTTTATTATACTCATTTGCGAACGCTGTAATTCTTTCTAGTTATTCATTTTTTAAGTGTTCGCACTTTTGTGTACAGCAGCTGCAAATTTCACTTGTTACACCTGAATTCTTTTATTATATTTTATCTGTACTTAAAGCGCGAGTTACATATTAAGATATATTTTTGTTCAGAGATTTAGAGTTAATTAGGTTGATCCTTTAATTCCACGTTAATTCCTTATGATCTATTTAAAGGGTTTATCCATCCAAGTGTCAATCTGAATATCATAATTTTGTTGTGAAGGCTGCTTAAAAAAAATCTTTTTTTATCTTCTTTCTTCCAATGAGTACTGTGACACCAGGATATCAAGGGAACCATCCCCAGATGGATATGAAGGATAAAGCTGGCTATCAGTGGCAGCCCGTCCATAGGAGCGTGGCCCCCCTAATCTATACGCCCGGCCCCTAATCTACATGCAGGGCGCCGGACGCATGGATTTCAATGTTTTTATTTTTTTTAAGCACATGTTTAGAGCCTGAGGCTCTAATTTGTTTTAAAACAGGGGTGGGCTTGGGGTGCATAGCACTACACCCTGAGCCCACTCAGTTATGTGACAATAGCAAATTAATATTCGCTATTGTCTTGCTGATTCTCCTCCTGGTCAATCGGGAGGCGGATCCTGAGACCCAATTGGCTAGGGAGTATTGGACTCCATGGCCATTCAGGTCTCAGGACACACTTTCTGTTCAGCCAGGAGGAGAAGCAACAAGAACAGGCTCTTGCATCCCCCTGCCTTCTAAGGTAAGGCCTCTGATCGCTGCCTTCCTGTCCGTCCACCACAGAGTGGGTGGCTTGGTCGTTCGCTGTATTCCCTTCTTTCTTCCATGGGGGGGGGGGGGGGGAATCTCCGCATTCCTGTCCGTCTCCCATAGGGGGGGTGATGTTGGTTTGCAACTCCCCCCCCCCATCACCCGCAAAAGATAGAGAGCATCGGCTGCAAATGTTGGCTATACATCAGTAGAAACTATTCAGAAACAATATTCATCAGAGTATATTTTCTTCTCACCGTCGAGTCAACAAATTTTGTTTGAAGGCCCTAAAAATTACGTCCAGACCTGCAGTTTTTATGGAATCCCAGATATATTAAACAGGCTTCTTTACAATATGTATGATTTTTCCTGAAGTAAATCCACATTCACAGTTAGAATTTTGTTAATTTGAGGAAAACTTTCCATTCTGCTCCTTCAAATTTTCTTATCATTACAGTTAAAAACCAATGTCACCAAAAGTTCACCTTTTGTAGCACGTTACATGTTATACCCGTAATTAGGGTATAACATGTAATATGTTACTTTGGAGCAGCCGACTTCGATGGGGGACCTTCTCCTCACACCCAATGTCACAACTTAACAACAGTGTTGCCGCGTCATTCATTCACAAAGTTCTGTAAATGAATTAACTACAAACCCCATCTTCCACTGCAGCACAGAGCTTGTAGTTTCTAATGAACTATGAGGGCACTGCTGAGCTGAGCATCCTCTGAGAGCCTTGATTCTTCTCGTACTTTAGTAACTGTCTGCAGAAGCCTGACATTGCACGCTAATCATGGGTGCAATGCTTTACAGGCTGCAGTATAAAAAATTATGAATGACAATTTTTTTACCTGCAAAATCATGTGCAAAGTAAAATGTAAAATATTGAAAAAACATTGCAGATATTAAAAATGTTAAACAAAGTTCTCATGTATTACCAGCTTTAGCTACTGACTTGACAAAAAGCTAACATTTGCATATCAGTAACAGTGCTGTTTAGTCTGCCTAGACCAGGGGTGTCAAACTCAAATTCATTGTGGGCCGCATCAGCATTATGATTGCCCTCAAAAGGGCCGCTTGTACCTGTAAGATCAGATGTCCAGCCCATCCCCTCCCCTTACATTAGATGTCAAGAGCCACCCCACTATCAGAAGTTGAGTCTCCCACTCTCCCTTACATCACAGTGCACCCCCTTTCCTTATGCAGCTGCTGGGAAGAAGCCGGATGCATTGCTTGAAAGCAGAAAGTAAGGTCTGTAGTAGGACCAGAGGAGGGTTGGAGCTCTCCTGCAGCTGCAGGAGAGGTGCTAGGGCCACATGAAATGGCCTGGAGGGCCGGATTCGGCCTGCGGGCCTTGTGTTTGCCACCTATGGCCTAGACTGTGTGTTTTGCATTGGCAGATTAGGAGGGTACCACTATGTTTACAGGTTTGGAAAATTAAAAGGTTAATTTTACATGTTTTTCCTTAAATACCATAAACTATGTCATCTCTGACTGTTTTTCTGAAATATTCTGAAGTATGTTGTCTTGAAGTCGCAAAGGTTGCTGAGAGGCTCATGTGATTGTTTTGATCCTATTCTGATACTTTTCAGAAAACATGGCAAAGCAGGCAATAGTGTGTGCTGAATGTGGGCTCACAGCTTATGGGCTTCAATGAAAGTTATAATCAGCAGGTGGGCTGTGGACTTCTTCAGCTGCACCCAGCACAACACAATGCAAATAGTACTTTGATGACCTCTTAAAGCAGAGGTGAACTGCAGTGGCGGCTCGTCCATAGAGGGCACATGGGTGCAGCCTGCCCTATCCATGTGTCCAGCCCCCTGGGGGGGGGGGGGTTGAAGCACCTGATTAGAGCCAGAGGGTTTAATAGGCTTCAAAAAAAGGATGGGCTCAGAGAGCATTGCCCTGCGCTCCAAGCCCACCAAGTTGTGTGACGATAGCAAATTCATTTTCTCTATTTTTACACTAAAGTTTCTCCCCGCCAAACAGGAGGTAGGTCGTGAGACCTGTTTCCTGATTGGCCAAAGCATCAGACGATCCTATTGGATGCCTAGCGCATAGACAGAAGAGAGACACACAGCGGAGAAAGGTGATGGAGGATTGGGACACCGGAGCCAGTACCTGCACACCACCACCCGCAAGGGAAGACACCACAGTCCACCACATAAATCGGGTAAGTGCCGGACTGCCAGCCGCCCAGGGGGGTGGTAGTGCCACCCCCCCCCCCACCCCCCAAAATAAAAACCCACCAGTCGCCATTGACTGCCACCGATCCTAATGACTATTTGCAAGTATGTTCAACAGTCTTGCACATTTTGGCAGACTTGCTGATGCTGCTATCAGATTCCTTTTTTTTTAGACTTTCTTCGCTCATTGGGAGGCCACTGATGGTGTACTTACAGCATATGCACACTGGAGTTTTTTTGTCCCAGTAGTTGGCTGAGTTTTGCATCATAAAGTTCATGATATATCTTTGTTTTAATTGCTAACATACAATAAAGAGAGTTTCCTCTCTACCTGCTATATTTTTCCAGTGGTGGTATGTTCTGTTTTAAATAGCAGCCCATAGAGAGTGAATAAATATTTTAATGAGAACTCTTGGAATATTAAATGTAGGCCAGATTATTGGAAATATTTTAGCCGTGTATTTAATTTTTCTATAACAATAAGACCTTTTGTAAGTGATTGTAACATACTGTAAGTACTAGTTTTAAGGGTCTGCGCATATTTCCACAAGGGACTGCTTGGGGGAGTCACAAATTCTCCCATTCTTCTGGATTCAGAGACAATGCTTTGAAATTAAAAGAGAGCTATTTTTGTTTATTAAGAGCATGCTCTTGGGATCTTAGTGAAACATCCTGTAGATCGGGTTTGATGCGTATTTATGAGCCAGTAACTTTCTACAAAAGAAAGGTGATGACATTCCACCAGTGTAATCTGGGAATAAAGATAGGAGAGGTTGTGGAAGTTATTTGTATATCAACGTTCTGATCCCTTCTATGAGAAAAATAACAAATTTCAATGTAAAAAAGAGAGAGAGAGAGACAAATAATTCCAGTGTAGCGCACTAAATATATCTACAAAACTCCTAAATATTAACATTGTGAAATGATCAACATAAAACACCCATACATAATGAAAAGTGTGCATAATCTCGTTGATCCGCCAAAATCCTTCACCAAAGTGATGTGTGCCAATTCCACTCCCTTAAGAATAAAGCTTACCAGATGCTGTTGCCGTTCACTCACGTGTGTGGCAAAGGGCGCCTTATTAGATGTCATTGAATAGCCACTTTTACATGCCAATCTCCATCCAGATTAATAAAGACACGCTCCACATGTGGGGATAGAAATTGAGACAGAGCCTCCAATAGTGGAAAAACACCTTAGGTAATGGGTTTATTAAAATCAATGCACCTACATCATAAAAAATGTAAAATTGCCTTGGTAAAATTCCAAACATGCCAGGTGACTCAGTAACTGGTAAATTCTTAAAAAGCAATAAATAGTAAAAAGGCCAACTTGGCAGGGGGTGTTATGCATAAGCATTGGAAGACAGCAATGCAATTCCCTGGATAGAGGTATATGTCTTGGTGTACCTTAGCTGGATTGCAGCACTGACCTTCACTGTCTGTGTAGAACACTTTTGTTGATAATAGAGGTGAATGAGGCCATTTATCATGTTCTAACACATGTCAGAGTATCGGGAACCAATTTGTTTTTCTTTAGACTCCATTTCCTCAAGTGCTTGACTAGTAACAGTTCTTTCTAATATCTATAAAATTCATCTTATGTCATAAACACTTTGTGCAGATGCTGCAGTTAAGTGAAGACCTCTCCCTGGACTTTCAGGTGGCATTATGTTCGTGTGTGTTCTCCAACCTTTCCAGTCCATATAACTCACTTCACAATCTCTTCTTTCTTACAACAACCTAATGGGAAACTCCATGTTACAGATGACACAGGCTACAGTCAGAGTCAAAGCTTGGTCCTCAAAAGAACACCCCACAACAGGTATTGGGCCAGTAGACCTAGTAGCCCCTGGGCTACTTTGCTTTCAGCTGTCACTAGGTTGTGGCCCTTGGGTATGTTCCACAAAGAGGATTGCAGGGTGTCTATATTGAGGAGACAGCAGATTGATGTCTGGGCTAAAGGTCAGGACAGTAGGCAGGCACAAACGTAGTCAGGGTCCAGACAGAGGTCAGGAAGGTGGCAAGCAAATGTGTAGGTGGGGTCCAAGCAGAGGTGGAAGCAGGTAACTAGCAAAAGAGTAGTCAAGTCCAGACAAGGGTCTTGGTAGGCAGCTCACAAGAGAGTGGTCAGGTCAAAACCAGGTCAGCAACAAACAGGCAACTGGCAAGCAAGTATTGGACTCAGAAAGTGGGAACGGCAGAATTCCAGGTCTGTAGGCTCTTAATCTCTCAGATAACTGGTGAGACACAACAATAGTCCCTTCAAAGGATGGAGTTTAAATGCACTTTTGATTAGAGGACATGACCAGCATTGCTTCATAGAACTTTTAAAGTCCTTCAGGTATTCTGGGAGTATCATTGGAAGTCTTGGCAGGAATTCTGCTATTACCATTGGAAGTCCTGGCAGGGATTCAATGACTGCCATTGAAAGTCCTGGCAGGGATTCTGAGAGTGATTCCGCATTCACACGATCAGAAATTCCGACAAGAAAAACGTGGATTTATTTCAGATAGAATGTTGACTGAAACTTGTGTTGCATACACACGGTCACATAAAATTCCGACCGTCAAAAAGAACGGGTGATGTACACTACAACGAGGCGAGAAAAATTAAGTTTTTTTGCAAGTCGGAATTGCATACAGATGATCGGAATTTCCGACAAGAAAGTTTCTTGTCTGAAAAATTGAGAACCAGCTCTAAAATTTTTGCCGTCGGAAATTCCGACAGAAAAAATCAGCTCACATCAAACTTTTCTTGTTGGAATTCCCGATCTTGTGTACGCGGCATTAGAGTTCTGGAGTTCTAGCAGGGATTCTGGAATCCTGAGTAGAAAATCGTGATCATGGCGTAATCACATTTGCCAAGTTACAGGAAAGAGATGCATATTGGCTTGATAAAAACTCTAAAATAAAAACAACTTCAATAAACTGCAATTGGTACTGCATGACACTAAGGCTCCATTCACACTAATGCTTTTTTTTTTTATGCATTTTGCATTTTGCATAAATGCAGGGAAATTTGGTTTCCTATGAAACATGTTCACATCAATGCTTTCTTGTGCCTCTGCGTTTTTGAAAAGGGTCAGGGACTTTTTTTCCTGCAAAAATAAGCGTTTTTCATGTAATAGAATTCAATGGATAAATAACGCAAAACGCAAATCGCGGTAAAAACATGCGTCAAAAAAACGCTTGAAACAAACATGCATAGGTGTGAATCGAGCCTTAATGGGACCAAATATTTTCAGCAAAGAGCACACAAGGCTGAGGATGGCTCAGAACGTAACAGCTCCCTTGAGGATGTTGTCCACCCCTTAATGTTATAGTGAGGGACCTAACAGGGGAAATGGCGGCCCTCCGAACCAAAATCGACAATTTGGAAAATCGCTCAGGGAGGAACAACCTCCGCTTTGTTGGTTTCCCTGAAAGGGCGGAGGGCTCCCACCCAGAAATATTCTTATATAATTGAAATTTTTTGGACTGACGCACCATCCTTTTCACATGTCATTGATCGTGCCCACCGCACCTTTTTGTGTCTCCCACCTTCTGGAGCACCCCCACAATCCATTATAGCAAGGATCCTCAACTTCCAAGACAAAGTTGCTATTCGCCTGGCTCGGGAGAAGGGTCCACTTAAATACAATGGCACCACCATCTCAGTGTACCCCGATTTTTCAGCAGATGTCCAGCGACAACGCACCACCTTTGCGGCAGTGAAGGCCTGCCTGCGTACGGAGGGCCTCTCCTACGCCATGCTTTTTCCTGCCAAGCTGTGCATCATTTATGAGGGTAAAGCGCACTTCTACAACAACCCCAAGGAGGCTATGGCCTGGCTCAATGATCGATACAGAGTTCTTCCTAGGCACAGGGCTGCCTAATATCTGTGGTCCTAGGCCCCTGCATTCTCCTCCATGTTTGCCTTGAACTGATTATGGATATGTCCATCCTTCCATTTTGGAGAACTCATTTGCCTTGACTGCACTGTCTGATCCGAATTGTCATGAAGGTATGGTACGCCTCCCTGCAATAGGCCTGAGAACTATTACCCTGTCATCTTTAATCCTAATAGACTAATCTTCCTCCTTATTAACAGGCCTATCCCCCTACAACTTCGGCCGGTTGTTTACTCTGAAATCTACTGCATCCGCTGTTGGACTGTGATGCTTTTCACCCCTACAATGCTGCTCGGAAGTCACTCTGGACTCCACTACACCCCCCATACCAGTTAGTGGCGAGGCCACGGTACAGCTCACCCTCAGTTTAAGGAGGGGGGTTTTCATTTTACAGTTCAGGGATCCAAGGCTCGCTATGTTGGGGTTGGCCGAGCGGGTGGGGGGAGGGATTTTATCTAGACTTTCTGGGACTTTGTTGGTGTTTTTTTCTTTTTTTTTTCTATGTTCCTTTTTGCACTTTTTGACTCCTATATTTTTCTCTCAGGTTGCTGCCTATGGCAGACTTTTAATGTTTTTTATTATTTCATTGCTGGCTCATGATTTCCTGATGGCGGATCCACACACTTTTTTTCGGTATGTGCTTCAGGTGTCATTTATATTCTTGTATGCATGTTACTTTGTGCTTATTTACTACTGTATGTTTTACAATGGCAAAGGATAGTCTCCTGGAATACTAGAGGTCTGAATGCACCCCAGAAGAGATCCCTGGTCTTTTCAGTATTAAAAAAATGTCAACCTCACATCATCTGCCTCCAAGAGGTTCACCTTACAGGCTCTAAAACAAGGGCCCTAAAACGCCTGTGGTTGTCTAACTCCTATCATGCAACTCATACTAATTACTCCAGGGGGGTTTCCATTAGGGTTGTCCAGATACCGATACCAGTATAGGTATCGGGACCAATACTGAGTATTTGCGGGAGTACTTGTACTCCCGCAAATGCCCCCGATGCCTGAATAGAATACTTCCCCCCCCTTCGCCACCGCCGCATACCGCAAAGCCGCCGCCGCGTTAATCCCTGTGCGGGGAACATTACAGGCAGCTTTCGTTTGAATAGTTGTAATCCCCGCCACGCCGTATAGACACTCCCCCTTGCTTGGGATTGGACGGATCCGTCCAATCCAGAGAAAGGGGGAGTGTCTATACACAGCGTGGCGGGAATTACAACTATTCAAACGAAAGCTGCCTGTAATGCGCACTGTAATGCACGCTGATTAACGCGGCAGCAGCGGCGGCGGCGGCATCATCATCATCATCTACTAGGTATGGGGGACATGGCTGCAATATATGGGGGGACATGGCTAGATATATGTGGGGGGGACATGGCTGGATATATGTGGGGGGACATGGCTGCAATATGTGGGGGGACATGGCTGGATATATGTGGGGGGACATGGCTGGATATATGTGGGGGGACATGGCTGGATATATGTGGGGGGACATGGCTGCAATATGTGGGGGGACATGGCTGCAATATGTGGGGGGACATGGCTGCAATATATGGGGGGACATGGCTGCAATATATGTGGGGGGATATGGCTGGATA
Source organism: Rana kukunoris (assembly GCA_029574335.1). Classification (NCBI taxonomy): domain Eukaryota; kingdom Metazoa; phylum Chordata; class Amphibia; order Anura; family Ranidae; genus Rana; species Rana kukunoris. The sequence goes on along the minus strand of CM056049.1, from coordinate 87,724,355 downwards.
TATGTGGGGGGACATGGCTGGATATATGTGGGGGGACATGGCTGCATTTGGGGACACATTTAAAAAAAGTATTGGTATTCGGTATCGGCGAGTACATGAAAAAAAGTATCGGTACTTGTACTCGGTCCTAAAAAAGTGGTATCGGGACAACCCTAGTTTCCATCCTTCTAGCCAAATCTCTCCCGGCTGAGACGGTACAAGTTAAAACCGACCCTGACGGGCGGTTTATTGTTCTTACTTTGCAAATTTCTACTGTGACCTTTACCCTGGTAAACATTGATGTGCCCCCCTACCCGTTTTCTGTGGAAGTACTCTCTAGACTGTCACTTCAGCTGCTGACTAGACCCCCTGGCCCCTTACTTTATGTGGGGGACTTTAATGCTATATTAGATCCAACAATCGACCGCCTGGGTGGTCGAGGTAGACCCTTTTCCTCGTTTTCAGACTGGGCACAGGTTCATGGCCTTACAGAGGTGTGGCGATTGAAAAATCCGGATGTACGCCACTTTTCCTGCCACTCGGATTCTTCCCACACCATGTCTAGACTAGATATGGCGTTTGCTCCCGCTGAGACCCTCCCTGTTGGTGACAGGTGGTGCAGACCCCTTTATCTGTCGCCAATAACTTAGATCCTCTATTGGTTCGCCTTCAGGAGCAGACCAAGCAGTGAATGGATCTGCCTTTGGATCTTATGGGAAGGGCCAACGTCCTCAAAATGATCTACCTACCGAGATTACTCTATATCCTTGGCAATTCCCCTTGCAAAATACCTAAATCTATTTTTAAAAGCATAGATTCAATATGTACTACTTTCTTGTGGAAGGGTGGCTCCCCCAAGGTAGCACTTGAAACACTACGGTTGCCAGCGCACTTGGCAGGCCTGGCATTTCCCAACTTCTTTCTATATTATTTGGCATCCCAGTTGGTGCACATCCACGATTGGCTGTGCCCGGTTCTGGCCAATGCCTGTACCTCCATGGAGGGAGCCATCGCATCTTCTCTGGAAACCCTATATAATATTATCTACAGAGGCCGGGTCCCCGATCGCCCCAGAACCTCCCTACTTGCCACTTCCCTTTCCTCTTTTGGTTATATTGTCACTAAAGTATCCAGGCACACCTGGCTGAAATCTCCCAACAACCCCCTGTGGTTTAACCCCAATCTGCAGGAACTATACTCCCTTCCTGATCCCAATCACTGGTACTCCAAGGGGGTTAAATATTTATGCCACCTGTACAACGCTCGGGGCTTTAAATCATTTTCTCAGCTACGTTTAGATTTCGATTTACCAAGATCGTACCTATTTTATTACTACCAGCTCAGGCACGATATCTGTGCCCAGTTTGGCTCCCTGAATGATCCCACTGACCTGCCCCCATTGGAAAAACTGCTCAGACAGCCAGATCACACTAAACTTGTCTCCACCTATTATGCAGCCCGAATGACTTACTTTAACCCCAGGTTTCACAAAGCTCAGATAAAATGGACCTCTCTGGACATCTCCCTGGTAGACGAGGACTGGTCAGAATTTAGTTATACGTATAAAACCTCTGTTATTGCTTCCCGGAACCGCATCATACAGGTCAAAATTTTACATCAAACCCACCTCACTCCAGCTAGGTTACACAGGATGGGTCTCCTGCCCTCAGCTGCCTGTTTCCACGGCTGTGGCCGGGAGGCCGATTTCTTACACTGCTTCTGGACATGCCTGGGAGTCCGGGACTTCTGGGAAGAAGTGGGTGCTTCCATCTCATTGGCGCTAGGCCTCCCAAACCTATTTCACCCCAAGAACTGCCTATTAGGCATTTTTTGGCGAATTACACCTATCATCACATGCCAAGAGACTGCTCCGTATACTCTTCTTCTATGTTAAAAAAAAGCTATTTTACTGTCCTGGAAGGGCACACAGACCTCTCTGAAATCCCTCTGGTTAAAACTTATTAATGACGCTATCCCTCTGTATAAACTTACTTTTGAACTCCGGAAACTGAACAAATCCTTCCACAAAATTTGGGGTAGATGGTTGTCTAGTCCGTAACCCTCTCCCAGCACTGATTGTACTACTCTTGCTTGACCATTGTAGGTTTTTCTAATTGTTGGTTTGTCTTAAACCTAATAAAAATATCTTAAAAAAAAAAGAAAAAAAGAGCACACACGGCAAGTGCATTAGCCTTTGTATTCCATTGGGTAACAAGCCTAAAAGAACAAAATTAAAACATGCATGGCTAAATTCTAGTGTAAAAAAAAATAAAAAATGAATGAATGCTAAAAAGCAGGCCTTTAAAAAGTATAAAGTAGAAGAGACACCCTTAGGCAAACAAGTTTCACAAGGAATGCAACAAAAAATGCAAGCAATCAGTGCGACTAAAATAGAATTTGAGACAAACATGTACAAAATGTACATGTGTGGGCCTTCTCTCACAATCTAAAGACATGCTGGTAGGCTAATTGGCTTCTGTACAAATTGTCCCTAATATGTGTATATATGATAGTTATCCTAGAATTTCGGCTCCTTGAGGGCAGGGACAGATGTGAATGTACAGCATATTGGATAAAATGCTGCATAAATTGTTGGCGCAGAACAAATGCCTGTAGTAACTACATACCTGTATTTCACAATAAAGGTATCTCTTTTTAATGACACACCTCATTTCAGGTGAGACTCAGCCTGCATTCAAAAGAAGACTTTTAATTCCTAATGCCTAAAGTTCAACGTTAAGCTTTTATTTTACAAACTGGTTAAACACGAAGGTCTCATATTATAAGTCTTGATAGATTGTTTTAGGTTTCAGGCAATGAAGGATAATGTATTCGTGATGATTAACAAAATTGGTGTCTTTAATGAGCTGGTGCTTGAGAATCTCAAGGCCACTTCCAGTAAATTTATGTTGCCAGTCTCCTAATCACTAGATTTAAGCATGAGCACATACTCAGCAAAGTCTCAATTACACTTCTGGAAATTACTGAATATTTGAATATTATTTTTACTTAATTTGTTCAAGCCAATTAAAGCGGATCTCCAGGCAGAAATTAAAGACACCAATTAATGCAGCTCTATGTTCATTAACACTAAATACTTTTTTTCAAAGGCAAGCAGTGTAAATACCTGAATATGATTAGGTACAAACCTCTTAGGCCTCGTACACACGATCAAATCTGTCCGCTGGAAACGGTCCGCTGGACCGTTTCAGCAGACAGATTCGATCGTGTGTACGGCCGAGCAGACAGATTTGTCCACCCGACAGATTTTAAAGCATGCTTTGAAATCTATCGGGTGGGAATATGTCCGCCCGACATGTCTGCTGGTTAGTACACTTACCAGCAGACATGTCGTCCCGCACCGCCGCCGAATGGATTCGGCGCATGCGCGGAAGTGTTTTACTTCCTGGTGCGGTGACGTGGCGGCGCCCACGTCACCGCCACGTCACCGACACGTCAGTGCGCCGTCTGCTGGCGGAGATTTTGGTTTGCTCCTGTGTACACGCGAGCAAACCAAAATCCCAGCAGACAGATTTGTTCAAATCTGTCGGACGGACAGATTTGAACAAATCTGTCCGCTCGTGTGTATGGGGCCTTACAGTCTCTTCAACAGAGCTCAGGCTGGGAGAGGGAAACATTGCCTAAGAAGCCAAACAGCCATGATGCAGTGATTTTTTGTGTTAACAAGCAGGGCAGGACTTAGGGTGGTGGGGGCCCCTGGGCTTGAGTGTTGAAGGGGCCCCCTGGAGCGAGAGGGGGGTCAAAGTTGTTAAGCGGGGGGTGCGCATTAAAGTTGGTGAGCGGGGGGGGGGGTGAATTGAAGTTGTTGAGCGGGGGGCATTAAAGCATTAAAGTTGTTGAGCGGGAGCGTGACTCTCATCTGATATCAGGTTTCACGGTTTTGCGGACACTAAGCTGAAGATCAGACAGCAAGGTGTCACTGCTGCTGCTGAGCTTTTAAAGGGTAGATGGGCTTAGCGCGCATGCGCGCGCTCCCGCCGTGCACGCGCGCTCCCGCGGCGCAGACGCGCGCGCACGATAGGTGCACGCGCGCAATTGGGGCACGAGCGCGAGCAACAAGGGCTCGTCGGAGCCCACAGGTAGGTCCCTGACACCAGCACATGTCAAGGCCCGTCTTAAGTTTGCCAATGACCATTTGGATGATCCAGAGGAGTCATGGGAGAAAGTCATGTGGTCAGATGAGACCAAAATAGAACTTTTTGGTCATAATTCCACTAACCGTGTTTGGAGGAAGAAGAATGATGAGTACCATCCCAAGAACACCATCCCTACTGTGAAGCATGGGGGTGGTAGCATCATGCTTTGGGGGTGTTTTTCTGCACATGGGACAGGGCGACTGCACTGTATTAAGGAGAGGATGACCGGGGCCATGTATTGCGAGATTTTGGGCAACAACCTCCTTCCCTCAGTTAGAGCTTTGAAGATGGGTCGAGGCTGGGTCTTCCAACATGACAATGACCCGAAGCACACAGCCAGGATAACCAAGGAGTGGCTCTGTAAGAAGCATATCAAGGTTCTGGCATGGCCTAGCCAGTCTCCAGACCTAAACCCAATAGAGAATCTTTGGAGGGAGCTCAAACTCCGTGTTTCTCAGTGACAGCCCAGAAACCTGACTGATCTAGAGAAGATCTGTGTGGAGGAGTGGGCCAAAATCCCTCCTCCAGTGTGTGCAAACCTGGTGAAAAACTACAAGAAACGTTTGACCTCTGTAATTGCAAACAAAGGCTACTGTACCAAAAATTAACATTGATTTTCTCAGGTGTTCAAATACTTATTTGCAGCTGTATCATACAAATAGTTAAAAAAATCATACATTGTGATTTCTGGAATTTTTTTTTTTTTGATTATGTCCCTCACAGTGGACATGAATCTACAATTACAATTTCAGACCCCTCCATGATTTCCAAGTGGGAGAACTTGCAAAATAGCAGGGTGTTCAAATACTTATTTTCCGCACTGTATATATATATATATATATATATATATATATATATATATATATATATATATATATAAAAAGGGGGGTAGCCAACCGGGGCCCTGGGGATCTCTGGGCCCTTTAATAAAAAGAAAAAAGAAACCTCTGGGCCCTTTAATAAAAAAAATAAACATTTATAAAAAATATAAAGAAAATGTAATTTTTTTTATAAAAAAAAAGGGGGGGTTGCCATCCGGGGGCCCTGGAGACCTCTGGGCCCTTTAATAACAATAAATATATATAAATATATATATATATATATATATATATATATATATATATATATATATATATATATATATATAAACATATTTTTTATAAAAAAATACATAAAAAAGAGAGAGTTGCTATCCGGGGGCCCTGGGGACCTTTGGGCCTTTAAATAAAAAATAAAAAAATATAAACAAAAATAAAAAAATAAACATTTATAAAAAAATATATAAAAAAGGGGGGGTTGCCACATGGGGCCCTGAGGACCTCTTAGCCCTTTAATAAAAATATATATATATAAAAAATATTTTTTTTATTAAAAAAAAAGGGGGGGTTGCCATCCGGGGGCCCTGGAGACCTTTGGGCCCTTTAATAATAATAATAATAATAATAATAATTATATATATATATATATATATATATATATATATATATATATATATATATATATATATATATATATATATATATATATATATATATATAAATAAATAAAAAAACATTTTTTTTTAATAAAAAATAAATAAAAAAAGTAGGGGTTGCTGTCCGGGGCCCTGGGGGCCTCCGGGCCCCTGGGTACCTCCGACCCCCTAAAAAAAATAAAAAATAAACATTTATAAAAAAAAATACATAAAAAAGAGAGGTTGCCATCTGGGGGCCCTGGGGACCTCTGGGCCTTTTAATAAAAAATAAAAAAATATAAACAAAAATAAAAAAATAAACATTTATAAAAAAAATAAAAAAAGGGGGGGGTTGCCACGTGGGGCCCTGGGGACCTCTGAGCCCTTTAATAAAAAAAAATATATATAAAAAATAAAACATTTTATAAAAAAAGGGGGGGGGGTTGCCATCCGGGGGCCCTGGAGACCTCTGGGCCCTTTAATAATAATAATATATATATATATATACAGGGCTTTTTTTCTGGGGGAACTTGGTGGAACTCAGTTCCACCACCTTTGGCTCAGACCCTTTGGTGCCCGCTCACCACAATCACTTGTGAACACAGAAGTCTGGTTTCTGTGTTTACAAGTGACTGCTTTGTAACCCCCTGAACTCTGCACACTGTATGTAATGCAATTCTGGTATTTAATGCCCCTTTAAGACCCTTCTACTGTTTGTGAAATCTGAACGGGTCGTGGTTGAGTTCCTGCACCTATTTTCTGAGAAAAAAAGCTCTGTATATATATATATATATATATATATATATATATATATATATATATATATATATATATATATATATATATATAAAAAAAACATATTTAAAAAAAAAAAAAAAAAAAAAGAAGGGGTTGCTGTCCGGGGCCCTGGGGCCCACCCGGCCCCCGGGGGTCCACCGACCCCAAAAAAAAAAAAAAAAAATTTTTTTTTTTTTAGAGGGGCCCCCTATTGGGCGGGGCCCATGGGCTTGAGCCCAGTCAAGCCCAATGGTAAGTCCGGCCCTATTAACAAGGAACATGCTGACTGGAGAAGAGAGTAGAGATTAGCTCATCAGTCTGCTGCTCCTTCTTATTGTTATTACTATACAGGATTATATAGCGCCAACAGTTTGCGCAGCGCTTTACATCAGGGAAGACAGTACATTCACAAGACAAATCAATACAGGAGGGATCAGAGGGCCCTGCTCGTAAACTGTTCATTTACAGGCTGGAGAAGAAACAAGACGTGGTTCTTAAAGGATAAGTTCACCTCTGTACAAAAAATAATAAATGCGCATCTTTTTGCAGGTAAAAAAATGTGCATTAATAATTGTTTGTATTAGGAGACTGTAAAGCATTACACCAGTGATCAGATCACTGATGTCATGCAGGTCTCCTGCACACCATCAGTGTATCTGCTTACCCGTACATCCTGGATAGGGAAGCTGATACTCCCTCACATGAGGACTCAATTGACTACCACAGTGCTCCACAGAGCCGTAGTAGTTCATTGGGAATTACAAGTATTACGTATAGACGCCTCACCGGGGTTTAGAAATCCCCCATCGGCTTAATTTCCTAAATGCACCTCGTCATGAGGTATGTTGAAGAGCATTCTAATTTGTCTGCACTGTCACATGGGTAGCACCTCATCCTTCTATTTTGCTTTTAAATGTCCTTATTTCTTCTGAGAAATCCTCACTTCCTGTTCTTCTGTCTGTAACTCCACCCAGTAATGTGAGGCTCTTTCCCTGGTATGGAGAAAGCCTAATGAGGTGGGAGGGGGCGAGCAGGAGTGTCAGGACGCCCACTAACACACAGCTCCTTTCTCTATCTGCAAAGTAGAGAGTGTCCTGACCCTCCTGCTCGCCCCCTCAAGAGGCTTTCTCCACACCAGGGAGAAAGCCTTGCATTACTGTGTGGGGTTACAGACAGAAGAACAGGAAGTGAGGATTTCTCAGAAGAAATAAGGACATTTAAAAGCAAAATCAAAGGATGATGAGGTAAGTGAAGGAGGATTGCACTAAGGTAAAGAAAGCTATTTAGGGAAAAAATTGTTACCTTAACAACCCCTTTAATGCCGCATCTTGAGGTAAAGTGCCCCCCCCCCCCCATTCCACAACAACCGTCGCCTCTTTGAATTGTTACAAAAGATCTAGTTAGAGGGTCACTTACCCACACATTGTTGCTGCTAGTTACAATCAGTTATTGTTATTGGTCAGGCTTGTTAGGGGTACAAACCTTCTTCAACATTAACCCATATTAGAGACGCTGCTGCCCTTTATTGCTGCAAGATGTCATCCCTTGTCTGTCACAGAGATTACTGCCCACAGGTTGCTGAACGGACTTAACCCTTTGCTACTTGCAAGGCATAATCTTTTCCCTGCAGCTGCACCCAGGTTTGCTCGGGCCATTTGATGAAGGAGCTTTTCCGCCCAAGTTCAAACTCAACTTTTAAAGTGAACCACGTCTACAAGTGAGATAATCAGTTTAATTCCTTGATATCACTTCATATCTCATTTGGGGAGTGATCTCCCAGCTGGAAGGCTATTGTTTATACCTTCAGTCCTGTAGGATAGGTGGTCACACTTTAAAGGGTACTTGATCGTACTGTATTGTTCTTGTGTTGAGTCACTTTGCCTACTGTTTAAACCCTTTAAACTGTTGAATTGCTTTACTATTTGTTCTTTATTGCTACCAATACAAGCTGGCTATTTCTTTTATCATAGTTGGTGTGTATTTTTCTTGTGTAACTGTCAGAAAACTTCCCGGTCAAGGTATTTTGGTGGTAACAGGAGTGTGGCTCTGTTTAGGGCCAAGAGAAGAGCAGAGGACCCAAATCTACCAGTGGCTCCTTCGATGGTAACACTACACATAGTTACATTGGTCCAGCATGGACCAATGTAAGTATACATATTGCATACCTACTCAACCTCTGTGGAAGAAGAGAATCACTGTAGTAACCACCACTGCTAGAGTGATTTTTGTTGTCTTTCGGGTCCCCTGCTCAGCACCTGCTTTGCTGCATTGCAACCACAGGGGGTGTCGGTTTATTCAGAGAATTCTTTTTTCTCAATTAATACAAGATGTTCTCTGATTGGATTAGGTGGATGTTGTGCTATCACCACCCAACTTCTCTGCCTCCTCTAATCAGAGAATGCTTTGCATTCACTAAGAAAGTGCAAAGCATTCTGTGAAAGACACCTTTCCTTTAGAAGATTAAGATTTTAGCTAAAGAAAGACATAGCAGCACAAGGGACATATTTCAAATGAAGATTAGCAATGTCTCAGATGTTTTATTTTTTCACTTTCACGTAAACGTTGGCTTTAACTGTGGAAGAAAAAAAACAGGTCTCCTGCCCTGCTAGACATGACTATGCTGTGTGGCAAAGTTCTGTATCAGGGCTTGAAGCAAGAGAAAAGAGTTCTATCTCTGAAATCAGATGTTTGCCTTGAGTTCAGCTTGAAATTATTTTTTACTTTAACCAGTTAAGGACCCCTGCACGCCTATGTACGTCCACAACATGGCTCGTACAGGCACAAGGGCGTAAATTTACGTCCTCGCCTTAGTGCGGTTCGGGGGTCCCATCGGGACCCCCTCCGCGGCGTGCGGCGGTCCCCCTGGCTCTGGGACGTCGCCGACGAGCGGGCGGATGTCCGTGTTTTCCGCCCCCCCCGCGATCGCTCCCAGCCAATGGGAGCGCGCTCCCAGCCTGTCACTTCCTCCTCCTGTGTTTACACAGGAAGGAGGAAATGATGTAATCTCTCATCGCAGCGCTGTTTCCCAGCGCTGCTGATGAGAGAAGACATGCCAAGTAAGTGTGCACCAACACAACACTGACACACACTCACATAGGCATATTAACCCCTTGTGATGCCCCCCCCACCCCCCTGTCACAGTGTTACTGAATGCAGTGATTTAATCACTGCATTTAGTGTCAGTGTGACAGGCACTGTAAAAAACAGTTAGTGTTAGGTCAGGATAGCCCCCCACCCCCTAATAAAGTTTTACCCCCTGATCACCGCCCTGTTAACCCTTTCACTCCCTATTGCCAGCGTCACTAAGCGCTGATCGCTGATTAGTGTCGCTGTTCCCGCTAGGTAGCTATTTTTTTTATTACGATTTTTTTTTTTTTACTAAAGACATGTGGCTAAATAAATTTTGGCCTAAATGTTTTCTAAAATTTAGTTTATTTGTATAACAAATAGTAAAAAAATAGTGATTTTTTCAAAATTGTCGCTCTATTTTAGTTTAAGCGCAAAAAATAAAAATCGCAGAGGCGATCAAATACCACCGAAAGAAAGCTCTATTTGTGGGAAGAAAAGGACGCAAATTTTGTTTGGGAGCCACGTCGCACGACCGCGCAATTGTCTGTTAAAGCGACGCAGCGCCGAATTGTAAAAACACCTTGGGTCATTTAGCAGCGTAAGTGTCCGGGTCTTAAGTGGTTAAATGTGCCCCTAGACAGGCAATGTCTGCCATCTCATGTCTGTGAATTCGGAAATGTTCAGATGATAAACGGTCTATGAAGGATTATCAATAAAACCAGGCACATGTCAAGAAGAGGGAATGCAGACACAAAAATGCAGGCTTGGAAGACCTAGTCACTTTCCAGCTAAAACAATATCCATGTTCCTCCAGACTTTAAAAATGTTACAGTTTAGAGTAGCTAGAATAGGTTGTAGAGAAATTAGGACATGTCAAAATGATACGTTTATACACATATCCATACCTCCCAACTTTCTGAGATGGGAGCGAAGGACACCTATTAGCAAGTATGTAAGCATAGGGCACCCCCACCACGTCTCCCTTTAAAGGAGAATTATACAAAAAAATGATTGGTTAAACCTGCAAGTGCTTTTTCTTACCACTACTATTTCTTTATATTGGCTTTTGAATTTTACAAATGCAGCAATATAGAAAATGGATGAAAGGTTTAGCACTGGGAAACACTCTTTAAAAGATAAAAAGTGAATTTTTATACAACTATATACAGTAGATCAGACCAAAATGAGGGACACATGAGGAGGAAAGAGGGACAGAGGGACTTTGTTCCAAATCAGGGGCAGCCCCTTGAAATCAGGGACAGTTGGGAGCTATGCATACAATTCTTAACTGTCATCTCTGAATATCACCTCCATAACTTTGCATCCAGTCTTTGGGTGCGGGGTCCTAATATTTGCAACCAGACCACACAAGGCAAGTGTGTGTGTTCTAAAAAAGAAGTACATTAGCTATTGTATTTAATTGGGTAACAAACATAAAATAAATAAAAGGAAAACAATTCTATGGCTACATTTTTCTGTAAAATAAAACAAAAAACAAATAAATGATAAAAAAAACAGACCTTTAAAAAGTAAAAAGTAGAAGGGACACCCTTGGCAAACAAGTTTCCCTAAGGAATGCACGGGAGCAATCAGGACGACTAAAATAGAATACGAAAGAAACATGTACAAAATGTATATGCATGTTCTCACTATGCTTGTGTGGGCCAATTGGCTCCTGTACAAATGTATACTTTCTGGTAGAGCTGCACGATCAGGGCCGCTGATAGGGGGGGACCACCAGTCCTCCTGTAGGGGGCCCGGGCACACAGGGGGGCCCAAACACCAGAGGGAAGGAGGGGCAATTACAGGATGCCCTTTGCGGCTCTCGACAGCAGCTAAAAACCCTCCTGCCGACTTTTAGCTGTTGTAGGGAGAGACACAGATACAACTGTTAAAAATATAAAAAATGTAACCCTGTATTGTTTTAATCCCTTGTAAAAAAAAAAATAGAAAATTGTATAAAAATTATTTGTAAAAATTGTAAAATAAAATAATTAGTTTATTTAAAAAAAAATATATAAAATGTTTTTGTTCAAAAATGTTGAAAACTGACTAATTTACACAGCTTCTCTGTTATCTGCGTGTCCGCTAAGAATGATTTTAGTATATTTATTGTGAAAATGTTTTTGTTATATATATTTGAGGGGGGCCCTGCCAGGTAGGCTGTACGGGGCCCCGTGATTTCTAACAGCAGCCCTGTGCACGATTAATCGTAAATTAATCGCGATCTCGATTCACCCCCCCACGATCTCAGGCCTGGACTACCTTGATTTTTTTTTATTTGTCGGGTCTCCCCCGGGATGTACGTCAGCATAGACGTCATTCAGCAGAGAGCGTGTCTCCCTCAGGCAGCCCAATCCCTCCTGTGCAGTAAGTGAGTGACCTCTAAACCCTGGACGTGTCCTCCCCTCAGGTCGCCCTATCACTTGTGTACAGTAGAGGGGTGAGCGCACAAGTGCAGGTGTCCCGTAATGATGATGTCATCCTTGGCCAGCCCTCAGGGATTGCTTGGACTGTGTTGTTATGCCCGCAAGCCATAGCGGAGAGCCCAGCTGGCCGTAAGGATGAGAAGAGGTGTCGGCCTGTGTGTGGAAGGGAGCTCGGTCTAGCAGATGTGTGGTGAGCAGACAGCCGACATTCAGGATGATCCGGAACGGAGTCCATAAGATTGACATGTACCTGAATGCGGCTCTGGACCTGCTGGGGAGCGAGTGTGTGTGTGTACACACACACACGCATCCATACATTTTTTTTTTCTTGATGAGTTTAACTATGGTGACAGGGAGAACAGAGATTTTTTTTGAGAATCGTGAGAGAATCGCGATCTGTTTTCTAAGCAAAAGAATCACGATTCTAATTTTTCCCAGGATCGTGCAGCTCTACTTTCTCGCAGACATGCTATGCTTAACTGTCATCTCTGAATATCACTTCTACAACTTTATTTCCAGTCTTTGGATGCTGAGTACAGATCCTAATAGGAATGCTGGCAGCAACAGCTTCAACAAAACAATAATCTCCTGCGCTCTGATGTTTCACTAGACACGGGTGGTGTGATCCACTCTTTGGGTTAAGGCAAAGTCTAAAGTCTTGCAGCCCTCCTCAGAACAATGGGTATTCATACAACTAGAAAGAAAATGACTGATACAAACATTTTATAAAAAATATATAATAGCAATAGTACTACTCACAAACAAGCATTTGTAAAGTCTTTCCTATCAGTCGAACTGCATTCCTTGGCACCTGCAAACAGGACATGGTGACAGGAGGATCAGATGGTACCCCAAATGGCTGAACGGCTGATGCGTTTCTGGGGCGCACCCCTTTCTTCAGAGCCTAAGCAGTCAGTAAAAGCTTCAAGCAAGCTTAAAGAGGAGCTCCAGTCAGTTATAACAAAAAAATCTTTAGCTGCTGTCTTTTACTTAGCAGACCAGGGATCCAGAGTTTCCATCCCCATGGCCAGTTTTTAGCCGGTCTTCAGATCCCTGGCACCCTGCTGTCACCATCTTGCTGGTGTTTCACAGCCTTTGTACTGTACGTGATTTTTCTTCCAGGTTTGGAGCATGCACGCGTGCCACGGTGCCCCACCGAACGTTCCCGAGGCAGACAGAATGGCGTTCCACCCATGTAAACAAGGCAGATCACCATTCTGTGACAGGAAAAAACTGACATCTTGTGTTTCTGCTAAGCAAGAACACAGATCTCTGTCTTCTTACAGTACAAGCACCCCCCCACACAGTTAGAAAGTGCCCCCTTAGGGCAGTGGTTCTCAACCTGGGAGTCGGGACCCCCTTGGGGGTCGAATGACAATTTGCCAGGGGTCACCAAATCCTGGGCTGTTCTTGAAGCCCGCACCGCTCTCGCCTTTTCGCGGCCGCACATCTGGGTTATTCCTAGAGCCCGCAGCCACCCACTCAGCCTCTACGCAGCTGCCCATTCAGTCCATGGCATGGCTGGGGGGAAGAAACTAGAGGTCAGCTGACTGGTGAGGAATGTGAAGTGAGAGGGGCTGATGGAGACCCTATCTCCTGATTTCGGCATAGGTGTCACTGCTACCAGACACCACAAATTTGGAGACACAGTGAAGCCAAAGACACAGTGAGTCAGTGAGTAACACTACCTGTGACTATAGTTGTCATTAAAAGTCTTCACTGCAGTTCTCAGATCAGCAGATGACCTTAATCGAGAACACCTAAGTTGGCTGATCAGAACTCCCTCCAGCATTGTCACTGTTGATCCCACCCCCACCAGCGCTGCCACTGTTCCCAACCATCAGCAATGCCACTCATCACCCCCCCCCCCCCCCACAAGGAGTAAGAGAAGGAATACAAATAGAAAATACATTGAGAGAGGAAAACAGGGGGAGGAACAAAGAAAAACAGAGAGAAAGAATCAGAGAAAGAACAAGAAATACAGCTAGAAAGTGGGATGGGGAAAAAAAACAAGAAACTAGGATAAAGGGAAAGAAAGGAGAACAAAGAGAAAGAGTGGTACATCTTAAAATGTACCATAAGGGGTTTTAATACTATACGAGTGGAAGGGACTCAGGGAGTGCTAAATTTCAAATTACAACTTGAGAAATTTTATCAAGAGGTCACGGCACTAGAAGGTTAAGAACCACTGCCCTAGGAGCACATTTAACCCTTTGATTACCCCTGATGTTAACCATAAAGGCCAGATTTGTGGAGTGTACGACTAAAAGTTGTCCTGTGGACAGATTCTCCCACCTGAGCTGTAGATCTCTGTGGCTCCTCCAGCCTTACCATGGGCCTTTTGGCTGCTTCTCTGATTAATGCTCTCCTTGCCCGGCCTGTCAGTTTAGGTGGACGGCCATGTCTTGGTAGGTTTGCAGTTGTGCCATACTCTTTCCATTTTTGGATAATGTATTGAACAGTGCTCGTGAGATGTTCAAAGCTTGGGATATTTTTTTTATAACCTAACCCTCCTTCAAACTTCTCCACAACCTGTCTGGTGTGTTCCTTGGCCTTCATTATGCTGTTTGTTTACTAAGGTTTTCTAACAAACCTCTGAGAGCTTCACAGAACAGCTGTATTTATACTGAGATTCAATTACACCCAGGTGGACTATATTTACTAATTAGGTGACTTGTGAAGGCAATTGGTTCCATTATGCCCTGTACACATGATCGGTTCGTCTGATGAAAACGGACCGACGGATTTTTTCATCAGATATCCGATGAAGCTGGCTTTCATTAGTCTTGCCTACACACCATCGATTAAAAATCTGATCGTGTCCAACACGGTGATATAAAACACTACGACGTGCTGAGAAAAATGAAGTTCAATGCTTCCGAGCATGCGTCGACTTGATTGGATTTTGCATGGATTTTTAACCGATGGACTTGCCCACAGTTGATCATTTTTTTCTATCGATTTTTTAACCATCAGATAATTTTAAAACAGGTTCTACGTGATGAGAAAAAAAAAACGATGGGGCGCACACACGATCGGTTCGTCCGATAAAAACGGTCCGATCGTGTGTGCAGGGCATTCGATTTTAGTTAGGGGTTTTAGAGTAAAGGATGCTGAATACAAATGCATGCCACACTTTTAACTTATATAATTGTAAAAAAAAAAATTAAAATCATTTATCATTTTCATTCCACTTTACACTTTATGTGCCACTTAGTGTTGGTCTATCACATAGATCCCAATAAAATAAATTTATGATTTTGGTTGTAACATGAAAAAATGTGGGGAATTTCAAGGGGTATGAATACTTTTTCAAGGAACTGTATGCACGAACATTTTTAATGGTCTAGAAAAAACAACGTTTTTTTCAACCCGATTCTTGTTAAGCCTGCCTTGCCTACACATGATTGTGAAAAAAAAAAGCTTGACCAAAGCACGGTGACATACAACACGTACAACGGCACTATAAAGGGGAAGTACCATTCAGATGGCGTCATCCTTGGGGCTGCTTTTGCTGATTTCGTGTTAGTAAAAGTTTGGTGAGAGACGATTCATGCTCTTCAGTCTGTTACAGCGTGATGAATGTGCTATCCCTATTACAAATGCTAGTTTTACCAGAATGAGCGCTTCCGTCTCATAACTTGCTTCTGAGCATGCACGTTTTTTTCACGTCGTTAAAGCCTACACACGACCATTTTTTACGACATGAAAAAAGTGAAAAACGAAGGGGAGCATACAAGTGTCACCTCACTTTCTGCACAGAAGCCGTGATAAAGTGTATGCACAAGTCACTTGGGAATACTGCATATAAGGATACACTTGCACCAAGCATTTTTTTCACTCAAGGACTGAATTATCTGTTCATTGCATATATTTTTTATTACATTTAGGGATATATTTGCAAAAAGCATTTTTTCCACCCAGGACTGAACTATTTACTGTTTACTATATATATATATATATATATATATATATATATATATATATATATATATATATATATTCTCTAAAGAAGTTTTATTATTTACACGTTTTGATTTTTGGATTTATATATTTTTAGGTGTTATTCGCACTTGCAGTGCACCAGGTGTGGCATACACTAAAATTGAATTTTCTTTCAGGCGCCGTACACACGGCCGAGGTTCTCGCTGAAAACCAGCGAGAACCTCGCTGGAATGCACATTCCAGCGAGGATCTCGGCCGTGTGTACGGTCTCGGCGAGCTTCCCGTCGGGAAGCCCGTCGAGCCGAAATAGAGAGCACGCTCTCTATTTCCTCGACGGCCCGCCTGGAAGAATGGCTGGTTGCCATTCCCGACGGGCGGGTCGCCGAATTCGACGGCCGGGAGAGAACCTCGACGGGCGGAACGATGTGTTCTGCCCGTCGAGGTTCTCTGCCGTGTGTACGGCTCCTTAGGCGCCGTACACACGGCCGAGGTTCTCGCTGAAAACCAGCGAGAACCTCGCTGGAATGCACATTCCAGCGAGGACCTCGGCCGTGTGTACGGTCTCGGCGAGCTTCCCGTCGGGAAGCCCGTCGAGCCGAAATAGAGAGCACGCTCTCTATTTCCTCGACGGCCCGCCTGGAAGAATGGCTGGTTGCCATTCCCGACGGGCGGGTCGCCGAATTCGACGGCGGGGAGAGAACCTCGACGGGCGGAACGATGTGTTCTGCCCGTCGAGGTTCTCTGCCGTGTGTACGGCGCCTTAGAGTGTAAATAAGTTTGTCATTGCTACCGCATGCAAAGAGTTTTTTTTTACATACTCTGGCCACCTGTCTTGGATAAAGTATATACACATTGTTTCACAATGGCACCTTCACTCCTTAAATTGGTGTGAAGTGTGATTCACTTTTAAGGGTCGGCTCTTCAGCTGATGGGTAGCGACACTTGCCTTTTTTTTTATATATTTACAAGAGTTTGCTTGCCAAACAAAGGTTTGGCAAGCAGCCTGTTGAAAGTGTGTACATGTGGCAGGTGATATAGCATCTTGCAGCGAGGGAGGTGATATCAGTTCAAAAATTTCCCGCCGTGCATTGCGCGAAATTACATCGTTACTTCAGATTTTTTTTGAGTAGCGTCGTTTACGTACATTCCTATTCCCGGACGACTTACGCAAAAACAAAAAAAAAAATTGAAATTCGACGCGGGAACGACGGCCATACTTAACATGGGCTGTCTAACTATAGACCAGATTTTTCCTTCCCTAACTTTACGCAGCAAAAAGATGACTACAGATGCCGTAAGAGAATGCGACGGACGATCGTAACTTCGTGGATCGCCGGAAAAAGCTAATTTGCATACCCCGACCGTGAAAACGACGCAAACTCCACCCAGCGGGCGGAAAAAGTTTGCAGCGTAGATCCGACGGCGTACGAAGACGTAAGCCTGTCGGATCGAAGCCCGAAGCCGCCGTATCATGGTTTGAGGATTCAAACTAATGATACGACGCGGGTAATTTGAAATTACTCCAGTCTAACAGGAGATAGACCGGAGTAATGGCTCTGTGAATCTGGCCCAAAGAGTTTAGTGAAGTACATGTATGGAGTCCGTGCTAGGTGCACAGCTGGACCCCATACCGTTACTGGGAGTGAGGTAGTGGTGATATACTGGAGCGCTAATCAAAATATATAAATGAATAAATAAATAAATACGTGAAAAATTAATAAATAAGTAAAAACTTGATAAATAAAGTGCTCAAATATTGATAGTGAACAATGTAAATAGAAATGTCCCCGTAAGCACACTTTAAAAGTCTATATGCAGGAAATTCAAAACAGGTGCAAAATGCAAAGCGTATCTGTCCTTAGAGTATTCAAACTTCGGTGTTGACAAAGTTCAAAATATGGTGATGACTTCAAACCATGTAGATCTGTACAAGTGAAGAAGTGATGAAGTGAAGGGAACCACCCCACAGGTAAAAGGCTTACCAGAATGTGTGGACCCTAGAGAACCTACGTTCAATGGGTCAAAAAGGCTTGCGTGGTGGAACCATGATGTAATTTGGGCGATCCTATGGACTTCAGGATGCTGTGCCGAGAGGACTTCAGGATGCTGTGCCCCAGATGATGTCCTAGCGAACGAAACACGTCAGGAGTACTCCATTGTTGCCACATTTTATACAAAGCGCTTGAATATCATCACAAATGTAAGTGTTCTGACTTCATTAAACTTTTGATATGTAATATAGAGTTATGCTATGTGGCCATGTTTTTCTTCTATTATATGACACAACCCTTCTACATCTTTTTGGAATTCCCTGGACCATCATTTCTATGAGACAACCCACTATGAAGTCATCTTTCCCTGAGATTCTCTCTATCCTGCTGGTGTTTTGCCATCTCTGGCACAGCATCCTGAAGTCCATAGGATCGCCCAAATTTCATTGTGGTTCCACCACACAAGCCTTTTTGACCCATTGAACGTCTGTTCTCTAGGGTCCATACATTCTGGTAAGCCTTTTACCTGTGGGGTGGTTCCCTTCACTTCATCACTTCTTCACTTGTACAGATCTGCATGGTTTGAAGTCATCACCATAACACCGAAGTTTGAATACTCTAAGGACAGATACTCTTTGCATTTTGCACCTGTTTTGAATTTCCTGCATATAGACTTTCATAATGTGCTTACGTGGACATTTCTATTTCCATTGTTCACTATCAATATTTGAGTACTTTATTTATTACGTTTTTACGTATTTATTCATTTTTCTTTATTTATTCATTTATATATTTTGATTAGTGCTACACTCTTTTTGTTTCCACATTGTTGCAATTTGTCTACTTGGTGTGTCAGCAGTTTACCCTTAAGGCAGCGCGGAATTATTCTGTATACCAGCGGTGATATACTGGACAGGTGGAGAGAGCATTGACTCTGATGCCGCGTACACGCGATCATTTTTCAGCATGAAAAAAAAACGTTGTTTTTCAGCATGTCCCAAAAAACGACGTTTTCCCAACTTCGTCATTAAAAAGAATGTTGCCCACACACCATCATTTTTAAAGAATGATGAACAAAGCGCGGTGACTTACAACACGTACGACGGCACTATAAAGGGGAAGTTCCATTCGCCTTTGGGTGCGTTAGCTGATTCCTTGTTAGTAAAAGACGATTCGCGCTTTTCTGTCTGTTACAGCGTGATGAATGTGCTTACTCCATTATGAACGGTAGTTTTACCAGAACGCGCGCCCCCATCTCATAACTTTCTTCTGAGCATGCGCGAGTTTAAAACATTGTTTTAGCCCACACACGATCATTTTTTACAACCCAAAAAACGACATAGTTTAAAACGACGTTAAAAAATGCAGCATGTTCGAATTTTTATTTTTTTGTTGTTTTTCAGAACCTGAAAAATTATGTTTAGCCCACGTGGCATGAGTGTCCCTCCTAAATGCACAAATTACCTTATTGGCTTATACAACATCCAGAGAGTTTACTAGGGTTTGTTCATGTTTGTAATCTACAAGTTCATGAGCGTGGCTCAAGTAAAGGTACCCAATGGCTAAGGTGAGTGACCCTGCCTAGCATTGCCTAGAAGAACCCACCCCAGGGTAGGCCTCTCATGTGACCCTTGCTTGGTCACCTGATTAGGAGGGAAACATGGAGGACATGATGACTACCTTGCCCCACAAACAGACTAATGACCTTATCTGAGCCTGGTCTAAGTCGCATGCCTATACTTGAAGGCTTGCTTTTATAGACAAAGGGTACAGCTTTTTGACATGTCAAGAATTTATTAATGCAAACTTTGCAAAGTTATTGAAAGGTCTCCTTGACAACCAGGAATCTAGCAGTTTCAGAAAAGGGTCACCAGTAGCATCCTCCCTATTTCTTACAGGGCAGGTTTTCTTTACAGAATGCCGTAGGAGCTGTACATTGCTATGCACGGTATACATTTACATGAGTGGCAAGGAACAGTCCATTCACCTCAAATCTACACCTAAAGCTACATGAAAGACATTAAACTTGCATAAGATATACAGGTTCTACCATAATGCTTATTTAAATATTCCCTAGTGCGAATATGACAGGCTCTCATAGAGGAATGTGAAGTGTTTGTGAGGACAAGGCTGCAGAGTAACTGCACAGATTCCAAGCAACCAGGCATTTCTAAAGATCGTGTGACAAGATCACATTATTTTTTAGTTTGTCTAAACACGCAGTGTTCATGTACATTCAGGTATTCTCAGGATAGCGTCTATATGGCTTAAGATAATTTAATAAGCTTTGCCACAAACGGAATGTTATGGGGCTCGTGCTAACTTCACTCTTTCATTGCTGACTGCTTTTCCAGCATCAACAGATTAAATAATTACAGCTATCTGCTGACGGCAGAGTTTAAAAATGAATTGTTTTATAATAGCTTTGAATATAAAACATTTTATAAAGACATATCGTGTTCTAATCACATAGTCATCAAGAGGCTAAACGGAATGCAATCTTATAGTGATCTTGAACTCAAAATGTGAACATGTTATAGGAAGCATCTAGGAATTTTAATTGTGCCTAAAGCAGTAGTAAACTGCTGGCTTTTTTTTTAAAAGAACCTGCAAGACAATGTGATAATGTGCTAGTATGCATTGCACCTGTGCATGCATGTCACTAGTTTTGCACACAGGACTGGGACCAGCCAGTGGCAGAACTACCAGGGTCGCAGAGGTTGGCGCTTGTCACCGGGCCCTGGTGTTCTGCCACTGTGGGGGCCCCCAGGCAGTGTTGTGAACAGCCCATTACTTTAGATGTAGACAGAAATGCTGGATGAGCACTGTCAATAGCAGGGGCAGGACAGCAAGAAGAAGTTGGGAACCCTCGCAATGGTGGAACACAAGGGCCTGGTCGCAAGTGTGACCTTTGTAACCTTGGTAGTTTAGCCACTAATTTGGACCCTTATATGGAGTTCCCTGGGGTGCTAGTGACATATCTCTTGCTTTCTGACACCATGGGGGGGAGGAACCCAAGACGGCAGGAAGTGGATCCACTGCAGAACATGTGAAAGGGTTTTACTACAGGACCATAATATAGGGATCAGTGGGAAGCACTCCAGTCCCAGGGAGAAGGGCCATGGTACTGACGGAAAAGGGCCTTAGGACCGATAGGAGGGGTCAGGTAGGTCCTTCACTGGGGTCCTAAAGGTACTAGTTACGCCTCTGGGTCCACCCATGCATCTCTGTTAGGGCAGGTGCATGCTGATGTGCACATCTCATGGCATTTGTGTGGACCCGCATAAAGGCTTACTGCTGACAGACTGGCCAAATAGGCTATTTAAAGCTTGGCCCTGCCAGGCCTGATGCACACAATCATTTTTCAGCATGAAAAAAACGTTGTTTTTCAGCATGTCCAAAAAATTGTTGTTTTTCAAAACCTGAAAAATTATGTGTAGCCCACACACGATCATTTTAAATGAAGTTTTTGAAAAACAACGTTTTTTTCATGCTGAAAAATGATCGTGTGTACCCGGCATTAGTGCTGAAAAGTCTTCATCAGTTTATCTTCATTCTGTGATCCTGAAACCTGAGTCTGTTTGACTCCTGTTGTAGATAGATTGGAGAAAATATCGCGCTGCTTTAGGTAAATAATGTGAGCCGCTAAACACAGCTAATAGAAAACAATAAGCAAAAAATAATGTGGATAAAAAAATGTGTAGCGCTAAGTAAATAGAATATAAATAAATATATCTATGTGCTAAAAAATTGTATGTGATTAGAAAATGTGATCATAGAAAGAATATTTTGTGAAAAAATAACCAACTATACACAATAAAAAAGAAAAAATGCCCAATAACCAGTGAACAAAATTAAATAGTCACTAGTATAAGAAATGAAATGTCCTGAACAAAAAAAAAAAAAAAAAAATTGCAATCGATGTCCAAATCCAAAAGCTATAAGTGTTCAATATAAACAAGTGATGTCCTCTATGCGCACTCTTGTGTGGTGATATAAAAAAGGAAGAAGACCTTCACCAAATAAAGCATGGAGGCTTACCAGATCAAGTGGACTCTGCCAGCTATACAGACTGGAGAGTCACATAAGCTTTGGATCGTCCAGCGTGGATCGAAGCCTCATAGAACTGCCGGTGACAGGGATGTACGTCAGTATAGTAATCCGGGAGGGGGACTTCAGTTATCCAGGGCTTGATGCTCAGTAGGTATACGTTGAGAATGGTGTGCAGGAGAAAAGAAGGAGCAATAGTGTGATACCGTCACGGTATTAAAAGATTTAATAAGTAATGAACTTACATGGATCAGGATAAAAAAAGCGCGCTTGCAGTCATAATGTGGCGACAGTAGAATCTTCCCTGACGCGTTTCGTGTACAAACACGTTGTCAAAGGGATCGTGTGTACCCGGCATTAGTGCTGAAAAGTCTTCATCAGTTTATCTTCATTCTGTGATCCTGAAACCTGAGTCTGTTTGACTCCTGTTAATGACCTAGAATGTCCTTGACCTGTCTGCTCATCTGAATCACACTATCCTGATATTCCAGTCTATATGAAGACATCATTTTAAATTTCCAATGCCATCACCATAGCATTAAAACACTCATACCACCCCTTTGTCTCTACACTGCCTGTTCTGGAGAAGAAAGAGAGGCCATCTTCGTCATCTAAAGCTAGAAATATTAAAGACACCCAGAACATTAATGTGCAAACAGCGATTTTATGAATATTGGTATTTGCATAAGCATATGCATGTTCCAGTATAATTTAAAGTGACAAGATCGTACTTGCTGAGGTTAAGGGTAATCAGGCCCCAGACATTGCATTGGGATGGGAGATGTTATCCAGGTCTGTGAAGGTTCTCGTTTATCCAGGTCATGGTACCGTATATCTAGTAGTAGTCAATCACATATAACTGGACATTTTCTGTACTATTGAAGACATTTCGAAATCTTGTCTTGACAGGACCATAGCCCAACATTTATATCCACACAGGTAGCACCAACACTTTGAGCCAATTACTGTGGAAGGACAGGTGCTATAGTCCAAGAAGAGGCTGAGGAACGTGAAAGCCTTCTGGATACCAAGGTTGGGATTATGTAACCAGTACGTGTAACTAGTACAGTTTCTGCAATTTTCACACCTTCCTTCCCGTTTTTGGACAATAACTTCTGCCTTTCCATGTTGATTGGATTAAGGTGTCAGTGCTACCTGTTTAGCACAGCTGCATTGAATCAGATGCAGATGCTTTTAAGCCACCAATATTCAGATTTTTCAGTCAAGGGATGTTAGGTGGGAGGCTATTGACACTCACTAAGTGTATTTCATCCAGTTTCATGGCACCATGGTACATTTTACACCATAAAAAAGGGTGTAACATGAAACATTCCTGTGAAAGTTGGAATTGACATTATTTATATATATGTATAAAAATGCGGTGTGCATTTGTATTCAGCCCCCCTGAGTCAATACTTTGTAGAACTACCTTTCTCTGCAATTACAGGTACAAGTCTTTTTGGGTATGTCTTTGCAAATCTAGAGTGACATTTTTGCCCATTCTTCTTTGCAAGATAGCTCAAGCTCTGTCAGATTGTATGGAGAACATCTGTGAACAGCAATTTTCAAGTCTTGCCACAGATTCTTAATTGGATTGGGTCATTCTAAAACATGAATATACTTTGATCTAAACCATTCCATTGTAGCTCTGGCTGTATGATTAGGTTCCTTGTCCTGCTTGAAGGTGAACCTCTGCCCCAGTCTCAAGTCTTTTGTAGACGCTAACAGGTTTTCTTCTAAGATTGCCCTTAGATCTTCCCATCAACTCTGACTAATAGTTGTCCTGTGGACAGATTCTCCCACCTGAGCTGTGGATCTCTGCAGCTCCTCCAGAGTTATCATGGGCTGCTTCTCTGAATAATGCTCTCCTTGCCCGGCCTGCAAGTTTAGGTGGATGGCCATGTCTTGGTAGGTTTGCAGTTGTGCCATACTCTTTCCATTTTCGGATGATGGATTGTTCAGTGCTCCATGAGATGTTCAAAGCTTGGGATATTTTTTTTTTATAACCTAACCCTGCTTTAAACTTCTCCACAACTTCCTGACCTGCCTGGTGTGTTCCCAGTCCTTCAAGAGGCTGTTTGCACACTGAGGTTCTCTTTAAAACCTCTGAGGGCTTCGCAGAACAGCTGTATTTATACTGTATTTACACAGGTAAACTCTATTTACTATTACTAATTAGGTGACTTCTGAAGGTAATTGGTTACACTAGACTTTAGCTTGGGATATCAGAGTAAAGGAGGCTGAATATTAATGCCCATCACACTTTTCAGATATTTATTTGTAAAAAAAAAAAAAAAAAATTGAAAACCATTTATTATTTTCCTTCCACTTCATAATTATGTGCCACTTTGTGTTGGTCTATCACATTAAATCCCCAAAAAATACATTTACATTTTTGGTTGTAACATGACAAAACATGGAAAATGTCAAGGGGTATGAATACTTTTTAAAGGCACTGTTACCTTATTTATATAGAAATTTATATAGAAGGGAAACAACACAATAAGCCATTGAGCTGTGAGATTAGATTGTAAACTCTGGAGTCAATGAACCTATGTTCATTCCCCAGAGTTTACAATCTAAAGTCACTGCCACAGTCATACATATAGGCTTACATTTTTGCTTTTTATCTGAAGTTTTCAGTGTTTAGAAAGCAATCTGGTGACTCCAGAGGATGCCTATGCAAAAACAAGGAGAACAAATAAATTCCAAAGTAATTTTGTCCCTGTCTAGATCGCAGGTGTCAAACACAAGCCCTGCGGGCCGAATCCAGCCCTCCAGGCCATTTCATGTGGACCTTGCGTCTCTCCTGATGGAGTCATACCTCCCAACATTTTAAAAATCCACAGCAGTTGTTGAGAGGGGGGGGGGTTGAAGTTGTTTAGCGGGGGGGAATTGAAGTTGTTGAGCGAGGGGGGTGCCTTTCTCCTGTGCGGGAAGATGCTGTTTGTGCGGGACAGTCCCGCAGAATACATGCGTATTGGGAGGTATGGGTGTAGGGGCACTTGACATTTAATGTAAAGGGGAGGGGATGCGCTGGACATCTAATCTTACAGATACAACTGGCCCTTTTGAGGGAAATCATAATGCGGATACAGTCCACGATGAAATTGAGTTTGACACCCCTAGACTTTAAATCACAGGGTGAAAACTGAGGAAAACACTGCCGAGAATCACGACAAGGAAAATAGAAAGCAGGTTCTCTATTTTTCTCGTCAAGATTCTGGACAGTTTTCTTGATGAGAAACCTGAAAGCCTCATACACACGCATAGCTTTTTGCTGGTTGTTGCTGAGAAAACCGTGCGTGTGTACGAGGCTTCAGTCTGTAGGGTTCAATATTGAGTTGGCCTACCCACAAGGTATTCTTCCAGAAGCACATTTATGAGGTCAGGCACTGATATTGAACGAGAACACCTGGCTCTCAGTCTCCACTCTAATTCATCCCAAAGATGTTCTATCGGATTGAAGTCAGGACCCAGGACTGCTTCAGGCCAGTCAAGTTCCTCCAGCCCAAACTCGCTCACCCATGTCTGTATGGACCTTGCTTTCTGCACTGGTAAACAGTCATGTTGGAACAGGAAGGAGCTATCCCCAAACTGTTCCAACAAAGTTGGGAGCATGAAATTGTCCAAAATGTCTTGGTATGCTGATGCCTTAAGAGTTCCCTTCACTGGAACTAATGCTGCGTACACACGATCACTTTTTGTGATGAAAAAAAAACAACGTTTTCAAAAACGTCATTTAAAATGACCGTGTGTGGGCAAAACGTTGTTTTATGTCTTAAAAAAAACGACCAAAAAAAATTTCGAACATGCTTGAATTTTTTGTGTCGTTTTTCAAAACGTAATTTTTTGTGTCATAAAAAGTGATGGTGTGTGGGCAAAACGATGTTGAAAACGACGTTTTTAAACCCGCATATGCTCAGAAGCAAGTTATGAGACGGAGCTTCAATGGAACAGAGTGCCGTAGAACGTGGTGTACGTCACCACGCTTTGCTAGAGCATTTTGGAAAAACAATGGTGTGTATGCAACGTTGTTTTGGAAAATGAAGTTTGAAAAACGTTGTTTTGTTTCATCACATAAAACGTCGTTTTTTTTTCATCACAAAAAGTGATCGTGTGTACGCGGCATAAGAAGCCAAGCCAAACCTCTGAAAAACAACCCAGCACCATAATCCCTCCCCCACCAAATGAATGGGACCAGTGCACAAAACAAGGTCCATAAGGACATGGATGAGAGAGTTTGGAGTGGAGGAACTTGACTGGACTGATCTCAACACCTGTGAGCCAGGCCTTCTTGTCCACATTAGTGCCTAACCTCACAAATGCTCTTCTTGAGGAATGGTCAAACATTCCCATAGACACTCCTAAACCTTGTGGACAGCCTTCCCAGAAGAGTTGAAGCTGTTATTGCTGCAAATTGTGGGCCAACCCAATACTGAACTCTACGGACTAAGACAGGGATGCCATTAAAGTTCATGTGCATGTAAAGGCAGGTGTCCCAATACTTTTGGCAATATAGTGTACCTTTTCAGTTGTTGTCAATGGAAGCTCACATGGATTAGATGAATATGCATGTGAATATGCGTGTGCTAGATCATATATTGAATTGACAGTTTTTTTTTTTTCTGCATTCTATATTTTACTTTTCCCTGGTCTAGCCCATTTCTGAAATTAATAGAGATTACACGATAACCACATACCTCAGCCTTAAATGCTATAAAAACATATAAATAACAAAAAGGTCATTGTTACATTCTAGTGCTTACATAACACAATTTCATTTTTCACTGTGCATTGTTTATATTCGTAGAAATGTTAGCTCTTGGAGTATATTAAATTACCTCAAGATAAACTGCCACATAAAATTCCTCCAAGCCATGCTTAGTTTGGCACCCGCTTCACCTGGCACACGCACCACAAACCTCAGCCGAGAAGGCCACTACAATGCGCCAGATAAAATTGTAATGTTGTCGAAACATTTTAATTAAAGACTTCAATGGCGTGGAAGACCCTGGCGCTTACCAGTTCATTCAAAATGAAAACGATTCAGCATTCATTAAGCAGAGGCTGTGCGACCTGAAAAGTTCATATATTAAGAGGGAAAAAAGCCATTATTTAATGTACCTGAGGCGGTGGCAGCAATGTATGCTTCATTCTTAGTTGAATCGCACTGCCAGAAATGTCTGGTCTGCTGCCAATGCTCTTTAATTATGAAATGATGTATTCATCTTTTTTTGTTGGCAGCGGGTACATGACCTCGAGGTGAAGAGAAAATATATATAAATAATGTAACATTTTAAGTGTGTCCTAAGTAGCATTTTCTGTCTTTTTTCAACCCACATTCCATATGAAGCAGGGAACGTCTTAACTAAATTTGGCAATAAACAGTGGCTGTTCCTTTGATCAGACCCACAAAAGGTCTATTCTCCAGTCCCCCGCAGCACAATGGAAGGCATGTTGTACAAGCTACCTATAGGCGGTCTTCTCCAGAATCACACTTGTTCTTGCAAAATGCTGTAAGCCATGAGCTGACGCTACCAATATCAACAGTATACAGCAGTGGCCAAAAGTTTTGAAAATGACACAAATATTAATCTGCTGCATATACAGTGAAACCTTGGATTGTAATGTGAGTAATGCAGTTAACGAGCGTTTCGCAATACGAGCATTTTTTTTTTTTAATCCTGACTTTAATCCTGATGTTTCGCAAAATTAGCAGGATTCAAGCCAAATCGGTTTGCAATACTGCATTTGGCCAGAGATGCAGGGCGCCGGAGTCGAGCAGAGCCGAGCGGGACCTGATCGGAGCCATTTGGATATACTGTGAAATACTCTGTTCCTGAGCCTTTCCAAAGTTTTCCGAGTTCAGCCGATCTGAGTATTTCCGAAGCTCTCCAGCGCCCCCCCCCCCACCTCTGGTCACATGCGGTATTGAAGTCAATGCGAAACTAATTATTTTAGTTTCTATTGACTTCTATGGGGAACCTCGCTTTTGCAAGTGCTTTGGATTATGAGCATTCTCCTGGAATGGATTATGCACATAATCCAAGGTTCCACTGTACTCCAGAATATTATGAAGAGTGATCAGATGAATTGCAAGTTATTGGAAAGTCCCTCTTTGTCATGAAAATAACTTAATCCCCTTAAAAAAAAATCTACTGCATTTGTGAAGAAGGCTTGAGGGCACCCAAGAAAGTCCAGCAAGGACCGTCTTCTACAGTTGATTTAGCTGCGGGATCGGGGGCACCACCAGTGCAGAGCTTGCTCAAGACTTGTGGCAATCAGGTGTGGGTGAAGACTTTTGGAGGCCTGGTCAAAAAGGGCAGCAAAGAAGCCACTTCTCTCCAGGAAAAACATCAGGGACAGACTGATATTCTGCAAAAGGTATAGGGTTTTGACTGCTGAGGACGGTAGTAAAGTCATATTCTCTGATGAATCCCCTTTCCGAATAGTTTGGGGCATCTGGAAAAAACCTTGTCGGGAGAAGAAAAGGTGAGCGTTAGCAATAGCATCAGTCCTGTGTCATGCCAACAGTAAAGCATCCTGAGACCATTCATGTGTGGGATAGCTTCTCAGCCAATGGAATGGGCTAACTCACAATTTTGCCATGAATAAAGAGTGGTACAAAAAACATCCTCCGAGAGCAACTTCTCCCAACCATCCAAGAACAGTTTGGTGATGAACGATGCCTTTTCCAGCATGATGGAGCACCTCACCATAAGGCTAACGTGATAACTAAGTCCCCTTTCACACTGGGGCGGGGGAGGCGTCAGCAGGAAAGCGCCGCTATTTTTAGCGGTGCTTTACCGTCAATTTCGCTGCACTAGCGGCTGAGAAAGGGTTAAAATCCACCACAAAGCACCTCTGCAGAGGCGCATTGCCGGCGGTATAGCCGCGGTGTCCCGCTGATTTCAATAGGCAGGAGTGGTATACACACACAGGACTTTTTTTTACTGTCCTGCTAGCGCACCGTTCCAGTGTGAAAGCCCTCTAGGCTTTCACACTGCAAACACAGCAGCGGCTGTTTAGGGTCGGTTTGCAGGTGGTATTTTTAGCGCAATAACGCCTGCAAACTGCTCCAGTGTGAAAGGGGTCTAAGTGGCTTGGGGGACTAAACATTGAAATTTTGTAATTATACTTCATTACACCAGAGTAACATCTGACAAAAAGATCTAAAAACACTGAAGCAGCAGACTTTGTGAAAAGTATTATTTGTGTCATTCTCAATACTTTTGGCCACGACGGTACTTTCAATATTAGTAAAACAAAAAAACATCTATGAAGCCAGGTATTTTTATCCTGTATTGACCCGGTCTTTGGCGCCGAGGCCACCCACGACG
This sequence comes from Rana kukunoris, assembly GCA_029574335.1. Classification (NCBI taxonomy): domain Eukaryota; kingdom Metazoa; phylum Chordata; class Amphibia; order Anura; family Ranidae; genus Rana; species Rana kukunoris. Next base: position 87,695,162 of record CM056049.1, on the reverse strand, counting down.
AGTGGTTATCACCCAAAATTTTGGGTCACATGAGCAGGGCTGCCATTAGAATTCATGGGACCCTGTACAGCATACTTGACAAGGACCCCTTGAACACCAAGTGGACAATAATGAGGCAGTACACCGAACACGCTATAGTGAATTATGGGTATTGCAAAATTGTGCAACAATGGGAGTGGCTTAAAACTAGAGTAGGTGTCAGAAGTATATAACATACAGAGTGTAAATGTCAAAAGTATGTAACATACAGAGTGCAGGTGTCAGAAGTAGGGTTGTCCTGATACCAATACTAGTATCGGTATCGGGACCGATACTGAGTATTTGCGCGAGTACTTGTACTCGCGCAAATACTCCCGATGCCTGAATAGAATACTTTTTTTTTGAGTGCGGGTGGAGAGGGGGTGGAGTGCGGGTGGAGAGGGGGCAGAGAGCGGAGCAGAGCAGTCCTCGTATGGGGGAGAGGAGAGCTGCTGCCGCCTTAGACAAAAACAAGTCAATCCCCCCCCTCCTCCCGTCGGATGGGTGATCTGTCTATCAAAGTGCCCGGGCAAGGGGGAGGGGCTATACTTGTCGGCGCGGCGGGGAAACACAGCTATTCAAATGCAAATGACAGCTGTTGTGTTCCCCCAGTGCATAGTAAGTAGATGTCAGCAGCGGCGGAAGGAGGGGGGGGCTGAACAGAGGTACATGGCTGAACTTAGAGGGACATGGCTGAACTTAGAGGGACATGGCTGAACAGAGGGACATGGCTGAACAGAGGGACATGGCTGAACTTAGAGGGACATGGCTGAACTTAGAGGGACATGGCTGAACTTAGAGGGACATGGCTGAACAGAGGGACATGGCTGAACTTAGAGGGACATGGCTGAACAGAGGGACATGAATGAATGAATGAATGAATGAATGAATGAATGAATGAATGAATGAATGAATGAGAACTTATATAGCGCGGCACATGCGAACTGAATCGCCTCTGGGCGCTTGTTGTTCCTGTCTCCTTTGATATCAAAAGAGAAAAGTCTTGACCTTTTTCCTAAATGCTAGGTGGTTCTCCTCCAACCGAATGCTGGTTGGTAAAGCGTTCCATAGTCTGGGACCTTGGATCGCAAATCTTCTTTCTCCTTTGGACTTGAAGTTGGCTTTCGGAACCTGGAGCAGGTTCTGATTCGTGGATCGCAAAAACGCGATTTGGATTATGCGCTTTTATTAATTCGCATAAGTAAAGGGGGGCATTCTCATGGACACATCTATGCGTAAGACAGAGGGCTTTAAAAGCGATTCTGTCTTTAACTGGCAGCCAATGAAGGGCTCTCAGTGAAGGTGAGATTGATTCCCAGGGTTTTTTCCCAGTCACAAGTCTGGCGGCCGTATTCTGAACGACTTGCAGACGAGCGATTTGGTATTTGGGGAGACCGAGGTAAAGGGCATTTGCATAATCCAACCTGGAGTTTACAATAGCTCCCACCACGACCGCTAGATCTTCTTTAGGGATGAACGGAGTGAGTCTGCGTAGTAGGCGCAGTAGATGGTGAGATCCGCTGACCACTGACCCTATTTGTGCGTCCATTGTCATAAAGGAGTCAAAAATGACCCCTAGGCTTTTGACTTTGGCGCTAGGGGTGATGAGCTTGCCCAAAATAGGTGGGGGAGACCACGCTGTTGAGGGTTGATTCCTTCGCTTGGCGTGAAACAGAAGAAGTTCTGTTTTCGCTCCATTGAGTTTAAGATAACTCTTTGTCATCCAGTCCTCTATCAAAGAGAGACATGTCTCTAGATTGAGGTGGTGATCCTGTCTATTGCAGATGCGGAAATACAGTTGCGTGTCATCTGCATAAGAGTGATAAAGCAGATTTTGGCTGCTAATAATCTCAAAAAGAGGACGAAGGTAGATGTTGAATAGCACTGGTGACAGAGGCGATCCTTGAGGGACTCCGCATGTTACTGTGCGTTTTTCAGACGTAAAAGGTCCTAGCTTCACTGTTTGCGATCGGTTTTCCAAAAAAGAGGAGAACCAAGATAAATCGCCTTCTGCGACCCTGGCTACTTCAGAAAGCCGAGTCAGTAACAGATTGTGGTCTACAGTGTCAAAAGCTGCACTTAGGTCCAACAGAACCAGGAGACAAGATTCTCCTTCGTCTGCGGCCTTGAGAACATCGTCCCATACTTTCAGTAATGCTGTTTCCGTCCCATGTCCGGGACGGAAGCCTGATTGCAATGGGTCAAGTAGCTTGTAGGTATCTAGATGCAGTTGCAGCTGTTGTACCACTACTTTTTCCATTATCTTAGAGAATACGTTGAGGCTTGTTATGGGACGGCGGTGGAGTGGGTCCTTGGGGTCCAGGGAGGGTTTCTTCAGGATGGGTTGGATTACACCCTCTTTCAACTGTGAGGGCACTATGCCTTCCAAGAAAGACTGGTTGATAAGCTGCGTGATGGGAGGAGCCAGGATGTCGGCGCATTCCTTCAGCAGTTTTGTGGGGATAATGTCATTTGGCGCTGCGCCATTGCGCAGAGTACAAATGACATTCTTAGTGGACTCGATGGAGATGGGTTCCAGGGTGAACTTTCCTGATATCGGAGAATTACTATGGGTGCTGTGTGAGAGGCTACAGGGGGGGCTGAGGGGAGAAAAATTTTGCTGAATGCTTTCACGGATTGCCTCGATTTTATTAACAAAATAATCCGATAGCTCATTGCAAAATTCTTGTGTGTCCGAACTGGGGGCTTCAATGCATCCTGGTTTCATGGTCTGGGTGACCATCTTGAAGAGTTCGCGGGGGCGGTTTTGGGCATCGTTGATAGCCTCCGAAAAATAATTCTTCTTGGCTTGGAAAATTCCTTTGTGGTATTTTCTTGTTGTCGCCTTGTAGATGGATAGGTTTAGCTCAGAAGAACATCTTTTCCAGGCAGATTCTGCCCTTCTGCGTTCTTGCTTCAGTAACGACAGCTGGTTGTTAAACCAGCTGCGGTTGTTTTTCCGAATGCGGGTTATTCGTTTCGGCGCTACCAAGTCGGCTGACTGTAGCATGGCCGAGTTTATGGCTTTCAATGTTTCAACGGCCGTTTGATGCGGCTGGGTTGTTTCTATTTTTTTCCTTAAAGTCGTTTTGAAGAGTTCCGAGTGGAGCTTCTTCTGACATCTAGTCCAGTGTGTTGCCACTGGATTCGATGTTTTTGTTGCGGGGGGGATGGTGGAAATACTGAATATAATTGCCTGGTGGTCTGTCCATGGCAATTTTTCATTTTCCCTAATTTTTATTTCCAGAGCTTGTCTGAAAATAAGATCAAGTGTGTGACCTGAAGCATGTGTAGGCCCACATACTAGTTGCTGCAATCCTAATCCTTCCAGGTGGTCGATACAGGCGTCGGCAATGGGGTCTTGTGACATGGCTGAACAGAGGGACATGGCTGAACTTAGAGGGACATGGCTGAACTTAGAGGGACATGGCTGAACTTAGAGGGACCATGGCTGAACTTAGAGGGACCATGGCTGAACTTAGAGGGACATGGCTGAACAGAGGGACATGGCTGAACTTAGAGGGACATGGCTGAACTTAGAGGGACCATGGCTGAACTTAGAGGGACCATGGCTGAACTTAGAGGGACCATGGCTGAACTTAGGGGGACATGGCTAATCAGAGGGACATGGCTAATCAGAGGGACATGGCTAATCAGAGGGACATGGCTGAACTTTGGGATGTGGCTGAACAGAGGGACATGGCTAATCAGAGGGACATGGCTGAACTTTGGGACATGGCTGCATTTGGGGACACAAGGCTGCATTTGGGGACACAAGGCTGCATTTGGGGACACGTGGCTGCATTTAAAAAAAAGTATCGGTATTCGGTATCGGTGAGTACATGAAAAAAAGTATCGGTATATGTACCCGTTTCTAAAAAAGTGGTATCAGGACAACCCTAGTCAGAAGTATGTAACATACAGAGTGCAGGTGTCAGAAGTATGTAACATACAGAGAACAGGCGTCGGGGATATGCAACATACAGAGTGCAGAGGACAGGAGTGACTGTCAGGAACCAAGTCACTTAATATCGCCACCTCCACTCCATCTGTTTCTGAAAGAAAAAAAAAGTCCCTTTTCTGTCCAGGGCCCTCCTGAGGAAATAATGGGGCCCAGGGAACTTTAGTATAAATGTTAGAAGCTATGATTACTCTGCCAGCACCCCATAGAAAAAAAAGTTCCCTCTCTGACCTGGGCCCCCCTACTGGACTAATGGGATTTGTGCCCAGTTCAGGAGGGCTGGCTCTACCCCTATATTGGCAGCCCTGCAAATATGGTCCTTTTGCATGGACGGCAGACACTACCATCCCTCTGAAAAGTCTTTCACACTGGATTGCTTTTTCAGAAGGGGTTTAGAGCAGGTTTATAGGTGTTCAGGGGGTGATATTGCGGCCAGACACTGTTTTAATTCCAAGGAGAATTTACTTTTAAACGCTGTGCTGTAACTCCGTGCAATTGTGTGCCAAGCATGATTAGAATGGGTAAGCTTTGCAAGCAGTACTGCTAACCAATGTCAACATGCTGAGTTAAAATTGCCATGATGCATCGTGGGCGTAGCAGTGTGGGAAAAGTGGCTGGATTCACACTTCATGTGCTGCGTTTAGTATTCGTTGACGCACATTAAGTGGAATTGAGATCGGTATTTTTAATGCATTGTGTTGGGTTCATGTGTGTTTTTTCACAGCAGAATCCATCATTTTTTATTGTGTCTACCTTAACACATGCTGCACCGCACATAGGGCGTTGCTCTGCTTTTATATGCAGCATGTTACCCAGCACACGCCAATGAAACTTGAATTTATGGATACAATGAATTTCAACTTGTCATTGCATTGGGCCTGCAATAAGCAACACAACCCAACAGACAAAGGGTGAAAATTACTCCAAAAGTACAGTAATTCAGTACCTTAGGACATGTGCACATATATATTCAGTACTATATAGCTTTGTATCTATTTTTTTTACTGTCTAAAAGGAAAAATGAACACAAAACACAGTGTAGGTTTTCTTTTGCAGCCTGCTTGTTCTAAAAAAAAATATAGGGGTCTTTTTAACCTCTTGCTGACCATATGACGCATATGAGCAGCAGCAGGGAGGGTACGATTTCACATTCACACATCCCACGTATGAATCCATTGCGGCCTATTTTTCTGTTCTGATAGTATGCTCGTTGCGTTCTTCCAGCACAGTGACCAAGCTCAGAGCTCATACAGAACAGGGTTCTATTCTTTTTGAGAGTCTATAATTTGGTTAACTTCAAAACCACCCCCAGGCAAGGCTTCGTCTTGTGCCCAAGTACAGCAAGTTACTGGGGTTGCATAAGCTCAGTTTAATGACATTATATTGAGAGCATTGTGCATGCAAATATTCTGTTTCCCTAATACGTACTTAACTTATTGATGTATTTGTTATTTGAGAACAGAATGGTCTTGTCACTTACTTCCAGGAATTCCTCGATGTTCTGCCATTTTGGCAGCCTACCAGGAGACCAAAAGGACAATTTAGATCTCAACAGGAATGACTCTATATTAATGCACGTCATCATTCAGACACTACTCACTGGGCACATTCTCTACCTTAAAGGAAACATGTGCTGAGAGAAATACATAGGTTCCCATTGCGGATCTCTCCTTCTAAAATTGCTAGCTGTCTGGCCACTTAAAGGAGAGGTTCACCCTCCAAACAAATTTCAGGCATGCCATGGAGCCCACCCACCCGACCGGCAGTATCCCGTACGCCCAGTCACGCGGGATCACCGGGGGTGAAGAGAGCCTGTAAAAAGGTATGTATAGAAAAAAAAAACCCTGGCATACTGCCGGTCGGGTGGGTGGGCTCCATGGCATGCCTGAAATTTGTTTGGAGGGTGAACCTCCCCTTTAAGGACCAAGCCTCTTTCTGTTGTTTACAAGTTTTGTTTGATAGAAAATCTCTTAGAACCCCCAAACATTCTAAAAAAAAATTCTAACACCCTAGAGAATAAAATGGCGGTCGTTGCAATACTTTATGTCACACCGTATTTGCCCAGCAGTCTTACAAGCGCTCTTTTTTTGGGAAAAAAATACACTTTTTTGAATTTTAAAATAAGACAACATTAGCCCAATTTTTTTTATATATATATTGTGAAAGATAATGTTACGCCAAGTAAATTGATACCCAACATGTCACGCTTCAAAATTGCGCTAGCTTGTGGAATGGCGACAAACTTTTACTCAAAAATCTCCATAGGCGACATTTAAAAATTTTTACAGGTTGCATTTTTTGAGTTATAGAGGAAGTCTAGGGCTATAATTATTGCTCTCACTCTACCGATCGCGGCGCTACATCACATGTGTGGCTTGAACACCGTTTTCATATGTGGGTGCTGCTCACGTATGCGTTCACTTCTGCACGCCCAGAGGCGATTCAGTTCGCATGTGCAGCGCTATATACGTTTTTCACTCACTCACGCGAGCTTGGCGGGAGGGGACGCATTTAAAAAAAATCTTATTTATTTTACCTTTTATTTTTTACAACATCCCTTGTAATAGAAAAAAGCATGACAGGTTCTTTTTAAATATGAGATCTGGGGTCAAAAAGACTGGGGTCATATTTACACAAAAATGCAATAAAAAATTAAAAATAATAATTTGTCATTTGAAAAAAAAATGGCCCTGGAGCTATGGGCGGAAGTGACGTTTTGACGTCGCTTCCATTCTGCTACGGTATGAAGACGGGTGGGGGCCACCTTCCCCTCCCTCGGCTCCTAGGGGGGCCCCTCTCCCGCCGCTGATAACGGTGATCTCTTGGCGAATCCACTGCAGAGACCACCATGATCAGAAACCAGACCGCTGGCTGAAGAGATGGATACCTGGGTTATGGCAGCTAGCTGCTGCCATAACAGGGATATCTCTTTTCAAACAGCCAACGTATATAGCTGTGCCGGGGTTCGTTAGTGGTTAAATTCATAATTCCCCCATTGCTGACTTTGAACAAGTATGTAAATAAGGGTTTCTGACTTCACTGGCTGCAAGCTTGTTCCAGGTCAGGAGATCAGAAAATCCTCAGGACTACGGCTGGGTACACACAGGCTGAATACTAACCAGTAACAGCCAGTGTGTAAAGCAGCCTGTCCGACTAAAGATGGTATAATGACTGAAAGCCGACCCGATCAGTGTGTTCTTGCAGGGGGCAGTCCCCCTGTCACAACACAAAGACACAGCGTGGAAAATCACCAAACTATCATTTCATGTTAGTATGGTGATGTCAAATTTTTTTATTGTTCATCCCGCTAGGTTGAACAAAAACAAAACTTTACGTATATAATTAAATTGAGAAATTGCCCGGCAGCAGAACAGTGACAGCCTTAGCAAACCTCTGGCCAGTTTCTATCCACCTGTCAAATTGTTTACCACTTAATGAAAAAACATATTCTATTAAAAAAAACACCTGAAAATTCAGATTTGGGTGCTGTTGTGTTGAGCAAATTGTAAAATAAATATATTGGCACGGATTCACGTACCTCGGCGCATCTTTCTTCCGGCGTAGCGTATCTTCTTTACGATACGCCGGCGCAACGTTGAGAGGCAAGCATGGTATTCACAAAGCAAATGCTCTCAATGTTGCGCCAGGGTAGTGTATAAATATCGGCGTAAGCCGACGTAAGTCAAAGTAGGTGGAAGTGGGCGTGCTATATTAAAATGAAGCGTGACCCCATGCAAATGATGGGCTGAGCTTCAAAAAATGAATTGCGCATGCGTCGTCTCTTGGACGCATCCCAGTGTGCATGCTCACAGTCATGTCGAAATAGCTGCCTAAGATACGTCAATACACTGCCTACGTTGTGAACGTAACCAACGCACAGCCCTATTCACGTAGTACTACGTAAACGACGTAACATACGACGGCTGTTCCCTGGTCCATATCTTTGAATGGGTTGCGCCACCTATATGGGGAATAACTTTACGCCGGACGTAAGCCTTACGCAAACCGCATATCTTTTACGTCTAGCGCATCTACGTTCGTGAATCGGCGTATCTTACTCATTTGCATATTTAACATGGGTAAGCCGAATGCGTTCAGCATAACTATGCGCCCACGATACGCTGACGTAGGCAAGTTACGTCGGGCGGCTGAAGCCTTGCTTTTCGATTTATCTAGCTTTGTGAATCGGCGCAGAGATGCGACGCCGCACATTTGTACTTACGACGGCATATCTTTAGATACGTCGGCGTAAGTCCGTTGTGAATCCGGGTTATTGTGTGCTGGCAGTGTGCGCTGTTGCTGAGACTGTCTGTAAAAATAGTACTGTTTTGTAACACAGTGTACAGTTTTAGGGCATTTCCAAAGCTTAATTTAAAAGCTTTTTGTTTTGTTTTGTTTTTGCATATTACTCTCAAAGCCACATGTATGTTTTATTTTTTTATATATTTTTTTTTTTGTACATGTAGTGCACACCTGAAGCATTGGCGCAGTATGACAGTCAAGGTATCAAAGTAATATTTTCATAAGGAGATGTTGCAATCTCCATACTTCATTGCTACAGTTTTAGTGAAAGTTTTTATTAAGCCTTGGAAATAAGTAATACAATGCCTTGAAAATGTATTCTGTCCCCTTGAAATGTTCCAAATGTTTTCATGTTACAACCAAAAACATAAATGTATTTTATTGGGATTTTATGTGATAGACCAACACAAAGTGGGACATAATTGTGAAGTGGAATAAAAATGATACAGTATCACACAAAAGTGAGTACACTCAATATTTTTGTAAATATTTTATTATATCTTTTCATGTGAAATAAATGAAGAAGTTACACTTTGCTACAGTGAGTGTACAGCTTGTATAACAGTGTAAATGTGCTGTTCCCTCAATATAATTCAACACACAGCCATTGATGTCTAAGCCACTGACAATAAAAGTGAGTACACCCCTAAGTGAAAATGTACAAATTGGGCCCAAAGTGTCAATATTTTGTGTGTCCACCATTATTTTTCAGCACAGTCTATACCCTCTTGGGCATGAAGTTTACCAGAGCTTCACAGGTTGCCACTGGATTCCTCTTCCACTGCTCTATGATGACATCACAATGCTGGTAGATTTTAGAGACCTTGCTCTCCTCCACCTTCCGTTTGAGGATGTCCCAAAGATGCTCCAAAGGGTTTAGGTCTGGAGACATCCTTGGCCAGTCCATCACCTTTACCCTCAGCCAGGGCCGCCATCAGGGGGGTACAGGCAGTACACCTGTAAGGGGCCCGGAGGTCCCCAGGGGCCCAGATGGCAACCCCTCTTTTTGTTTATTTATTTTTTATAAAAAATATAAAAAAATGTAATATATTTTTATTTTATTTTTTATTAAAGGGCCAATTTTTCTTTTTTTAGAGGTCCGGAGCCCCCGGATGACAACCCCCCTTTTTTTATATTTTATTATTTCTTTTTATATATATATATATATTTAATTATTTTTTTAGGGGTCCGGAGGTCCACAGGGGCCCGGAGATCCCCAGGGCCCTGGATGACAACCCCCATTTTTTTTATATTTTCTTATTTCTTTTATATATATATATTTATTTATTTCTTTTATTAAAGGGCCCAGAGGTCCCGGATGGCAACTCCCCTTTTTTGTAGTTTCTTTTAAAAAAAAATAATTTGTATATACAGTATATATATATATATTTTATTATTATTAAAGGGCCCAGAGGTCCCAGGGCCCCCCTTTTTTTCGATATTTAAGCCCCGCTTCTCGATTTCAGGCAGCAGCACCCCCCCCCGGTTCTCTGCTCCAGGGGGCCCATGCCTGAAGCTGTGTAAGGGGCCCCATAATTCCTGATGGCGGCCCTGCCCTCAGCTTCTTTAGCAAGGCAGTGGTTGAGAGGTTGTCTCAGGCCGCGTACACACGATCGGTGCAACCCGATGAGAATGGTCCGATGGACGGTTTTCATCGGTTCCCCTGCTGAAGTGGCCTGATGGTCTGATGTGCGTACACACCATCAGTCCAAAAATTCAATCAGGTCAGAATGCGGTGACGTAGAACACAACGACGTGCTGAAAAAAACGAAGTTCAATGCTTCGAAGCATGCGTCGACTTGATTCTGATTATGCGCGGGTTTTTGGACCAATGTTTTTGCGTACTAACCATCGGTTTGGCCCGATGGTCAGGCGTCCATCAGTCCGATTTTAATGCAAGTTTTAAAACTTTGATCCGACGGTCCGATGGGCCGTACACATGATCGGTTTGGACCGATGAAACTGGCCTTAAGGCCAGTTTCATCGGTCCAAACCGATCGTGTGTACGTGGCCTTAGAGGTGTGTTTGGGGTCATTATCATGTTGGAATACTCCCTGCAACACAGTCTCCAAAGAGAGTGGATGGGAAAATGGATGGAACCAAATACAGGGCAATCTTAGAAAAAAACTGTCTGCAAAAGACTTGAGACTTGGGCAGAGGTTCACCTTCCAGCAGGACAATGACCCTAAACATACAGATAGAGCTACATGGTTTAGATCAAAGCATATTCATGTACTAGAATGGCCCAGTCAAAGTCCAGTCTACCAAAGCTAGTAGAGACATACCCAAAAAGACTTGCAGCAAAAGGTGGTTCTACAAAGTATTGACTCGTGTGCTGAATACAAATGCACGCCACACTTCACACATTTATCTGTAAAGAATTTTGAAAAACATTTATAATTTTCCTTCCACGTCACAATTATTTGCCACTTTGTGTTGGTCTATCTCATAAAATCCCAATAAAATACATTATGTTTTTGTTTGTAACATGAGCAGTGCTTTAAGTGGGCCGAAACGCGGCGGTACTCAGTACCGCCACTTCCAAAAATGGCCCTGGAGAGTACCAGCACCTCTCCGTGCGCTGGACCGTTTCAGCAGACAGATTTGATCGTGTGTACGGCCGAGCCGACGGATTTGGCCACCCGACAGATTTCAAAGCATGCTTTGAAATCTATCGGGTGGGAATCCGCCCGCCCGACATGTCTGCTGGTTAGTACACTTACCAGCAGACATGTCGTCCCGCACCGCCGCCGAATGGATTCCGCGCATGCGCGGAAGTGTTTTACTTCCTGGTGCGGTGACGTGGCGGCGTCAACGTCACCGACACGTCAGCGCGCTCTCTGCTGGCGGGGATTTTGGTTTGCTCGTGTGTACACGCGAGCAAACCAAAATCCCAGCAGACAGATTTGTTCAAATCTGTCGGACGGACAGATTTGAACAAATCTATTGCCTCGTGTGTACGAGGCCAAAGGCTTTGGGTTTGTGTTGATGAGTTTAAGACACATCATTAATCATGTACAGGCCAGTGGCGGCGTGTCCATAAAGTAAACATGGGTGCCACCCCCTCTTTCCTGCAACCTGTCTATCATCATAGTGTAGCATTACCCCCAGTGGAGCTGCTGGATTTTTGGCCGGCGTGTTACCTTGTGGCTTCTCCGAAATTCCTATGGGTGAATGATGCGTATTGCATGTAGTAGAAGTAAAGGAATGTCCAGACAGGTGCTCTTTATTACCCAGCTGGGTAAAAACTGTAAACTTGTGGTGAGGAAAGTAAAGCTGAAGAAGATAGGAGAATAGCAAATTCAGGCGTAATGATAGGTAACAATCCCGCTCCCAAACGTAACACTTCTTATCACCACTACCGCCGGAATGGGTTTTGTGTACCCGAACAGGCCTCTCTCACTGGCCTGGCAGCCGGAATATCACTCGGACAATTGTAGGATAAAGTCTCGGCCACAGACCCTCCTTGGTGAACTTGAACTCGCCACGGACCCCTTTCAATGAGCCTCAGAAAAATACCTCTGCCACAGGTCCCCTCTGGGTTGAATTCTTGGAGATATGCCTCCTTAAATGAGTTACGTCTAGATCTCCTTCAACTTGTCGTCCAAGTACCGACCGACAGGCTATAAATCCCTCTGTGTCTGGCCTCTCAATGGCGCTCCTTAGACTCCCCACAAAACAGCAGTACAGCTTTGGATCTTCAAAGTGGGAACCCAGTCACTCACTGGGTCCCCGTTGCTGTTCAGATGCTCCGGGCCATCAGGGCCCCCTAACCAGGAACACCACGTGGCACGCATGCCCCGGCTAGGTAGGCCACAACGCCGTAGCGCCGTGATGTGGCCACCCTAGAGGTGGGTGCCACACTGGACGAAGAAGACCCAGAACCAATGGCGTCTGCCTCAAAAATACCCCTCCCAGCATGCACAGCTGCTGGGAAAGAGCACCCAAACCTTGACTCCACTGCTGCCACCTGCAGTACCGGGGCTGGAAGAACACCCCAGTACAACAGAATGGGCTCACAGCACAGCTAAGCTGATATAGAGACCGCATTTTTCTACTAACAATCTGGATCAGAGTTTAACTACACTTTGATCTACCCTTAAATTAAACTAGCACCAGTACTGTAAAGTACATAGGCGCTAAAATAAAAAGATTCATTCATTGCATGAATCTATCTATGGTCGCCTATCAGGCGTCCAATCATAGCAGAAGACAGGAAGAGAGGACGGGAGAAGACATCGAGGAGCATGGAGGACATCGGCGCCGTGACCCGCTGCTCCACTGAGAAAGGTAAGTGCCGGCCGGGCAGGGGATGCACACTGGCAGCATTTGATGGGCACAGTAGTGGCAATTGATGGGCACACTGGCAGCAATTGATAGGCACAGTAGCGACAATTGATGGGCACACTGGCAGCAATTGATGGGCACAGTGTCAGCAATTGATGGGCACACTGGCAGCAATTGATGGGCACAGTAGTGGCAATTAATGAGCACACTGGCAGCAATTGATGGGCACCGTAGTGGTAATTGATGGGCACAGTGGCAGCAATTGATGGGCATAGTAGCTGCGTTTGGCACAGTGGCGGCAATGTATGGGTACAGTGGCTGCATTTGATGGGCAAAGTGGCTGCATTTGATAGTACAGTGGAGGCAATTGATGGCACAGTGGCTGTGTTTAATGGGCAGAGTGGCTGTGTTTGAAGGCATGGGCACAGTGGCTGCGTTTGATGGCACAGTGGTGCCAATTGATGGGCACAGTAGCCGCAATTGATGCTTTATTTTTCAGTTTGTTTGCCGCCCCTGGTACAGGCACTTGACCTTCTTCTTAATTGTAGTTGACCTGCTCTGTGCTGCTTTCGCTCTCTGATTCACATTTATGGAAAACAGTTCTGAACAGAACAAAAGCCCATCAACACAGGCCTAACCCAAATCACACAAATATAAATGTACTGGATCATTGGAGCTACATTTTTAGAACTGTAGCCAGAGGAGTTTTACCACTGTAACCTGAAGGTGCATAACCCAAGCAGACCTTGATCACTTCATTGTTTATTCACAATACAGGCACTTGAACATCTTACAACTTGGATTTGACCTGCTTTTTGCATTCCCATTGACTTGTATGGGGTACAGTTCTAAACAGAACAAAAGTCCATCAACACAGGCCTAACCCAAATCACGCACATATAAATGTAAAGAAGCAGACCCTCCTTGTTAGGTTTACCTCCTTTGCACAAAACATTTCTTATTCCGCTGGTCCTTACCTAACCTACAATATTGTAACTGCTTATGGTACCCTTATTAAGGATGGCTGTATTTCTACTGATATTTGGGAGAAAATGTGTGGTCTCTGCAAGGAAAAGCTGCCTCTTTGCTTCCGCTGTTTATAGGCACAGACCAACTGCACCCAATGTAAAATCCAGCTCAGGGGAGTCGTATTAGTGAACATGCAACTCTTGTTAATAAAGATTGATTGCTAATTTACAAATATTATGTTTTTTGCATCATAATTGGTTTTTCCTCTATCGGTAGACATGTGTTCCTGATATAATTCAGGCTCGGATTCCTTGTATTCACTTAATATTACTATCTATTTTGCCTTTTCTGTCCAGCATAATAACTACATTACTGTGCACATGCCGGATGCCAATAAAATGGAAAATCTGTGGTATGTGAAGTTCACAGGAGATTCAGGCAGACATATCTGGAAACTCTGATGCTGTGACAGATGGAGGTCTACCTGCAGGACTCCAGATCTAACTAGATTTGTTCTTTCTCCTTGGATTATAGGTCATGTACAGTGTGATTGGGATTGAAAAGTATTTTTTGCCTGTGTTTCAAAGATTTATCCTGGCAACGCAAAGCTGGACAAATCCGGTTTATAATTCTGATACGTCAATAGAAATGATAGATGAGGGGTTTTGGGCCCCCTTTTGTACTATACAGAGGCTTTGAGTTATAAAGCCCTGGAGCTACTAGAGTTGGTACCAATCATTTTAAAAGTGTGAACAATTTGTGCATTTATTGTACAGCCTGGTTCATGATGTGTACTGAATTCCTTCTGAAAATGCTATTTCTCTGCTGGTCATCAAGATTTAATACATTGTGTGTCATTGACAGAACAAGTAAAAAGCAAGTGAACTTAGAACTCCAGTGCCACTTGTTTTAGATGAATAACTCAGACAGTATTGAAGGTGCTGGATTAGCATGACAGCATGGTGACCAGGATATTAGCATTTTAGACAGTCATTAGTAAGAAAGATTATGCAATTTTCTTTTACATAATTCAGCAACTAAAGGTTTAAAGAAGTTGTAAAGTAATTTTAATTTTTTGCAGCAAAGAGGTCCATTTTCTGGCTGCCCCCAGTGAGACACTATCTCTCTGAACAGCTCCCCGTTGAGGGACCATTCGTCCTGGCTCACAGGCTGCTGACTGAGAAAGTCGGCTTGGGTATTTTGCGCACCCTTTAGGTGAACCGCTTATAAAGAGGCTAGATTTATCTCGGCCCAGCTCAAGATCTGGTCTGCTGTGGCCTGTAGGGCAGGACTCCTTGTGCCGCCTTGCTTGTTTAAGTACGCGACAGTTGTCGCATTGTCCGTCCTCACCTGAAGGTGCTGTCCAATTAACTGGGATTGGAAGGCTTCTATGGCTTTTAGGACTGCCAGAAGCTCTCTCTGATTCGAGGACCGATGAGCTTCTGCTGGTAACCAAGACCCCTGGGCACAATTCCCCTCCAGGTGGGCTCCCCAACCTAGCATGCTGGCATCGGTTGTTAATACAAGGGTCGAAGGAGTATGCCATGACAGACCCTTTTCCAGGTTTTGCAGGGACTGCCACCACCATAAGGTTCTTTTGGCCATCCCAATGCCTCAGCATAAGATTTTGCAGTGGGCGTTGATTCAGTCTGGCCCATGGCACTGCCAGAAAGCAGGCCGACATCAACCCCAAGACCCTTATCACATCTCTGACCAAGGCTACCTGGTTGCTTTGAAGCTGGGCTACTGCCGTTCCAGTTTCAGAACCTTCTCCTTGGGAAGAAAAACTTTCTTCTTCACTGAGGAGATTCTATATCCAAGATATAGGACGTCTTGAGATGGAGATAACTGGTACTTGTCTTTGTTGACTAACCATCCCAGAGACCGTAGGAAACCCTGGGACTCTCAAAGGTCTTTTTCTAACTGGAAACCGGAGGAGGCAATGAATAGGAGATCGTCCAGATAGGGGATCACTGTAATGCCCTGGATCCTCAGAGGTGCCAGGGCTTCTGCTAGAACCTTGGTGAAGATCCTCGGAGAAGAAGACAGGCCAAAAGTCAGCGCTCTGAACTGGTAGTGTAAGACTTCCGGACCTCTCTTCACTGCTAGTCTCAGATATTTTTGACATTCCAGACGTATGGGAACATGAAAATAATCATCCCTGAGGTCTACCGTGGCCATAAAACAGTCTGGGAACAGAAGGTTTGTCACTGATAATATAGACTCCATCCTGAATCGTTTGTACCTTATGAACTTGTTGAGTGGGCGAAGATTCAGAATTAGCCTGAACTTCCCGGACAGTTTCTTCACGACAAATACTTGAGAGTATAACCCCTGGCCTTCCTCCTCCCGGGGAACCTGAACCAAGACTCTTTGGTCCAAAAAGTCCCCTATCAATAGACCCAGGGCTTCCGCTTTTTCCCGGTCTCTTGGTAACTGGGTGACCAGAAACATTGGGGGAGGGAGAGAATTGAATTCCAACCTGTAGCCGTTCCTTATAATGTCTCAAACAAACAGGCTTGATGTTGACTTTGTCCACTGTGGAAGGAACACCCCCAGCCTTCCTCCCACTGGGACGCGGGCTTCACTGGGGCTTTGGGTTGGTCTGACGAGGTTTGAACAGGATACCTCCTCTACCACGCCCTTTTTGGCCTGACCAATGTTTCTTGGGACGGGCATCTCTATCATTTTGGCTTTGCTTGAAGCCACGAAAAAAACTTTTATTTTCGTTTTTCTTTCTCTTCTCTGGGAAGGATTTCTTTTTATCTTGAGTTCTCTCTAGTGCCTCCTGGAGGCCAGAATCGAACAAGTGGTCATCTGAGAAGGGTAAGCCACAGAGTTTTAACTTGGATGCCGTCCATGTCTTAAGCCAAACCGCCCACCTGGCTGCATTCACTAATGCAGCCGACCTAGCCGCCAATTTAACTGATTCGGCCGAAGCGTCTGCTAGGAACCGAACTGCTTTGAACAGCAAGGCAAAAGACTTTAGAATCTGCTGCCTAGATGTGCCAGCAGAAATGTGAGACTGCAATTGCTCAAGCCAGCACTCCAAATTTCTGGCCACACAGGTGGATGCAAGGGCTGGTTTTAACCCTAATGCAGAGGCATCCCAGGCTCTTTTAAGCAGCACTTCACCCCTCTTGTCCATGGGATCCTTCAGTGACCCCAATTCATCAAACGCCAGGTCTGTTTTTTTAGACACCTTGCCTAGAGGCGCATCTAAATTTGGAACTTTGTTCCATGGATGGGAAGCATCATACTCAAAAGGAAACCTCCTCTTGAGACTACCCAAAAAGGAGGGCCTCCTTTCTGGTTGCTCCCACTCCAGCAAAATCGCTTCAACAAGCAATTTGTGTACGGGAAACACCCTGGCTTTGTTAACACTGCACCCCTGATACATTTGGTCGTGCTTGGAGAGTTGGACTGGCTCCTCACGAATTTCCAAAGTTTCGTAAATTGCTTTTAACAGATCACCTACGTCATCAAGGGACAACTTGTATCTCGACCCCCTGGAGGAATCTTCCTCTATCCCAGAGCCGGATGCTGAGTCTACCTGAGAAGAGGCCTGGGATCTGGAAACACTTTCCCTCACTGACCCTCCTGCCTCCTCCTCCTGTGCTATCCCTACCAGTGAGGGCTCAGGCATGGATGGTGCACTAGCTGCACTGTAAAGGGGGGGAAGACATCTGTACCCTGTCAATCATACCCCTAAACGATTTGAAGGTAGATGCTAGTTTGTCTTTAACAGACGTCAAGACCTTTTGGCACTCTGCCATAGCGTCATCTTTAACAAGGCTGGTGATACAATCCATGCATAGTGGCTTCCTCCATTTAGAGCCCAACTTAGCCCCACAGACAGCACATTTTTTCTTAGGTATCTGTACCGGCGTCTTGTCCTGGGCTTTAACCTAAAAGCAAACAATCAAGGACAAGATCCAATTAGAACACCTCCCTGACCCACTTCACCTCTGTGTATTGAGTCAGCCTAAGAAGTGCCCAAAACCCATCACCTTAGGTTCCCCACCCAGGTAGGGAGTAAGTAAGGTCCCAAAGGAAACCCAATCCTTCAGTGTAAGATGTGGCCTGCCCTCGCCACCTTACCTGGGAGATGCCGGAGCCCGTTGAACCGGAGTCTGTAGCTATCCCAGCTTCCTCCATAGTCCCTGGTGCCTCGCGGGCTCTCCGAGCTTGTTTGCACCTCTCCGGATGCCTGCTATCCCACGCTGCGCCGCTGATGGACGGCAATGTATCCATGCGGCGCTCCATGATGACGCCGTTTCACCGGAAACGTCACTTCCGCCCGGTGGAACGCAGAGACCCCGCCCTTCTGTGCCGTTTCCAGAAAAGTAATCGGAATGGCGTGGCCAGCCAGCGTCCCCCGCCTGCCGACCACCGCTGATGTACACTCCTGGTCTGAGGAAGTCTGAACCTTCCCCTGAAAGCAATGATCTGAGGACTGCCCAGCCCCGCTGCACAGGTAATGCACAGGAATACAGGTACCCGGGCTGAGGGACTGTGTTAGCAAGGAGTCTTGCTCCTCTTAGCAGCCGACAGCTGTGGAACCGGTGATCACCTCTTCCCCTTAGGACAGAGGGGTGCCCAGGCCGAGGAGAGTCCAGCCAGGGGCTCCACCCAGGACAGTTCAAAGACCTAGAGCTCCCTTAGTCCCTAAGCGTGCTCTTTCCCTTCTGGCAGAAAACACAATAACTGAGGAGGTAGGCCTGGAGGACCACCTTTAAAGAAGTGGGTGTGTGTGTTTCCTGGCCCAGAGAGAGGAGTCCAAAGGTCTCAAGAGGCTGTCCTGGAAGACGACTTGAGAAATTAACTTGCCATGTGTATGGCCAGGTTAATGCTGTTCATACATATACCAATATGCAATTTAAACTACTAAATAATTTGAAGGGTTAGTTTGCCTAAACTTTAAAAAAATTTACCCAAACATTTCAGCTTTTCTAGTTTATTAGAAAAGCAGTCCTTGGGTTTAAAAAAATAAATAAAAATGTGCAGCCTCCCACCAGTCTGTCCACAAAATACCTAGAGTGGAGAACCTTCCCTGACCTGCCTAAATGTCCCCATCAGGGCAGAAACAATTGCTCTAGCTCATATCATATCTCTGCTCTCTCCCTCTTTGTAGCAGCATCAGCTGAGCTTGAAAATGCTAAAGAAGAAAAACATGTGCAGGTATTCAACTAGCCAGAGTGCTTGTTCCTCTGCTGATTATGCTGTGCGCCCACACCTAGCGGGATGGTTGGTTGGCCACTATAGAAGTTTTGTGGAGAAGCTAGGAAACGGCGCGCATATGTCCTACCGTTCTGCCTTGGAAATTGCCCGCCACACTTTATCAGCCCCTGTTAAGCAGCTTAGCCTCCATCAACTACTAACACTTTTAAAGGGAGAGTGCACCAACGTTGAATACCAGGTTCCTGGTACTTCCAGACACATTCAGAGGTACCCCATTCACTAGGGATGAGCCGAACACCCCCCCGGATTGGTTCGCACCAGAACATGTGAACAGGCAAAAAAAGTGTTTGAACACGCGAACACCGTTAAAGTCTATGGGACACGAACATGAGAAATCAAAAGTGCTCATGTTAAAGGTTAATATACAAGTTATTGTCATAGAAAAGCAGTGATTTTAATAATGCTTAAAGTGAAACAAAAGTGAAATATTCCTTTAAATGTTGTACCTGGGGTGTGTGTATAGTATGCCTGTAAAGTAACGCATGTTTCCCATGTTTCAACTGTCCCTGCACAAAATGTAATTTCTAAAGGAAAAAAAGTCATTTAAAACTACTCGCGGCTATTCATTAATTGTCAGGTCCCGGCAATACAGACCAAAGTCATTAAAAAAAACGGCCCTTTGGGTCTGGTATGAATATTAAGGGTAACCCTCGTATCAAAAAAGAAAAATAGGATGGAGTTGCCCCAAATTCCATATCAGGCCCTTCAGGTCTGGTATTGATATTAGGGGAACCCCACATCAATTTATTTAAAAAAAAATTGCGTGGGGTTCCCCCCAAAAATCCATACCAGACTCTTATCCGAGCACACAACCTGACAGGCCGCAGGAAAAGAGGGGAAGACGAGAGAACGCCCCCCCCCTGACTCGTACCAGGCCACATGCCCTCAACATGGGAGGATGATCCATTCTCCAGTGATGTTCCAGTCTCCACTCCACTCCTGGAGCATCGCTGGAGAATGGATCACCGCGGGACATCGAGAATGGATTACAACGCTGGACAGACTGGATTACATTGCTGGAATGTTTTTTTGATTTTTAATAAAAGACTTATCCCAACTGTGTCTGTGTGGTTTTTAATAGTTTTTACACTTTCTTTTGTGAAATGGTAGGGACACAATGTAAGTGTTACCAATTCACATAGGGGGGCTGGGATCTGGGGATCTTCCAGATTCCCATAAGCCCCCTGCCCGCAGACCCCCCACAACCACTGGGCAAGGGTTGTGGGTATGAGGCCCTTGTCCCCATCAACATGGGGACATCCTCCCCATGTTGAGGGCATGTGGCCTTGTACGGTTCAGTAGGGGGAGGCGCCAATTCATGAATAGCTGTGAGTAGTTTTAAGTAGTTTTAATCGCCTTGAGGCGATTTAGTTTGCATTTGTAGCGCTATACAAGTTACTCACTCATTTAAATTACTTTTTTCCTTTAGAAATTACATTTTGTGCATTGACAGTGCTAAACATGGGAAACATGCGCTACATTACAGACATACTATACATCCTCCAGGTACGACATTTAAAGGAATATTTGACTTTTATTGTTTCACTTTAAGCATTATTAAAATCACTGCTCCTGAAAAAACTGTAGTTTACAAAACTTTTTTTTTGCATTGATACATGTCCCCTGGGGCAGGACCCAGGTCCCCAAACACTTTTTATGACAATAACTTGCATAATAACCTTTAAAATAGCACTTTTGATTTCTCACATAGACTTTTAAAGGGTGTTCTGCAGCTTTTCGAAATTGCCGCGAACACCCCAAATTGTTCACCGTTCGCCAAACAGGCAATGTTGGAGTTGAATTAATGTTCCACTTGAACATAAAGCTCATCCCTACTAGAGACACAAACATCCACACGCTCTAGGGATTGCATGCAGAGCATGCACATAAGGGACCCGTTTACCTATGAGTGGATATAGCATTTGAATGTCAGTAAGTGGGTAGTCCACAGTGCCTTTATGTGGGTATAATTGTCTGGGTACCGATTTATTTAATGTTGCTTTAAATTGCCTTATTATATTCAATTGATTTACCGCTAAGTTATTTGTGGCCTTATTTCTGAGTATTTTAAAAGAGTGGTAGACAGCAAATCCTTACATCCACAGGTGTAGACATCTTTAGTATATGACTGGGTGTGTCAGTGCGGACCGAGCAGTTGAAAGAGTTGTGGCAGAACAGAGGACCCATCATTACCAATGGCTCCTGTGGGGGTAAGAGCTACATAAAAGGTAAACTAACCCTTCAAAATATCAAAGAAAACTTAATAAATAAATGTAATTTTGCATGTGAACTGCAATTGTTGGCCAATTTCAGCAACTTCCAATGCTGAAAAAACAAACAAAAAAAAACAACCTACTACCAATATCTAGTATAGAAACCATGATGGTGATAGATTGCCTAGATCTGTTTATAGAGATCATGTCAGTCACTTGAAGCATTCCAGTTGTTCTGTGCAATAGAAGAGGCATTATAATGACCTCTCTGTCAGCCATGTCTTCTACCTTTACTCCCATCCAGTGTAGTCGCCTCTGTAAGGTAGGGTGACCAGATGTTCCCATTTTCAGGGGACAGCCCCCGGATTGAGGACTGTCCCCACCCCAAATCTGTCCCCAGTTTTGTCCCCGGATTGGATTTGAACAGGAGCTGGGGCAATTTCAAAGACAGTCAGTCAGTGTAGAATAAAAAAATAAATAAAGGAATTACACCCCCCACCCCTACTAGCTTAGGGGGGTGTTTTTTCCATGATCTGTGCCCTTCTCTGATAATCATGTGCTGGTCGGAGCGGAGGGAATATTTCTTCAGTTTCGGGCGCATGCCCATTCATCTCCGCTCACATGTTCTTCTGCCTTCGCTCAAGTCCCAGCCAGCCGCTTGCCTGTTTATTTCACTGCCTTCCCTGGCGGAGTGATCTAACTGGGGTCCCGAGAGTAAGACTTGACAGGTTGTGAGGCGGGCAGAGAGTTGCTGATTGCCGCCATTACTATTAAAACAAAAAAATACGTCCCCGGATTTCATTTAAAGAATCTGGTCACCTAATGCCACGTTCACACGATCACTTTTTGTGATGTAAAAAAACGTTGTTTTATCTCACGAAACAAAACGACATTTTTTAAACTTAATTTTAAAAAAAACGACGTTGCCTACACACCATCGTTTTCTGAAAATGCTCTTGCAAAGCGCGGTTACGTACACCGCGTTCGACGGCACCGTCTCATAACTTGCTTCTGAGCATGCGCGGGTTTAAAAACATTGTTTTAAACGTCGTTTTGCCCACACACCATATTTTTTTATGACACAAAAAACGACATTCTGAAAAACGACATAAAAAATTGAAGCATGTTCGAATTTTTTTTTGGTCGTTTTTCGGAAGACATAAAACAACGTTTTGCCCACACACGATCATTTTAAATGACGGTTTTTAAAACGTAGTTTTATTTCATCACAAAAAACGACCATGTTTACGCGCCATTACTGTAAGGGCTGCTTCACATCATAGGGCTGTGTGGCCCAAAGCAGCCCAAATGCAAGGATGAGGCAAATGCTATATCGCTTCAGTTCTCACCAAGATATGGCGTTGATACATTTTAAAATAAAGTTGGGTAAATGCATTAGGTAAAAAAAAAAGAAGTAAAAAAAGCACAATGCAATGTGTGTTAATATGCATTACAAGCTAATAAACACAACAAGCCATTGTGTGTTGTGCATGCTGTGGCATGCACTATGGGTTGAACAAGCCCTGAGACTCTTCAACATTGGACGCTGTGTCCTCCTGAAGCACTTTGCAAAGTCATCCTCCGAGGCCTAATAGACTTTAATAGGCTGCCTGCACCTGGGAGTTACAGACGCTGAAAAAATGTCCTGTTCGTGCTTTACAGGCCCATGTGAAAGAGACATTATACACAGACCCCGTGGGGGGGATTAACAACTGGAAATACATCATTTGTATTGTGAATATCACACTTTCCATTGGCCAAATCAACAATGTTCTATGTGTTGTTGTGTCAGTTCACTTTAAAAGTGATCTGTGTACACGGGCGTGCTGCCAATGAGGGAAAGTGAGGTGGCCACTACATAGGGCCAGGGTCACCAATAAGGGGGTACTACTGATCCCCCTGTGCGAGGCCCAGGCCCATCAGTTGACTAGAGGCAGCGGACAAACAGAAGGAAAGGGAACCTGCACCGGAGGAACGATCCCCTATAGTCCCCCCCCCACCAACTGAAAGATAGATCCTCCTCTTCTGCCTCCCGCTGCTTCCAGTCGCTGGAGGAGCTTGGTAATAGTAAATGCCCCACCCTCCATGTTGACCTTCCTTCTGCTGCCTGGGCACCCCCCCCCCCCGCTTCCCTGGTCCAATCACTCACTGTATTTATTCAAAACTGAAGCATAGTAAACTCTGGTTTACTGGGCTGGTTTACTCCACAAAAACACATTCCAAATCCATTCCAGCACACGTTTTGGGCATGTTTCGGCATGTTTTTTTTATGCGTTCCAGATGCATTCCATGTGCTTTTTTCTTCCTTTTTCCCGTACTGGGTTTCATTGTATTCTGGTGTGCTTTTGATGCATTTTACTGTGTTTTAGTACAGCCCAATGCAGGAAATGCAGCATGTTTTTTTTCCGGAACTGGAAAGCTCTGGAACTGACTGCGCTGGTATAAACTATGCCATTGGAAACTAAAGAAGTGAGGCAAGGAGTAGACTGAATGAGTGAGGAGAGGTGTAGACTGAAGGAGTAAGATGAGGAGTAAATTGAAGTAGCGAGGAGTAGACTGAAGGAGCGAGGTGAGGAGTAAATTGAAGGAGCGAGGCGAGGAGTAAACTGAAGGAGCGAGGTAAAGAGTAGACCGAAGGAGCGAGGTGAGGAGTAGACCGAAGGAGCGAGGTGAGGAGTAGACCGAAGGAGCGAGGTGAGGAGTAGACCGAAGGAGCGAGGTGAGGAGTAGACCGAAGGAGCGAGGTGAGGAGTAGACCGAAGGAGCGAGGTGAGGAGTAGACCGAAGGAGCGAGGTGAGGAGTAGACCGAAGGAGCGAGGTGAGGAGTAGACCGAAGGAGCGAGGCGAGGAGTAGACCGAAGGAGCGAGGCGAGGAGTAGACCGAAGGAGCGAGGTGAGGAGTAGCCCGAAGGAGCGAGGCGAGGAGTAGACCGAAGGAGCGAGGCGAGGAGTAGACCGAAGGAGCGAGGCGAAGAGTAGACCGAAGGAGCGAGGCAAAGAGTAGACCGAAGGAGCGAGGCAAAGAGTAGACCGAAGGAGCGAGGCAAAGAGTAGACCGAAGGAGCGAGGCAAAGAGTAGACCGAAGGAGCGAGGCAAAGAGTAGACCGAAGGAGCGAGGCAAAGAGTAGACCGAAGGAGCGAGGCAAAGAGTAGACCGAAGGAGCGAGGCAAAGAGTAGACCGAAGGAGCGAGGCAAAGAGTAGACCGAAGGAGCGAGGCAAAGAGTAGACCGAAGGAGCGAGGCAAAAAGTAGACCGAAGGAGCGAGGCAAAGAGTAGACCGAAGGAGCGAGGCAAAGAGTAGACCGAAGGAGCGAGGCAAAGAGTAGACCGAAGGAGCGAGGCAAAGAGTAGACCGAAGGAGCGAGGCAAAGAGTAGACCGAAGGAGCGAGGCAAAGAGTAGACCGAAGGAGCGAGGCAAAGAGTAGACCGAAGGAGCGAGGCAAAGAGTAGACCGAAGGAGCGAGGCAAAGAGTAGACAGAAGGAGCGAGACAAAGAGTAGACAGAAGGAGCGAGGCAAAGAGTAGACAGAAGGAGCGAGGCCAGGAGTAGACAGAAGGAGTGAGGCCAGGAGTAGACCGGAGGAGTGAGGCGAGGAGTAGACCGGAGGAGTGAGGCGAGGAGTAGACCGGAGGAGTGAGGCGAGGAGTAGACCGGAGGAGTGAGGCGAGGAGTAGACCGGAGGAGTGAGGCGGGAAGTAGACAGGAGGAGTGAGGCGAGGAAGTAGACAGGAGGAGTGAGGCGAGGAGTAGACAGGAGGAGTGAGGCGAGGAGTAGACAGGAGGAGTGAGGCGGGAAGTAGACAGGAGGAGTGAGGCGGGAAGTAGACAGGAGTGAGGCAAGGAAGTAGACAGAAGTAGTGAGGTGAGGAGTAGAATGAAGGAGTGAGGCGAGGAGTAGACAGAAGGAGTGATGCGAGGAAGTAGACAGGAGGAGTGAGGCGAGGAGTAGACAGAAGGAGTGAGGCGAGGAGTAGACAGGAGGAGTGAGGCGGGGAGTAGACAGGAGGAGTGAGGCGAGGAAGTAGACAGGAGGAGTGAGGCGGGAAGTAGACAGGAGGAGTGAGGCGGGAAGTAGACAGGAGGAGTGAGGCGGGAAGTAGACAGGAGGAGTGAGGCGGGAAGTAGACAGGAGGAGTGAGGCGGGAAGTAGACAGGAGGAGTGAGGCGGGAAGTAGACAGGAGGAGTGAGGCGGGAAGTAGACAGGAGGAGTGAGGCGGGAAGTAGACAGGAGGAGTGAGGCGGGAAGTAGACAGGAGGAGTGAGGCGAGGAAGTAGACAGGAGGAGTGAGGCGAGGAAGTAGACAGGAGGAGTGAGGCGGGAAGTAGACAGGAGGAGTGAGGCGGGAAGTAGACAGGAGGAGTGAGGCGAGGAAGTAGACAGGAGGAGTGAGGCGAGGAGTAGACAGGAGGAGTGAGGCGAGGAGTAGACAGGAGGAGTGAGGCGAGGAGTAGACAGGAGGAGTGAGGCGGGAAGTAGACAGGAGGAGTGAGGCGAGGAGTAGACAGGAGGAGTGAGGCGGGAAGTAGACAGGAGGAGTGAGGCGAGGAAGTAGACAGGAGGAGTGAGGCGGGAAGTAGACAGGAGGAGTGAGGCGAGGAGTAGACAGGAGGAGCGAGGCGAGGAGTAGACAGGAGGAGTGAGGCGGGAAGTAGACAGAAGTAGTGAGGTGAGGAGTAGACAGATAGATTTGGGTGTCATCGTCATATATTTGTATTGGAAGCCATGGGTGGTTATCAAGTGACCAAGGGAGAAGGATTAGATAGAGAAGAGAAGGGGTCCAAGAACAGAGCTTTGCCCCCCCCCCCCCCCATAGAAAGGGGTTGTGGGTAACACTAAAGGAGTGCTGTGATAGGTGGGGGAGAACCAGGATAAAGACAAATCTTGAAGGCCAAGGAAATAGAGTTTACTGAGAAGGAGCGGGTGGTCAGCAGTATGAAAGGCCGGAGAGGTCTAGTAGTAGTAGTAGTAGTAGTAGTATAAGTAAGGAGTATGGAGGAGTAGTTAATAAATGTGTGTAGAAATGGGTGCATTTTTTGCATGCATCCTCCATTAGAACTTTGCATGCACCCCCCTGTTCTGGGTTGTTCTGCATCCTCCATTATACCTTTCCATGAACCCCACCGTTGGAGAGCTGCAGAGCATGGCAGGCTTGCCCCTGGAATGTACTATGAATGGGCTGAGGGCTGTGTGTATGGCTTTTATTGTCCAGCCACTCCCCCGGCCTCCAATGAATGTACAGCCACCTATACTACGTGCACTGGACTGGCTACTGAACGTGTGGGGAGGAGTCCTAGGCTCCCCACACACACACACACAGAGGAGGCTCGGCAACTGAAATCTTCCCCAAAAATCTCTCACGCACATGGCAACAAGCCGACTGCCCATCAGCAAGATGCCTCCCCCTCCACAACCCCGCCTACGTGGCGACGTACCACCAGCGGCCGGCCAATCCGGGTGGCGCGCCGCGGCCTCTGAGTGACAGCTGCGCGATAGCGGCGCATGCGCGCGGCGCCTCCGCTCCCGGTCTCCTCCCACCGTTGCTGCCTGCGTCTCCCTCGCCTTGTGTGTAGTGAGTGTGGGAGGAAGAGCGGGGCGGACAGTAGAGACATGAGAGCTCGGTGCCGCGCCTCCGACTCCAGGCAGTCCCCGGGCACGTTGGTTGTGCTGTGATCGGCTCCTCGGCATTGCACGGAATTCTCCGATCGCTGTGTGTGTGTGAGATCGCGGAGACATGGCCGCGGAGGGATACCAGTACCGGGCCCTGTTCGCCTACAAGAAGGAGCGGGAGGAAGACATTGACCTGCGGGTGGGAGACATCCTGACCGTGAACAGAGGGACTCTGGTGGCCCTGGGCTGCGGGGAGGGCGGAGAGGCCCGGCCCGAGCAGATCGGATGGCTGAACGGCTACAACGAGAGTACGGGGGAGAGGGGCGACTTCCCGGGCACCTACGTGGAGTATATCGGCCGGAAGAAGATCAGCCCCCCGACCCCCAAACCACGCCCCCCTAGACCGCTGCCTGTGGCCCCTGGGGCCCCCCGGACCGAGGCTGGAGCAGAATCGCAGGGTGAGTCCCCGATCTGGTCTGATGTGTGTATGCTGTGATTGTACGATCGCCATTACAGGCCCCATTCACACCTCCGTGTTCCACCAATGCATGCAAAACCTGCAAAAAAAAATCGTAAAGGCGCCCCGAAACACGTGACGCTCAGTGCCCCGAGACGCGTATTGATCAGCGCCCCGAGACGCGTCTGTCATTGCGGCGCAAGGAAACGCGTAAAAAGAAAAAGGTGTGAATGGGGCCTGACGCTTCTCTGGATCGATCGGAATAGGAGGTGAATGCTGCCAGCTGGTTGATCGGAACGATCATTTCGGCAGCCCAATCGAATTGCCACGACTTCCCTTCCGATAGATTTACATGCAACCGAGTCCATCGGCCGGGATGGAGGATTATTGATCGCGCTGGCATCAATCGGCAGCACTGAGATGATTTGCTGATCAATTAGATTGTATTTGGAGCGATCGGGTTAGGAGGATGTATGGTGGACGAACGATTTTATTATGTGATGTGCACGATCAATCTGCCATACCTTCCCTTCTAATAGATTTACATTGTGCCGAGTCCATCGGCCGGGGTGGAGGATTATTGATCGGGCTGCATCTATTGGCAGCATTGCAACGATTTGCGGATCAATTAGATTGTATGTGTGGTGGATGCTGCCAGGTGACCAATGATTTTATGATCTGATCGTGTGATGGGCACAATCAAATTGCCATAACCCTTGTGATTGATTTACATTGTACTGAGTCCATCGGCCGGGATGGAGAATTATCAATTGCGTTGTATTGATCGGCAGCACTTAGTCCATTTGCTGATCAATTAGGTTGTATGGTGGACGCTGCCAGGTGGTCATACAATTTTTATCATGCAATCCACCAAAACAATCGTATCGGCAAACCCATGATCAAGTGTGTTGCGTGGATGAGACAATTCGCTGATCGATTATTATATTTGGATCAATCAGATTATGAGAGTAGATGCTGCCGGGCGTCCGAACGATTTTATTATAAAACACACTCAAGATGATCAAATTGCTACAACTTCCCCCCTCCTGATTGGACGATCCGCCAGGATGGAGAATTATCAATCGTATTGCAGCGATTGACAGCTCTGAGTTGATTAGCTGATCAATTAGTTTATAATTGGATCAATCAGATTCATGAGGTTGTATGGTGTCCAGTGTCGGGTGCCCGTACGATTTGACCATGCAGTCAAAATGATCGCGTCCACCACCAATCAAATTGCCATAAGTTCCCTTCCGATCGATCGGCCAGGATGGATCATTATCAATTGGCAGCACCGAGAGAATTTGCTGATCAATTTTTATAATTGGATCAATCAGATTTATAAGGCTGTATTGTGTACAGTGCTGGGTGCCCATACGATATCAAAATGATCGCATCTGCAACCCATCCAGCCGAATTACATTAAACTGAGTCGATCGGCCAGGATGGGAAACGATCTTTCATGTTGCATCGATCGGCAACACTTTAATGAATTTGCTGATCAATCGGATTATGAGGTTGTATGGTGTATGATGCCAGTTGGTCGTACAATTTTTTTTTTCGTCTGATCCACCAAAACGACCATATTGGCAACCCTATATCGATCGCGTTGCAGCGATTGACAGCACTGAGCCAATTTGCTGATCAATCAGATAAGGTTGTATGGTGTACACTGCCAGGTGACCGTACGATTTTATTATCTGCTCATGTCATCAAAATGATCACATCGACCAACCATCACTTCCCTTGTCTTCCAATCGATTTGCATTGAACCGATTGAATCGGCCAGGATGGAGGGTGATCGAATCGTGTTGCCGAGATGATTTGCTTATCAGGCCGGGTTCTCATGTCTGAGTCGCCTGTATTGGGGGTCACACACGGTTCAATCAGCCATCGGTGTCTTTTCCAATAGATCTCCCCTGATGGGAATAATCGATCTTTAGATGATGACCCATTGGAAGTATTTGACACACACGTGAAATGGACCCTGATTGGTAATCGAACAATACGATTCTAAGTTATTGATCACATCTCACAGGACTTTGATGCACTTCTGGGAGAGATTTACTAAATCTGGTGCAGCTGTGCATGGCAGCCAATCGGCTCTAGCGTCGGCTTGTTCAATGAAGCTTTACAATAAAACCTGAAAGCTGATTGGTTACTATTCATAGTTGCCAATAAGGATCGATAGCAGCACACCAAAAACGTTGTGAAACCCGGTCTTGGATCATAATTGGATCAATCAGATTATGAGATTGCATGATGGAAACGGATGTGATCAATAACTCCTAATTGTATCTTCCAGTTATTGATTAGAATCCACTTTATCCCCAGTGTGTGTGTCATATCCATCCGATGGGTCATATAGATCAGGGGAGGCAACCTGGGGCCCTCCAGCTGTTGCAGAACTACAAGTCCTATCATGTCTCTGGGAGTAATTGTAACTGACAGGCTTGCGATGCCTCATGGGAAATGTTGTCAAATGTAGTGCAAGGATCTGCCAGATTGGATTCAAGTTGTAGGATGGTTTAGGTAGGTCCTCAGTGTTGGTTGATTGTACAATCACATAGTAAGGGGTGTGTGTGATCGGTCCTTTCCTCGTGTGCAGTAAGTGGTGGTCCCCTCCTATAGGTGATGGGGAGTCCTGCATGCTGGGGTTAGTAGTGTTCCCCCCTATAGGTGACGGCGAGTCTTGGATGCTGGGGTTAGTGGTGTTCCCCCTATAGGTGGCGGCGAGTTCTGCATGCTGGGGTTAGTAGTGTTCCCCCCTATAGGTGACGGCGAGTCGGCTGGGGTTAGTTCCCCCTATAGGTGGCGGCCTGCATGCTGGGGTTAGTAGTGTTCCCCCCCTATAGGTGACGGCGAGTCCTGCATGCTGGGGTTAGTAGTGTCCCCCCCCCCTATAGGTGACGGCGAGTCCTGGATGCTGGGGCTAGTGGTGGCCCCCCTATAGGTGACGGGGAGTCCTGCATGCTGGGGCTAGTAGTTGCCTCCCTTTATGTGACGGCGAGTTCTGCATGCTGGGGCTAGTGGTGGTCCCCTTATAGGTGACGGGGAGTCCTGCATGCTGGAGTTATTGGTGTTCCCCCTATAGGTGACGGCGAGTCCTGCATGCTGGGTTTAGTGGTGTTCCCCCCTTATAGGTGACGGCGAGTCCTGCATGCTGGGGTTAGTGGTGGTTCCCCCCTATAGGTGACGGCGAGTCCTGGATGCTGGGGTTAGTGGTGGTCCCCCTATAGGTGACGGCGAGTCCTGCATGCTGGGGTTAGTGGTGTTCCCCCCTATAGGTGACGGCGAGTCCTGGATGGTGGGGTTAGTGGTGTTCCCCCCTACAGGTGACGGCGAGTCCTGGATGCTGGGGTTAGTGGTGTTCCCTCTATAGGTGGCGGGAGTTCTGCATGGAGGGATTAGTGGTGGTCCCCCTATAGGTGGCGGGGAGTCCTGCATGCTGGGGTTAGTGGTGTTCCCCCCCTATAGGTGACAGCGAGTCCTGGATGCTGGGGTTAGTGGCGTTCCCCCTATAGGTGACGGCGAGTCCTGGATGCTGGGGTTAGTGGTGTTCCCTCTATAGGTGGCGGGGAGTTCTGCATGGTGGGGTTAGTGGTGGTCCCCCTATAGGTGGCGGGGAGTTCTGCATGCTGGGGCTAGTGGTGGTCCCCCTATAGGTGGCGGGGAGTCCTGCATGCTGGGGCTAGTGGTGGTCCCCCCTATAGGTGACGGGGAGTTCTGCATGCTGGGGGCTAGTGGTGGTCCCCCTATAGGTGGCGGGGAGTTTTGCATGCTGGGGCTCGTGGTGGTCCCCCTATAGGTGGCGGGGAGTCCTGCATGCTGGGGCTAGTGGTGGTCCCCCTATAGGTGGCGGGGAGTTCTTCATGCTGGGGTTAGTGGTGGTCCCCCTATAGGTGGCGGGTAGTCCTGCATGCTGGGGTTAGTGGTGGTCCCCCTATAGGTGGCGGGGAGTTCTTCATGCTGGGGTTAGTGGTGGTCCCCCTATAGGTGGCGGGGAGTTCTGCATGCTGGGGTTAGTGGTGGTCCCCCTATAGGTGGCGGGAGTCTTGGATGCTGGGGCTAGTGGTGGTCCCCCTATAGGTGACGGGGAGTTGAGCACTCGGTGTGTCCTTTTTTGCAATGCCCCATCACATCATCCATCCACTCATCTCTAATGTCCTGCACCATGATTGAAAGATTTGCTGATGACATCACAGACGTTCCATGACGTATCTCTAATGGTTAGAGGTCTGAGGACTGGGAGATCACCTGGAGGAGTGAGGACCGCATCCAGTTTAGAGATGGATTTCTAAAGTGCTTTCAAGCCATGAACATTTTTTACCTTAATTCCTTTTCTGCATTATGCTAAAAATGTTTAGGTAAAAGTATCAGCCCCCCTATACTTACCCTAGTCCTCACTCGATCCAGCACTGTGCCCAGTTGTAGGGGTTCTCTGCTCTTACAGGCTTGGCTGGGAGCAGTGGGAGTGCATTGGTTTCCACTACTGTCAGTCAAATCCTGTGACAGGGCAGTGGGGGGGGGCGATGCCAAGCTGCACTGTTTGTGTCTGTGGACGCAGGCAGCAAAGCTTGGGATTGAGCCCGCAGGTGTGCCCCCATAGCAATTGACTTCCTGTGGTGGCACATGAAGAGGAGGAGCTAGAAGCATTGGTGGGGCACCCAAGAGGAGGAAGTTCTGGGTCACTTTGTGCAATTCTTCTTTCCCCCGCTGCTCCTTCTTCTTTCCCCCGCTGCTCCTTCTTCTTTCCCCCGCTGCTCCTTCTTCTTTCCCCCGCTGCTCCTTCTTCTTTCCCCCGCTGCTCCTTCTTCTTTCCCCCGCTGCTCCTTCTTCTTTACCCCGCTGCTCTTCTTCTTCTTTACCCCGCTGCTCCTTCTTCTTTACCCCCGCTGCTCCTTCTTCTTCTTTCCCCCGCTGCTCCTTCTTCTTTCCCCCGCTGCTCCTTCTTCTTCTTTCCCCCGCTGCTCCTTCTTCTTCTTTCCCCCGCTGCTCCTTCTTCTTCTTCTTTCCCCCGCTGCTCCTTCTTCTTCTTCTTTCCCCCGCTGCTCCTTCTTCTTCTTCTTTCCCCCGCTGCTCCTTCTTCTTCTTTCCCCCGCTGCTCCTTCTTCTTCTTCTTCTTTCCCTCGCTGCTCCTTCTTCTTCTTTCCCCCGCTGCTCTTCTTCTTCTTTCCCTCGCTGCTCTTCTTCTTCTTTCCCTCGCTGCTCTTCTTCTTCTTTCCCCCGCTGCTCTTCTTCTTCTTTCCCCTCGCTGCTCTTCTTCTTCTTTCCCTCGCTGCTCCTTCTTCTTCTTCTTTCCCTCGCTGCTCCTTCTTCTTCTTCTTCTTTCCCTCGCTGCTCCTTCTTCTTTCCCCCGCTGCTCCTTCTTCTTTCCCCCGCTGCTCCTTCTTCTTTCCCCCGCTGCTCCTTCTTCTTTCCCCCGCTGCTCCTTCTTCTTTCCCCCGCTGCTCCTTCTTCTTTCCCCCGCTGCTCCTTCTTCTTTCCCCCGCTGCTCCTTCTTCTTTCCCCCGCTGCTCCTTCTTCTTTCCCCCGCTGCTCCTTCTTCTTTCCCCCGCTGCTTCTTTGCTCTCCTTCTCCTCCCCCCCCCCCCTTTAGCAGTAGTTCAATCTTCGCCGTTGGCACCGTTCTCTCTAATGACAGCCACAGAACTTCCTTTCTATTATCTTCTATAACCCGCACGTGTATGACCCTGGTGTGGGAGTGTTGCTTGCGTTCTGTGCTATGTTTATAGAAACTCTACACTGCACACCAATTTAGAAACATGGTTTACAAACACTGTGGAATGACTTCTGTAGCAGTTGCTCAATGTTTCCGCTGTGAATCTCTTATTACAGGAGAGTGAACCAATAGCCTTGACACATGACATCTCCCCATCTATGTGCTGCTTTGTGATCTAGTGCCTCGTTTCCACTAAGCGGATCGGTTTGGTTCGGTACGCTATTTGCGTTGTGTTTCCATTATGAAAGTGTGCCATAGAACCGTACCGGACCATTCTCGGTCCTGCTTCAGATGTGGGGCCATAGAAAATGGAACGGTTCGTTTAGGGCGGACCTACAATACATTCCACTGATTGGTGGACACACTAGGCATTTTTTCTTAACCCTGAATGGCCCGGGACGGTCCGATTTGCAGTGGAAACGCTCACAAGAATAGACCGGTCCATTCTGAGCGCTCCAAACTGTACCGACCCGAACCGTTCCGTTCAGTGGAAACCAGGCATAGGTGATCCCTGGGCATTGAATTTGTGAGAGATTATCGTTTCTACTTAGTAATGTGATATGCAAATCTTGTGGCTGCGTGAGACACCCCGTCTATCCTTGTCTTTTTTATTACATTGGCAGTCTGGGCGATCTCTCATTTGAAGCATATTTCTGTAGGCTTTGTTCTGGACATTCTTCAGCCTATCTGAACTGTGAAGCAGTGGAATGTGCTGGCCTTGCACAAAGAAGGGCCAGTTCCTGTAGTTGGCTATTGAGTTTTCTCTTCCTTTTTCCTGTGCTGTACGTAGATCTGCAAGCTTTGTGTAGAAGACAATGGGGCAGAGGCCTCTTCTTTTATCGGTGGACGGGTGACAGCGCCATTTCTTTCTGCCTCTATGTGCGGCTTGGACAGTTTTGGAGCCTGTAGACCGTTTTGATGTTTGACACGATTGTTGGGTCTCCTCTAGGGTTGTACCAATACCAGTATCGGTATTGGGACCAATACCGAGTATTTGCGGGAGTACTTGTACTCCCGCAAATGCCCCCGATGCCTGAATATAATACTTGCCCCCCCGCCACCGTATATCGCAAAGCCGCCGCTGCTGCCTTAGTCACCGTGCGGCGAACATTACAGGCACCTTTAGTTTGAATAGCTGTTTTCCCCGCCGCGCTGTGTATAGACACTCCCTCTTGCTCTGGGTTGGACGGATCTGTCCAATCCCAAGCAAGGGGGCGTGTTCGTTACACGGCGCAGCAGGGAAAACAGCTATTCAAACAAAAGCTGCCTGTAATGTTCGCCGCACGGTGATTAACGCGGCGGCATCATCATTTAGGTACGGGGGACATGCCTGCATATGTTTGGGGACATGGCTGGATATATGTGGGTGGGACATGGCTGGATATATGTGGGTGGGACATGGCTGGATATATGTGGGTGGGACATGGCTGGATATATGTGGGTGGGACATGGCTGGATATATGTGGGTGGGACATGGCTGGATATATGTGGGGGGGACATGGCTGGATATATGTGGGGGGGACATGGCTGGATATATGTGGGGGGGACATGGCTGGATATATGTGGGGGGGACATGGCTGCATATATGTGGGGGGGACATGGCTGGCATATATGTGGGGGGGACATGGCTGCATATATGTGGGGGGGACATGGCTGCATATATGTGGGGGGGACATGGCTGCATATATGTGGGGGGGACATGGCTGCATATATGTGGGGGGGACATGGCTGCATATATGTGGGGGGGACATGGCTGCATATATGTGGGTGGGACATGGCTGGATATATGTGGGTGGGACATGGCTGGATATATGTGGGGGGGACATGGCTGGATATATGTGGGGGGGACATGGCTGGATATATGTGGGGGGGACATGGCTGGATATATGTGGGGGGGACATGGCTGCATATATGTGGGGGGACATGGCTGCATATATGTGGGGGGACATGGCTGCATATATGTGGGGACACATTTAAAAAAAGTATCGGTATTCGGTATCGGCGAGTACATGAAAAAAAGTATCGGTACTTGTACTCAGTCCTAAAAAAGTGGTATCGGGACAACTCTAGTCTCCTCCTCAACACTTCATTTTTGTCAGTCGTATCATTTAAAGCAGGGGGCCCGCCAGCTGTTGCAGAACTACAAGTCCCACCATGCCTCTGAGTAATTGTAACTGGCAGCCTTGCAATGCCTCATAGGAAATGTAGTTCCACAACAGCTGAAGGGTTACTGGTTGCCTACTTAGGATTTAAAGTAAAAGCTGTCAGTAATCTGAAGTTTTCATAGGAACTGGAATGCAGCTTTGTAATGGCAACATGCATGTCTTTGCTATATGGAGGGGAACAGCTTGTCTGCATTGTCAGACGGAAGAGGCGCGTTATGGGGGGAGCGGCTCTTATGCAATGCTTGCTTAGTTCTGCTTTCTTTATAGGAACCCGTCCTGTCCTCTCCATGATGGAGGATAATAAAGGAACAGATGTGCTTGGATGACTTTTTATATCTTTCCAATTCGTTACAAACACAGTGAAACGTTTTTTTTTTTTCGCCGAAGCGTTGCAAGTATGCGTGATTCTGCAACGTGATCTCTCTTAATTATATCTAACGAAGTTTGTATTTTGGCAACAAATATATTGGATGTCTCGGGATATAATTTTGTAGATATTTTGCAACATATCTGGCTTTAAATTATTGAATGACTGTCAATAACTTGCGTTCACTTTGCAGTTATACAGGCAGTTTGCACGACATTTCTTTTTTTTTTATTGTAAAATCATTTATAAAGAATCTGCAGAAAAGCGGCTTCCTGGCTTAAAACTGCCACCTACTGGTTGTCAGTAATGCGAGGCTGGATTATATTAGAGTTGAACTAGTGATCAACTTGCATGGGGAGTAACTGTGATCTATAAGTTCATTTTTTATTTTATTTTTTATTTTTTATTTGGCCCAATCACACCATGTGACGTCTATTGATCTGCATCATTCAATGCAAGCTTATATCAAGCACACTATTGTTTTCTATGTACCTTGTTCGCGCTATATAGGCGCACTTCAAAAAAATGTATATCTGCTTTTTTTTTGCAATGCACTAAAATGTTCAACATGCCTACCATTTAAAAAAAAAAATTCTTAGTATTAACCGTTAATGTGGCCTATACACACAAATTATGTAGAAATGTGGCGCAATACATGAAAGCGGATCTTTACTGCATCTGAGCACCACCAACCAAAAACACTTTTTTTAAATACATTTTTAACCAAGCAAATTTGCACATCCATCCATGTTTCTATGCTTTATTTTGTTTTAAAAAACTCCCCTGGCCCGTGATCAAATGAAGGCCTGGTTCACCCTGACGCAAGTCATTTAAATAACTTTGTTTTACATTAGTGCTGTTCACATCAGTGCGGTGCGAATCTAAGCTGCGTGCAAAAATGGTCCTGTGCGAGTTTGATCCGTGTGCGATGCAAATTCAGCTCCATAGACTTCAATGTAAATCGTTCTGGAATCGCATTGATGGTTCACATATGTGCGAAATCCACCACACTACTCTCCACAAAAACCAGGAAGTACACAGGAAGTTAGTACTATGATTCCATTGGCTAGAACAGGGGTCTCCAAACTTTACAAACAAAGGGCCACTTTATTGCACTTCAGACTTTAGGAGGGCCGGATTGGGGCCAGCAAGGGAAGAAAGTCACGGGCCCAATGTATCGTCATACTCCGCTCCCCATCACAGACTGCTCCGGAAGTGCTGTGGTGGCCAACTGCGCATGCGCGATGTGTTCCAAACGCATCTGCGATGCGTTCCAATGCATTTACGGCAGTGTACACCAGCGAAACCTCGTTCGGCATCCAGGCTCTTTCCTTAACATCCCCGTGGATTGGAGGATGTTAAAAAAAGAGCCAGGAGGCCGAGCGAGCGGAGCGAGCCGTCCGAGAGAAGTGAGGCCGACTGGCCACTTTCCCCTAAGTCCACGTCGCTCTGAATGACGGCTTCGCTGGTGTGCAGTGTCGTAAATGCATCGGAACGCATTGCGCATGCGCAATTGGCCACCACAGCACTTCCGGAGCATTCTGTGATGGGGGAGCCGAATATGACGCGTCACCGGCATCAGTGAGAACAAATATGGCCTCAGGGTTGGTGGTCAATAGGAAGAGGAGTATTCCCCCTTTTAGTAGGAGGAGTAGTATCCCATCATTGGTATCAGTGGATAATATAGTGCCCCATTGTTGGTGTCAATGGGAGGAATGGTGCCTCATGTCACGGCTTCGCTGGTGTGCAGTGTTGGAGGATGCGCAATTGGCCACCACAGCACTTCCGGAGCATTGTGCCCAGGGTTGGTGGTCAAGGGCCGGATAGACTAGCAAAGGGCCACATTTGGCCGTCGGGCCGCAGTTTGGAGACCTCTGGGCTAGAAAATCAATCACAGCTATGTCCAACTTCTGAAATTCGCGGTAAATTCGCACCTAACACAGGACAACAAATAAGAACAAATCCGCAGCCCAGCAATGTGAACCTAGCCTAAATGAGGGCAAATGATTCATGTAGCATTTACTTCCTGGAATCCATCTGTCCTTAGCTCAAGAATGCATGTAGGGGGGGTTGGGCTTCACTGAGAAAACCCCTCTTGAAGACTTCTGGGATATATGACGACATTTGCTTAGGCAAGAAATTAGGAAGTTACAGAAGAAATTGGAGATCGACCAATATCGTTTTTTCGGTGTCGATAAGATATTTCTCCTGCCGATAGCTGATATATTTTAATTTTTTTTCCGATATTTTGTACATTTAGAAAAAAAAGAAAATTTACACTGTCATTTTAAATTTTTATTTGTTTATCACTGTTATTGCTGTCACAAGGAATGTAAACACCGATTGTGACAGTAATAGGCAGTGACAGGTACTCTTTATAGAGAGATTGGTGGTCTGTAAGACCCCCCCCCCCCAACCCCTCCTCCGCACTTCAAAGTATTCAAAACGTCAAGTACGGCGTTTTTGAATACTTTATTTTTTAAAACTGGCGCCTTTTAAGATGTCCGTAATCCCGGAAGTGATGTCATGACAGCCGAGACCCGAACGAAGCATCAGCTTTGTTTGGGTCTTCGGTCAGCCGGTTGACGTGTCGGGCTGGTTGCTCAGGCTTTCTTGGTGGGATGGGAGAGACGGGGCGAGTGGCGGAAGGCGGTGGGAGGGTGGGAACATCCCTTCCTGTTGCTTGTAATAACAGGCGAGCGGCTGCTGAGCCACACCGGTTGTTCTTACAATAAAGCCGACCGTCCGCTCTAAAGAACAGTACATGTGCATGCATCACGCCGGTAAAACCCCTTGAAGCAATATCGGTCAGTTTTTTGACCGATACGTCTAAAAAATAATTGGTCGATCTCTAGAAGAAAAGTAAAAAAAAAAAAAGTTTAAGGCTGGGTTCACACCTATGCAAATTGGATGTGGGTTCCTCCGCATTCAGTTTGCTTGGTAGAAAATTGTGACCGGCTCTCTTTGGAGCCAGTTCACATATCTTCGCTACGGCTCGCTGATCCAATGCCATACTCTGATTGAGAATGGCTGATGTTCCCTTAAACCTGAAATTTCCTTAAAGTCAGGAGTGACAGTTGGCTTTTCATTCCATGAAAAACTGATGTTTTGTCCCACCCATTGTCTGGGCTGCGCCATGAGCTTATCCTGCCTATCATTTCATAGGGAGAACGTTCTTCCAAACAATGCTACATGTGTGACGGGATCATAGCCTTTCTCATTGACTTGAACACTGAGATGATACGCAGATTATCATGTCATCTCAAGAAGGAATATTCATAAGGTAATTATACGGAAAAAAAATATGGCATTAAATGTTTTAAATCTGTCAAGGATCTTGCAGCAGGATCTGTGCTCCAAATTCTTAAAGAGGTTGTAAACCTCCAGGAATCAAACCTGCAAAACAAAAGCATAATGAGCTAGTGATGCATACTAGCTCATTATGAAATACTTACCTTAGAATGATGCCCTGCAGTGCCACCCGCATTCCACTCCCACGGCTGTCATCTTTCCTGGATTTATTTCCTGGTTCGCGGGCTCTGGAGCTGTGATTGGCCAGAGCCGCAATGATGTCACAACCTGTAGATTTTTTTAAACGTCGCCTATGGCTCACAGAAGGACGCAGAAGGGACTTCACAAGGCTGCAATGCCACGGCCTTAATTACCGGCCACCGCGGGCCTGCCGTGATCGCGAGGTGGGGGCGCATGGAGACACAGGATCCTGTGCCTCTGTGCACCCCCGCTGCGGCCGGTAATTGAGGCCGCGAAATGGCGGCCTCAATTACCAGCCACCGTGGGCGCCAGGTCACAATTTCTTGTCGCAGTTGCGACCTGGCGCCCGGATATTGTCGACTCCTGATATAACCGCACTACGGATATAAAACATTCCCCAACCCTTGCATACCAGAGCGATCCTCCATGGGGATCTTTTATGAAGGAATTCTAATTTAAAGATTTGCTTGCAAGAAAAGCACTTGTGTGGCATTGTCCTTGGAGAAGACAATCCACAAACCTTCTGAGCCGATCTTCTAAAAGGTAATTTGTTACATCTTAATGTGTTACCGAGCCAGCCATGCCAGTAATAAAAGCGATCCGATCGTTCCCACTTAAGCACTGATTACTTGCTCTGCTAAATCTCCTATGAGCCCTTAACGAGCGCTAATGAGGATAAGGAGTGATAGGACAGGTGTTTAATTGCTTACTTGAGTTCTAAGCTACACAGACGTTAAACATTTTAATCAACAGTTTCTTGTGTACGTTGCATTTGTATTTCGACTCCACTCTTCAAGAGTTCAGAGTTGGCAAGGCTTAGCCGTGCAAACTAGTTGGAACATGCACACCTATCCTGCGTTCTCCTTCACTTGATGAGGGTTGATTTCTAGCACTCTGCTAATCCCCATGCAGACTGAGCTCATACTTGGCAAACATGATCCATCTTCTCACTTGCGTGTTTGGTTAGGCCAGTGAACCGGTCTTAGGATATTGTGGCAGAGCTAATGTAAGTAAGAGGCTAACAACCATTCATTGTGTAAGGGCTTGTTCACACGGGTGACCAAAATGTAAACCTCCTGTTGCCCTTGACCACCACTGGCCACATCCTATTCAAGTTAAAGGGGGCAACGCTGTAACTGTGCATGGTGTGGTGGGTCAGCATTTAAGGTTAAAACAGGCAGTATAAAAACGGCATATCTCAACTGCCTCATTTGCCTGCTGAAAAGCAATCCACCACTTTGTAATTGCTTGTAAAGTGCACTTAAAGTGGTTGGAACCCTATTTCTTTAAGGCATGATCTATAGCACAGTGCTTGTGCTATGTAATTTGTCTTCCTAATCCAGAATTTCCATGATTCATGTAACCAGTGCAAAGCCAATCTCTGCTCTCAGCTGTCACAGCTCAGCACTGAAAGAGAGATAAAAGGAAACCTTGTATCATTCTGTTTTTTTTTTTTTTTTTTTTTAAAGATCAAAGGGATGAAGTTTGGTCTGCAAATGAGGTCAGTTTAACCACTCCAAAGTTGAACTTTCGCTTATGTCTCCTTCCCTCCTCCGGTGCCATATTTGGCGCCTTTCTGGGGGAAAGGGGAAACGGTACTTGTTTTTAACAGGTCCCACTTCCGGAGACGACACCGTCCTTTGGAAGTTCGGCCCCTGCATCACCCTCCTTCCTCCATCGCGGGGCGAATTGGAAAGCGCAGCGCCTGCACGGTAGGGAACTGGCTGTGAAGCCAAAATGCTGTCCCTTACCAGCGCCCAACAGCCGTTCCGAAAATCAGCTGGGTTGCCGACATCGCAGAAACCCTGGACAGGTAAGAGTCTTAATATTAAAAGTCAACAGCTACAGTGTTTGTAACGGCTAACTTTTTTAAAAAATTTCATGGGGGGGGGGGGGCAATACACTGCTTTAAAAACAAAGCCTTTTTCTGGCACTTCTTATTTACAAGTTAAAATCAGTATTTCTTTGCTAGAAAATTACGTAAACCCCCCAAACATATTATATATAATTTTTAGCAGAGACCCTAGAGAATAAAATAGCAGTCATTGCAATAGTTTATTTCACACTTTGTGCAGTCTTTTAAACGCAATTTTTGTTGGTAAAAAATAAACTTCAATGAATTCTAAAATAAACTGTGAAGTAGAGCTACACGATTAATCGTATGATAATCGCAATCTCCGTTCACACCACCCCGACTCCCCCCCCCCCCCTTCCTCCTCGTGCATGGAGAAGATCCCCCCTTCCTCCTCGTGCATGGAGAAGATCCCCCCTTCC
The DNA here is from genome assembly GCA_029574335.1 of Rana kukunoris. NCBI lineage: Eukaryota > Metazoa > Chordata > Amphibia > Anura > Ranidae > Rana > Rana kukunoris. The sequence goes on along the minus strand of CM056049.1, from coordinate 87,654,080 downwards.
TCCTCGTGCATGGAGAAGATCCCCCCTTCCTCCTCGTGCATGGAGAAGATCCCCCCTTCCTCCTCGTGCATGGAGAAGCTCCCACCTTCCTCCTCGTGCATGGAGAAGCTCCCACCTTCCTCCTCGTGCAGGGAGAAGCTCCCACCTTCCTCCCCGTGCAGGGAGAAGCTCCCACCTTCCTCCCCGTGCAGGGAGAAGCTCCCACCTTCCTCCCCGTGCAGGGAGAAGCTCCCACCTTCCTCCCCGTGCAGGGAGAAGCTCCCACCTTCCTCCCCGTGCAGGGAGAAGCTCCCACCTTCCTCCCCGTGCAGGGAGAAGCTCCCACCTTCCTCCCCGTGCAGGGAGAAGCTCCCACCTTCCTCCCCGTGCAGGGAGAAGATCCCACCTTCCTAGATGATAAAATGGTGGTTGTTGCATTTTTTAAAGCGCAAGTACAGTGTGACATAAAATATTGCAATTTTTGTGGGAAAATATAACTTAAACAAAACTAACCAGTAAAGGTAGCCCACACTTTTTTATATAATGTGAAAAATTTTACGCCGCGAGAATCGTGAGAGAATTCTCATTTTGTCCAGAATCGTGCAGCTCTACCGTGAAGTTAGTCCAATTTTTTTGTATAATTTGAAACCTGTTAAGCAGCGAATCCTTAGAGAATCGTGATCTTTATTCTAAGCAAAAAAAATTGCGCTTCTCTATTTTATCCAGAATCATGGAGCTCTGGTGCAGATGCAGTACAGTGTAAAGTCCCGGCATATTATTTTGTAATATGCTTTGGGAGTTGCATCATCATTGCCGACCAATGACTATAGCATGAAGATTGCAGATGGAAGAGGAGAACGTGACCACAGCGAGGATAGATTGAATACGGGAAGCTTGGACCTCAAAGTGCTGAGGAAAGTGGGCCTTAAATGTACAAGCATGCTAAAAGTGAAGTTACTAATCAAAGACTAAAAAACGAACACATAACTGCACAATATTCGTTAATAAAAGTAAACGGAGCCCTGAGTCTCCATTTATGAAAAGCTTCAAAATGAGGAACTAGCATAATCATATTAATAGAAGCAGCTGTGAGAACAACATGTCAACTGACAGGAGAGTCACATGGTGGGCAAGTAAACATCTCTTTAACATATATGCATGTGACATGGCGGTTTAGGGCTGGATGTGGAAAATTGGCCACATGAGACCCTCAACCTAAATAAAGCTCCTTATTGTCAACGGCAGCATTCACCAAAGAACACGGCGCTGATGGTTTCCTCCTTGAATGAGCGACTTACTAAGGCCCTCAAATTCTCAGTGGGTACCAGTCCTTACTAGTGCTAGTACTTCCTTACTGAACATTCCATGCTGGTTTTTACCTGGCTTGGGTAAGTTTAGCCCCCCCTTATGATGTAGTATCAACGACGTCTTTATGTAACATTTGCATTGTCTAGTTAACCAGCTGAAGTCCATTTATTTGATAGCGTGTGCAAGTTTATTTATTTTTTGGAAACGGATAGTTTGTGAGGTAAAAAAGTTCCCCAAATGTTGGCAAACCAGTCGCTGTTCTCTGCTTACATCGACCTACGTTGTGTTTGTGTCATGGCTAGCTTGCCTAGAGAACATGTAACTAGGATGTTGTCGAAGGCTTTCATTTCCTGTCCCTAACCCTCAACTTTGTGCAGCAATACTTTTTTTTTTTTAAGTCTTCAAAATAGGTGAAGAGATCCAGATTACAGAATTAACGTTTTCCTTGGAATTTGTGTATTTAAAGAGGGGTTCCAACCACAATTAGCATTTTTTTTTTTTTTTTAAGGCAGCAGGGTTACAATTTCATGTCCCCATGGACCTCAGACTGGTCAGTCCCAGGTTTTTTCCTGTCAGGCAAGCGTCGTTGTTAAATGGCAGTCAGAGGCGTGACTGGCAGTTTCCTATGGATGTCGAGTGTCACCGCTACAGCTGTGGCAAGGTCTGGAAAAGCTAACTAGAAGTCTGAGCTATTTGGATGTGAATAACCATAAATGAGAAGAAAGGGGAGAAGGAAAGGGAGCAGTATCCTCACATGTAGTGAGCATGTGGATACTGGATAGTATAGTGGGTGCCACGTCCTATTAAGTATGAGAGAAAAATTAACTAGGGGCAAGTTATTGCCTGAAAAGTCCAATAACTTGCCCCTAGTTAATTTTTCTCTCGAAGAACCATAAATGTTCAGAGAACGTTCCTTCCACTTCTTTCTGGTAATTGGGCTCCTCATTCTTAGCTTTAGAAAGCTTTATTTAGGTAAAATGGAGTCGTCTTCCTGTGGAAATGTCTGGAGGGGGTAGTAGTACACATGTGGACATAAGAGCGCTTATTAGTATTTTTTTGCTTAAAGCAGTTGTAAACCGCTGCATGTTGTTTTTTTTTTTTCTTGCCTGCAAGGTAAAGGCATAATGTGCTAGTTTGCACCACTAGTGTGCATCAGTGGACCTGAAAATAAAGCCCTCCTGCGATGCTTGAGACCCATCTTCCCCCCTGTCTTGCTTCCAGGGTGCAGACTCCAGCTCTGTGACTGGCCGGAGCCGCAATGACGTCACTCCCGTGCATGCGCCGGTGTCACGGCACAGGCCTCTGAACGATTGGCACGGGTGGCTGTTCCTTCAGAGCTCATCTTTTAGTGATGTCGCTGGCTGCATGTACAGTAAATATCTCCTCAACGGGGCACATTTAAGGGATATTTACACTGCCTGGCAGTGCCGCATGGCAACTTGTGTTACCTAAGAAGTCTGTATATGCAAATATATTACTTAATTATTACTTAGGGAGTTTTGGTTTTGTGCAAATGGTCCTAAGTCAGCTTAGAAAAAAATGCAGGTAGAGTGTTCCATATTTTAACCACTTGCCGACCAGCCGCTGTCATTATACTGCGGCAGGTTGGAAGGATCCCGCTGTACGCCGGCTTGTGCACACAGTCCCATTCGCCAGGGAGGAGCCAATCGGCATTTCCATTGGCCACCCACAATTGTTCCCCGAAGTGACAGGACAGGGATCTGCCTGTGTAAACAAGGCAGATCTCCCTTCTAACAGGGAGATCACACAGATTCTGTCTTTCTCCTTTTCAGGAAGATGGATCTGTGTATTTCCCCAGTCACACAGTCCCCCATACAGTTGGGCCCCTTTTACACTGGGCTGGGAGGTGCATCGCTTTACCGTCGAAATTGCGGTGGTATTTGGACGCTAGCGGTGCGTTTTTACCCCTCGCGGCCAAAAAAGGCTTAACACCGCCGGCAATGCGCCTCTGCAGAGGCGCATTGCCGGTGGTATAGCCTTCGGTTTCCTATTGCTTTCAATTTGAAGGAGCGGTAAATACACCGCTCCTTCACCACTCCAAAAATGCGGCTAGCAGGACTTTTGGAGCGGTCCTGCTAGCGCACCGATCCAGTGTGAAAGCCCTCTGGGTTTTCACACTGGAGAAACAGCAGCTGCTGTTTCAGGTCGCTTTGCAGGTGTGAAAGGGGTCTTTGAAAACACTAACGGGGAAAATGTTTGACGCCTTGATCGCCCCTGATGTTAACCCCCTTCCCTGCCAGTACAATAACGTGCATATTTTTAGCACTGATTACTGTAATAATGTCACTGGTTCCCTAAAACGTTTAAAACAAAGTCAGGTGTCCAATCTGTCCTTGGCAATGTCGCAGTTCCGTTAAAAATCACTGATTGCCGCCATTACTAGTAAAAAAATTAATACAAAAAATGCCAGAAATCTATGCTTAATTTTGTAGACGTGACAACTTGTGTGCAAACCAACCAATATGCGCTTATTGTGATTTTGGTAAATGAAAAAAATATGTAGCAGAATACATATCGGTCTAAACATAAATATATTTTGTTTTTATTTTATTTATTTTTTGGGAAATGTTTCATAGCAGAAAGTTTTTTATTTTATTTTTATTTTTTATTGTTGCTCTTTTTCTTTATAGCGCAAAAAAATAAAAATAAAACAGAGGTGATCAAATACCACTAAAAGAAAGCTCTATGTGTAGGAAAAAAAAATGTCAATTTTGTTTGCGCAGTCATGCGATGATGTACCCAATTATTGGTCAAAGCGACACAGTGCTGTATCGCAAAAAATTGCCTGGTCAGGAAGTGGGCAAATCCTTCTGGGGCTAAAGAAGTTATTGTGTGTCACAAAGCTGATATTCACCTCTATGGTCCGGTGGGTGTAAACGTATTTACAGCCGGTCCGCTAATACGGAAGGGAATTGGTTCTCCGCTGTGTAAGCGGATGGTTCACACCTGGCCGCCCATAGAGCAGAGCGGGCTATTCCCCTGTCCTCTCTGCTTAAACTGACCTGTCATCTACCCGCTGTGCAGACATCCCCTGCTGATCAAAACGGAAGCCGTCCACGTGAAAGGGGCCTCAGGTGGCCCTTTTGGCACCTCCAGCTTGACAAACATCGATCTGAAGATTAATGTAGAAAATTGTATGAAAGGTGAGTGCATCCAATCAGATGCAGTCCCTGGATATCCTGACAGCCACGTGCACCAACTGTCAGAATACAATGGCCTGCAGAGCTGATTCATCCATCTGTGCTGTTTAGTGTGAATGGAGAGATCCTCAGATTTCTATTGTTCAGTCCCAAGGCTGAATGAACAATCTTTGCATGTATGGCTCGCTTAGATCCACCGATGCACGTATTTGTGGTAACATTGGGGTTTCATTTATACTTGGAGCTGAGATTGATATATACTTTCTGTGCACGAACGTTTGTTGGTGTGTGGAGTGTTCCTGAAAAGCCACATTTAGAAGAGTGGAAAATCACTTTAGTTTGTATGCAAAACAAAAGCTCCAAACCGCAGTCCAGCACATAGAGAGTAGTAATGTGGCGTTCTTCTGCTTGGAGGAATCTTGTGATGTGGAGTAAATGGTCGGGTATTGTCCTTTGTTAGACTACAAGTAATAGTAATATAGTGTGATCTCTTCAGAGCATTGTGCTGCCGTTCCATCCACAGTCATGGGATTAATCTACAGGCTGCGCAGTAATCGGATACCGGAGCGATCCTGTCTGAGCTGGTGTAGTCCTGTTTGAGACAGGCAAGGAAGTGGATATTCCACTTTGCAGGGAGAATAATACGAGAAGACAGCATGGCTTCCCGTATACACATGATGTATATTTTCATGTAATAATGGAACGCACATTTTTTATTATATTCCTGCTTCAAGTATTGCTAAACTTTTTTTTTTTTTTGTTTTGGACTTGTGGCCCGTACACATGATCGGACGGCAGATTAACCGTTTTTTTTTTTTTGCATGCTAGTCGCTAGGGTTGTCCCGATACCACTTTTTTTTTTTAGGACCGAGTACAAATACCGATACTTTTTTTCATGTACTCGCCGATACCGAATACCGATACTTTTTTAAAATGTCCCCCCACATATTGCAGCCATGCATGTCCCCCCACACATTGCAGCCATGCATGTCCCTCCACACATTGCAGCCATGCATGTCCCCCCACATATTGCAGCCATGTCCTGTCCTCCACATATTGCAGCCATGTCCTGTCCCCCATATCTGTACTAGCTGCTGCCAGGTTAATCCCTGTGCAATACAGCGCGCATTACAAGCTTTCGTTTGTATACTTGTAATGCGCGCATCCGTGCATAGACACGCCCCCTTGCTCGGGATTGGACAGATCCGTCCAATCACGAGAAGGGGAGTGTCTATACATGGCGAGGCGCGCATTACAAGTATACAAACGAAAGCTTGTAATGCGCGCTGTAATGTACGGGGATTAACGTGGCGGTATGCGGCAGGTTTGCGGCGGTGGGGGGGTATTCTATTTAGGTATCCCGCAAATACTCGGTATCGGTCCCGATACCGATACTAGTATCGGCATCGGGACAACCCTACTAGTCGCATATTAAAAATGGAGGTTACTAAAGTTACCAAAATTCTCGTACAGCAGAATAAAAAATCAGAAGTGATGTCACGTGCTGGAATGTAATTGTATTGTATTTTCGGACGACGGCTGTACTGATTAAATGAAAATCGTACGATCTGGTATCATGCAGGGGGAAAAAACGTGTTTGCCCGATCGGATAGTGATACTGTCGTGATCGGCTCTCAAAAGCTCTATACCATGGGTTTTCAAACTATGGCCCTCCAGTTGTTCAGAAACTACAATTCCCATCATGCCTAGTCATGTCTGTGAATGTCAGTTTTACAATGCCTCATGGGATGTGTAGTTCTGCAACAGGTGGAGTGCCGTCGTTTGAGGATCCCTGCTCTATACTAACAATCCGATTATCGTAAGATCGATTCAAAAGCGCGCCGTCTGTGGTGTTTTTCGGCAAACCAAAATCCTATCGTGTGTACAAATAGATTGGGGAATTAGCGAAGATGAAAACGGGCCGAGTTCTTTGCTGATTAAAACAAAGTGTACCTAGTGTTAGAATGTTACCATATTAGACATACAAATGCCAAACTTTTTTTTTAAAAAAAATTGAAACCATTTATCATTTTCCTAACAATTATGTGCAATTTGTGTTGTCTATCACATAAAATCCCAATAAAATACATTTGTTTTTAGCCCCAAAATGGGAGAAAAGGAATACTTTAAGGCTCTATAAATCATAAAAATAAATCTTTTTATTTTTTATTTTTTATTTTTTTTCAGTGTGATGACACAAGCATTATAAAAGTAAAAGCAGGGGACCCGTCTGAAAATTACAGAGAATTTGGATCGCTGCGGGCTCAAATTTTGTATGCTTTGCTTTTGTGGTTTTTCAGAACCCAAAACTTTCTACATATCTGGGGGATCTTAAAGTGATTGTAAAGGGGGAAAAAAATGTAGTAAAGATCCATGTTATATTTACCTGCTCTGAGCAAGCCCCGATCTTCCTGTTCTTGGGTCCCGCGGTGCGTCCCACCCCCTTGATGCTCCCCATACACCGCTTGGTCCGTCTCCAGCCGGCTCTTTGTGCTCACTTTGCGCTCAGCCCCGCCCCTCCTCACTGCTGTGATTGTGAGACCAATGGCTTCTGTTGCTGCCTGTCAGGAGGGAGAGAGGCCTCGTACTGGATGGTGACTTGGTAAGTACTATGGGGAGGGGGGGTCAAGTGTTTTTTTTTTTTTTTTTATCTGTCATGAAAATGCTGGCAATCACTTTAAAACGGTCTGGCAGGCAGAGCAAGGTATAGAGTCTGTTGCTGTTGTTTGGAGACGTTTCCTATCCCAGCAGATTGGGCCAGTTTCTGTCTCTGTGGGTCCATACACATAGGCAGCAGAAAAAAATCGATGGCACAAAAAAGCAGCGAAAACTCCTATGTGTACATTGAGGGGCGTTTTCTCTAAGCCTCATACACCGATCTGTCTGCGGATTTGGCCACAGATTTGATCGTGTGTACGACAGATTTGGCCACCCGACACAGCATGCTTTGAAATCTGTCGGCTGGGAACCCGTCCGCCCGACATGTCTGCTGGTTAGTATGCTAACCAGCAGACATGTCTTCTCGCACACGCGCCAAATGATTTCGACGCATGCGCGGAAGTGTTTTACTTCCTGGTGCGGTGACGTGGCGGCGTCAACGTCACCGACACGTCAGCGCGCTGTCTGCTGGCGGGGATTTTGGTTTGCTCGTGTGTACACGCGAGCAAACCAAAATGCCAGCAGACAGATTTGTTCAAATCGGTCGGACAGACCGTTTTGAACAAATATATTTAATCGTGTGTACGAGGCCTAAGAGGAGCCTCAAAACGATCCTTTAAAAATGTGACCGTAAACGCCCAAATGGGCATGGACCAATGGGCACATAATAGTTGCTTCTACAAGTTGCAAACAAAATGCCTAAGGCTCCATGCACAATGGACACTAAAATAATGTTATAAGAACGCTAGAAGCTTTGCAGCGAGTCTTTTTCAAAAACAATTTAAGTTTTTGCAATAGCATTTTTTGCGTTTTTCCGCGTTAGCGTTTTAAGACCTTTTTATCCCCAATGGATCAAAACGATAAACGCTGGTGAGCCACGTTTTTGAGCGTTTATCGACATTTATCAGGGTTTGAGCATTTTTGAGTGCTTGGCATTTTTTGTGGTCAGAAACGATCTTTAGCACGTTCAGAAAACAGCCCATAAACTCCACTGCTGATTAAGGTCCACTTGTGCATGGACACATAGGAACATAGAGGAGAGTTTATGGGCTGTTAAAAAAAAATGCCCAAACTCCAAAAAACTTCAGTTTTATGAACGCATTGAGCCTTAAAGTTGATGTAAATCCACTCTCATCCTTTCTAAACTACTGCCATGGTGCTGATCTATAAGGATATACATGCCTCCTGCATTTATCCTTACCTGTCAAATGTCTCCTTCTGTCCGTTATAAGAACTGGAAAACTGCAGCTTCTGTGGGTGGATCGGTTGTCTGGAGCTCTGTGGGTGGAGTTGTGATGTCAGTAGACTCTCTGCCCTCATCTACACTCCCCTTGTCAACATGGATTTTTTTTTCTGTGTATTCCTTACACTGAATTCTGCTATGATCACTAACATCCAGTCAAAATCCAGAAAAGTAACCACATGACTTCAGAAAAGGAGTGGGGGTGGGATTTTAAAAAATAATGCCTGTCTCCAGGCTAGTGCATGAGATATGTAAATAACCTGTTGCTCACAGCAGGGGGGCGGAACGGACTAATGTTTTTCTCTAAGTCCGTTTTTTATTTCACTGAACAATAATAAAAGGATTTTTCAGAGCTGGATTAACTGTGTGGCAAGACTGGGCACAGATGATAGGAAATCTTATACTCTACATCAGTGGTCGCCAAACTGTGGCCCAAGGGCCGGATGCGGCCCTTTGCTTGCCTTTATCCGGCCCTTGGGGCACTATCCTTCTCACTGATACGAGACACTATTCTACCATCTGACACCGACAGTGGAGCACCATTTCTCCCACTGACACCACTAATGGGGCACTTTTCCTCCCTATGATACCAACGATGGGGCACTATTCCTTCCCCTAATACCAGATGTTTAGTCCCACTGATGGCAGGGACATTTCCACCCCCGCTGGCCAAAGTCCGGCCCTCCAAGAGTCTGAAGGACAATAAACCGGCCCTTTGTTTAGAATGTTTGGAGACCCCTGCTCTACATTGTGACATTAAAATATATATATATTTTTTTTTTTTTTCTGGGTTTACATCCACTTTAATACGCAGCAGAGGCCTGTGTGTCTACAGCAGTAACATTACATGGTAAGATATCTCTAAGCTGAGACTGATCCATGTGGTTCATGGTTATGTTCTGCAGAATAGTTCAGCACTAGGTTAATGGAAAAAAATACATTTAAATCAGCCATTGAAACAGATATTAAAGTCTAATTTAGAATTTTACTGTACAATATGCAATGACATTAAAGGACTTTTTCCCCCTGAGAAGAGTATGCAAGAAATGAGCAGTACACAGAATTTATTGACCTTCTAGACTTGCTGGATTAGCAGTCACAAGCTCCGAGTTCTACAAGTACTGTATGAGAAACTTCCCCAGGCATAGGAATGCTTCAAATCAAAGATTCTGCTTGATGCTTCTTTCCTGGGGGGAATAAAATTGGTTGCAGAGTTGAAAAGTCCTTTCTGCTGTGCTAATCCTTTCATCTGTAGATGTCCTTCCTACATATGAAGATGAAAGGATGATGGTGGGAAATGTCCAATGTTTTCAGCTGGTGACTCTTCGTGTGGATCTGTATCGATGATATTAGAGACTCCCTGTTGGCTGTTCTATTAGCCTTCAGGAAAGTCCATAATATCCTTTTTATACTGGGCCAAATTTGTTTTTCTATATATAATATATATATTAGAGAGAGATATCTCATTCAGGTTTGGATTTGTTAATCTATACTTAAAGCGGAGCTCCACCCAGTATAACAACATTTTACAATGTTGTTTGAAAAAAAAAAAAAAAAAAACCTGAAAAAAAAAAAAAATACTCACCCGAAATAGCTGTTGCTATGCGGAAGTCCGTAATCTGCCTCTTCCTAATCCGCGGTGTGTTTTCTTCTTCTCCTTCTCCTTGTGAATGGGCGCGCTGCTTCCTGGGAACTGTGTGTGTTCTCAGAGAGCAGCGCGCCCATTCACAAGCCAGCGTGAGACTCGCGCAGGCACAGTAGGAAACGGGCAGTGAAGCCGTACGGCTTCACTGCCTGTTTCCCATATTGTGAATGGCGGCGCGGGACCCGGAGCGATCGTGGGACCGGCATCGGGGGGGCCCATCAGCGCGGGCGCCTAGGACAGGTAAGTGTCTTTATTTAAAGTCAGCAGCTACACTGTTAGTAGCTGCTGACTTTAAAATTTTTTTTTACCGTGGCTGGAGCTCCGCTTTAAATGCATTCAAAACCGTACTTGAAGGGGAGCTTTAGTTTACTGTTTAAAATCCCGTAATACAATGTCTTATTCTGCTCTGCACATGCTCAGTTGCTCTTCTTTTTTTTAGGCACTGTGCTGAATTTTTAGAGGCCAATCTGCTGACCGCCTAAAGATTTACTGCTGTTCAGGGGATCTGGGCTTCAGCAAAATGGCAGCCTCCGGCAAGAAGAACCAGGGGCAATTTTGAGGCAATCTGCAGCGCACACTCCTTTTGGTAGCATAATAATGTGGAATGTATGTTCCTTGCTAACCACTTAAACTCCGAAAGATTTATCTGACCAGGCCATACAGCACTACGTTGCTTTAAAACTCCATTCACACAAATGTGTTTTTTGATGCATTTTGCAGAAATGTAGGGACATTTTTTTTTTAAAGCGGAATTTCACCCTAAATATAAGATCTCCCATGTGATCCAGCATACTGGCGTCAGCGCCAGTATGCTGTTTTTTTTTTTTTTTTTTACTCGCACACTTACTGTATTATGCCGGAATTTCTTTTTTTCCCCCGTGGTGGACGGCGCCAGTATAGCGCGTCACATCTTCCTAAAATACCCGATATGGACTCGGGTAATCTCGGCGAAAATGCGGCGCCTGCGCACAGACCTAGGAGCTGACTGCGCAGGCGCCGTATTTCTCCGAGTCCTACGGCTATGGCGCGTCACGCCCTCCGAAATAGGACTCGGAGAAATACGGCGCCTGCGCAGTCAGCTCCTAGGTCTGTGCGCAGGCGCCGCATTTTCGCCGAGATTACCCGAGTCCATATCGGGTATTTTAGGAAGATGTGACGAGCAATACTAGAGCCGTCCACCGCGGGGGAAAAAAAGAAATTCCGGCATAATACAGTAAGTGTGCGAGTAAAAAATAAAAAAAACAGCATACTGGCGCTGACGCCAGTATGCTGGATCACATGGGAGATCTTATATTTAGGGTGAACCTCCGCTTTAAGGGCTCTTTCACACGTCCGTTCAGTTTTTTAGATCAGTTTTTTCCCCCTTCAGTTGATCCGTTTTTTCATCAGTTTTTCGTCCGTTTACATCAGTTTCCGTTCCGTTTTCCGTCCGTTTTTCATCAGTTTTTTTCATCCGTTTTTTCATCCGTTTTTTTTTTTTTTAGAACTTTTTTTTTTTTTTTTTTACATATTTTGATGAAAAACTGACGTTAGCGGATCGGATGGTAAACGGATCATCCGCTAACGTCCGTTTTTCGTCCGTTCCGTTTTTTTGACGGAAGAAAAATAGAGTTTTCTTCCGTCCAAAAAAACGGAGCTTACCGCAGACGGATGTTAACGGACGTTAGCGGATGCTCATCCGCTAACGGACGCTAACCCATAGGGAAGCATTGAGGTCCGTTAACGGACGTCCAAAAAACGGACGAACTGAACGGACGTGTGAAAGGGCCCTTACACGGTTTCCTATGGAACATGTTCACATTAATGCTTTTTTTGTGCCTCTGCGTTTTTGGAAAGGGTCGGGGACTTTTTTTCCTGCAAAAAGCAGCGTTTTGCATGTAATAGAATTCAATGGACCCGCATCCAAAACACAAGTACTGCGTTTTTTACCGTGATTTGCGGCTTGCGTAGATTTTTTTTTTTTTTTTGTTATCTGTTTATAGCTGGTTGTTAAAGGAAATGTAAACAAATAAAAATTGCCAGCCATTTACAAGCGCACTTTTTTGGGAAACATTACACTTTTTTTTTTTATTAAAAAATAAGACAACAGTGAAGTTATACCAATTTTTTTTCTATTGTGAAAGATAATGTTACGCCGAGTAAATTGATACCCAACATGTCACGCTTCAAATTTGCGTCCGCTCATGGAACGCCGACAAACTTTTACCCTTTAAAATCTCCATAGGAGACGTTTAAAAAAAATCTACAGGTTGCATGTTTTGAGTTAGAGGAGGTCTAGGGCTAGAATTATTGCTCTCGCTCTAACGATCGCGGCGATACCGCACGTGTGGTTGGCATACCATTTACATATGCGGGAGCTACTCACGTATGTGTTCGCTTCTGCGCGCGAGCTTGTCGGGACGGGCGCGTTTTCTGGCTCCTAACTTTTTTAGCTGGCTCCTAGATTCCAAGCAAATTTGTCAAACCCTGATCTAAGCTTTGTGATGGCCTTTCTGTAGAATAGAGTTGTAATGTTATTTCTTGAAGGACTTTCAACGCTGATGTTCCAAGTACAAGTCTGACGGTGCCGCCTCATAATGCAGTGACTTCTGTGCTGACCTCCCAAAGCCGAAACAGATGTCTCTGGTACAGGTGGCCATGGAATCAATCACATATGCTTATCTGCTCTTGGCAGGGATCCATGGGGTCAGTCTATGGAACCTTTATAGAAAACACGGGCTGAGTCATTTCTCTTTGTGGATGACCCCAAATGTTTCCGGCGCACGTACATTTCTGCAGAGACACTACAACAAGAAAAGGGAGACTACCAAAGTCAAGCACATGTTGTGTTAATTGCGTCAGTAGGCTTGCCGAATAAACAAATGGCTCTGTGGTTACTTATCACATTGTGTCTTACCCATTCCTATATAATCTTATTGTGTGCAAGCAGAAAACGTGCTCTCCTCATGTTTTGGATTCTGTCTTTTAAAGCTTTAGAAATTCTTTGAAGGCTATTTAGAATACAGATTTACTCAATATGGGTAGTACAGTAATACCTTGTTTTGCGAGAATATTTTGTTCCAGAAGCATGCTTGTAATCCAAAGCACTCGTATATCAAAGCGAGTTTCCCCATAGGAAATAATGGAAACTCAGATGATCTGTTCCACAGCCACTGCTGGTCTATGCGGTACCGAACGTGGCCAGAGGTGCGGGGGCATCGGTGTATGCAGTACCGCATGTGGCCAGAGGTGCGGGGGCATCGGTGTATGCGGCACCGCATGTGGCCAGAGGTGCGGGGGCACTGGTGTATGCGGTACCGCATGTGGCCAGAGGTGAGAGGGGCATCGGTGTATGCTGTACCGCACGTGGCCAGAGGTGCAGGGGGCATCGGTGTATGCGGTACCGCACGTGGCCAGAGGTGAGAGAGGCATCGGTGTATGCTGTACTGCTTGTGGCCAGGGGCATCGGTGTATGTAGTACCGCACGTGGCTAGAGGAGCGGGGGCATGGAGATATTTATATTGCTTCAACACTTTACACAGCACTTTACATATTGTGCAGTAACGGCTGTCCCCGACTTCAAAGTAGTCCCTGCACTACTTTGGTCAGACTTTGATGCAAGTTCAGATTCCTAGACCTCAAGTCTCCCTTAAAGCGTGACTTTGAAGTTGTGGTAGTGTGAAAGGGGCCTTGGAGTTCTCTACATCAGTTTTTCTCAATTCAAGTCCTCAAGGCGCACCAACAGGTCACGTTTTTAAGCTTTCCATTATTTTGCACAGGTGATTTGATCAGTTTTTCACTGCCTAATTTCTACAGCTCTTTCATGTGAGGGAAATCCTGAAAACACGACCCGTTGGTGCACCTTGAGGACTGCAACTAAAACACTGCTCTAGATCCTATTTTCTCCTCTATTCTTCCTAGTCCTGTCTTATCCCGTCACCATGTAAGGAAAAAGGTTAGACAAGTTGAACTGTCCGCCTCTTCAATGTGGATTGCAGAAAGGTGACAGAAAATTCAATTATAGTCTTTTCCAGATTGTCTGCAGTTGGTTTAGTAGAACGGGAAGGCGTCGCATCATGACTAGGCAATTTCAGCCTTCTGAAGTTAAATCTATAATTTTCTCACTGTCCTTTAATCTTGCTTCTAAAGGTGTATAGTGGGAATGGTAGTTTAACAAGATTACCTTGATGGTTGGGTGCGATTCCAGGCTGTAGGTTGGAGTTTGGATTTGTTGGAGTAGAATATTTTTGCTATGAAGAGAGCTTGCAATCAGGAAATGTTCAGGAGGAGTCTGCCGAGTCCATGCTGAACGTTTCTGTGGCACAATGAGTTGCAACAACCTAAAGTATTTGACAAGACTATGTATCCCAAATGGCTGAATGATACCTCAATCATTGCTCGGTTAGTCTTCTGCAATACATTTTTAAAAAATTGAATTTTTTATGTGTCTATATTTATTCAAGTGAATGTTAACCCACCAGGTAATGTTCGTCTGCAGCTGATATTTGTGGACTTTTTGGGAACTGACGTCGTAGCAGGAAGTGACTAAGGCTGCATTCACACCTAGGTGACAAGTAACGCCGCGTACGCGGCTTATTTTGCCGCAGTTCGATTAACTTTTTTTTTTTTTTTAAACAAATCCTTTCCATTGCTGTCTATGGCTGAACGCCAATGCCGCCTGAAAATAAGGGTCCGGGACTTTTTTGCAGGCGTACGGCATTTCGGCGTGAGATGTGAACCATCTCATAGACAGCAATGGAAATTCGCCCCTCCAGCGTATCGAGCGTCGGGCTTTTTGTCGCCAAGGTGTGAATGCAGCCTTATAGTCCTCCGCCACTCCTAAAAGCCAAAGGGATGGGAGGAGCTGTGTGACTGCTCTACACTTGGCAACTGTCGGAGGCCCATCTGTGACCATCAAATGGCGTCCCATTATCATTGGGTAGAGGCCATACATTGTATAGGAAACATCTGTGCTGGTCAGCAAGTGTTGCCGTCACTCTACCAGAAATCAAATGCATTAGGGCCCTTTCACACGTGCGGACGAACGGTCCGCTTTTTCTAAGTCTGTAAACGGACTTAGAATGGGGCCCTATGGGAGCGGATCTGTTAGCGGATGATGCATCCGCCTACGATCCGCGTCTGTCTGGATCCGTTTTGCGGACGGAAGAAAACCCTATTTTTCTTCTGTCCGGTGGATCGGATGCAAACGGACAGACGGTCCGTTTCCATCCGATTCCCCATAGGGGATAGCGGAGGAAAGACAGGGCGGTCCCTGCACAGTGTGCGGGGACCGCCCTGTCCGCCGACAGCTGAGCGGGACCCCCCGCTGAGCCGACGGACACACGGAGCGGACAGAAAAACGGTCCGCACCGTGTGAAAGGGCCCTTGCAAGTAGAGATACAACAAAATTTCTGCTGCCGAAACAAACATATTGGCCGAAAATTGTGTTTTCGACACATTGCTGAAAGTAAAGAGCCGAAAATGGGGCTGGGCCTGGGCCTGGGGGGTCGGTCTCTGACCCACCTCCCGTATCGTGTCTGTCATGGTTAGAGACTGTAATTTTGGCCAACAATAAATTCAGATTCCTTTAAATTGATGATATTAATTAAAAAGTCGAATATAATACAACTATATAAAAAATATTAATATTTTTTTTTAAACTAATTTTCGCGATCAGGTTCGGTTTTCAGCCTAGTGCATCCTTCATTTTCGGTACCAAAATTTCCATCCGGCGCTCCCCTAATTACAAGGAACTGGCAGGATCGACGGGTAAATGGACTTGGACGAAAAGCTAGTGTTCACTGTATGTTCCATACTATGCCCATTAGGTCTTGGTTTTTGCCTTGGAAGATACTTTGAGCCATTTAGTGAACGGAGGGCTTTGCTGGTCATACGGTCATAGGTTATACCTATATACCTTGCAGGTTGCATATTGTTGGTGTATTGCTGGCCCCAAATATTATCGTGCCTGTAGTTTGAAAATGTCAGCTTCCATCTGGTAAATTCCAGACAGTAGGTTTTTAGAGCATGTATTCTGCACTGTCATGTCCATTACTCATTGATACCCTTGTTTTATACAAGTGCAGGACATTCGAAGACTTAGCAGGAATTCAATTCATGCAGCTTTACTTTTTTCCCCTGCCTGTCCTTGTCTGTAGCATTGTCTCTAGTACTGAATCAGACTGCAAAATGGCTGCCTCCGCTGTCAGGGTGACAGGTGCAATTTAATACACAAATTATATGTTGGATTAAAAAAAATAAACTAGAGGCATGTACTGTAGTCTTCTAGAATTTCTGCGTGACTGGCGGTTTAATCCTCGAAGCCCCGCGTAGTTGTGTAAAATAAGATGTGGATTCATTGCTGTATTTAGTTGTGCACATACAGAGAACGTCTTTGTTAAATTCTCGTGCAGCCTTGTGCGCTAAATGGAGCCGAAGCCTATGCTTGTCTGGCTCTACAGCTGCAACATGTCACCATTTAGATTGGTCCTCGGGCAGAGTCATGTTAGACTGAGAACCCTGTAAACAAGGGGTAATGACACCCAAGGCCCAAATATAGGTCCAGTTGTGGAAAAAAATCGCACACAGTTCCTGGCTTCACACGGTGATGAAGTTGTGGTGGAGTCAATGGTGGCTGCCAGGTAAACATTTTGGTTTTAATATGCCAGCAGCAACCAATATGCTTCATATATCTGGGGCAGGTGGTGCACATCATCTTTTTATTAGACGCTTTCCACTATGAGGCCCAGTTTTAGCTATACAAGGGGCCTTGTGAGCATTATGTGACTTGTTTTGTCACTGCTATGTGTAGGCCACACAGGACCATAATAGGTGTGATTGCCCCAGAATCGGACACTGTACTGATTTGTATATGGGTGTCTATAATAGGTTTATAATATACAGTAGGTGTCTCTTTGCCAGTGAAATCATTTCCTTCATCTACTGAGAATGCGGTCAGCCCAGATAACCAGAACATTTAGTTCTCATGTGATCTCCTCTGAGACATTCAAATTCATTTTTTCTCTTGAACTGTAATCAAGAGAATGTCTCGTTCTTCCTAGAGAGACCACACCAGCATTTCTAGTTCCAGATAAGTGAGGAGTGTTCTTTTACTTACAGTTTACATAAATAGAACCCCCCTCTTCCATTATGGCATGTCCAGGCATGCTTCTGTTTGTCAAATATGTTGTCAAAGATGACACTTTAATGTATTGATTACCTGCTTTGTGTAAAGGGATTGCTAGAAAACTGAAATGGTTTGGAGCATGTAGCGGCTATTTATTACTAGTACAATGAAGAAAATGGTTTACATAGAATGTAAAATTACTTTTGGTTACTACTAGTATTTGAATCCCCCCCAAGTGACTGAGGAATCAGTTGGCCAGGATGACCGGGAGAGCGCTTTGCTGACGTCGGCTAGCGGGGAGAGCGCTTTGCTGACGTCGGCTAGCGTGGAGAGCGCTTTGCTGACGTCGGCTAGCGGGGAGGGCGCTTTGCTGACGCCGGCTAGCGGGGAGGGCGCTTTGCTGACGCCGGCTAGCGGGGAGGGCGCTTTGCTGACGCCGGCTAGCTTTGCTGGCGTCCGATAGTTCAGCAAGATCTTCTGTTTTTATTTTTTTTTCATTCAGCCCGTGGGGTTGAAATAAAAAAAAAAAGAAACGATCGTGTGTACCAGGACCCCAGGGCACTCGGATATCGGCATTTCCACCAGCTTCCATAGTCTAGCTCTGGACCTTTCACCTCGCTGCCATTCTTGTGATGGCCAGCCTCACTGGCCTGTATTGGGAGTAGGTCCAAGCATTGGATATGACCAGACTTGCATACAGAGAACCTCAGATCCTGTTTAGACGTACTTCAGTAACATTTGAGCACCTGATATACCAGTGATGCAGTTGGATATGACCCAACGTTGACTGTAATTGGTGCCTTTTGGGTAAAGTTAACTAATTTTATGACTTAGACATTACATGCAAGCATCAGATGTTCCAGTAAACCCGGATCTCATGTGGTATTTTCTAGAAACATTGGAATACATTAGGGCTGTGGCATCAGTGCAAATAGATGGGGTGCCCGTGTCTTGTGCCATGTAGTTTGATGAACTTCCATCAAAAAATATATGCGAGTAAAGGTGATAACCTGATAACAGCTAAATGCCCCATTTTTATACAGTTGTCTGATATTTTATTATTATTACAACGCCAACTTTTTCGCGCAGCATTGTACCTTGCATTTTTTATTTTTTTATTTATTGTTTTTATTTTTTTCACAGCCCAGTTTTTCTAGTGGTTTCCTACAGCTTGTGAAGGGTTTAGTTCTGTAAAGTCTCAACAGAGGTTGATTTTTGAAGTGTATTTACCGATGCCCTTGTTCAAATTTTTTGCAAAATTCAGCATAATCTATATTTTGTGCACTGGCACTTATACAACATTAACCCCTCCATTATCTACATTGTGGTCTTATTTGTAAACCTTTTCTGCATTCCAAAACCAGATGTCTATAGTATTCTAGCATAAAGAAAGTTCTTGTCTTCCTCTGTATGCTGTGACCTGATTTACAGCTCCCATTTGTAAGGTCATGAAGAGCCAATGCACCCACTGAATGCTTGTGCCAAAAATCTCCGAGCAGCCATGTTGTATTGGCCTTTTTAAAGTTCATTTTACTTGCAGATCCCACTCTGGTCATTTAGCTTTTTGTGGTTGGCTTAGATTTTCCTTGATGTTGGCTACATTTCTTTTAATGACCCTGGCAGCTTTGAGCTATGATCTTCTTAGTCCGTTGGCTTGCATCCATCGGTCAAAAAATATCCTCTCTCAAAACCTGCCTTACTAGTTGAGTGGCCAAGAAAACTGATTGTGAAGTTAATTGCTGTCTTGCATCAGGTGTCATATGCCAGCCATCTGGTTCGCATTTTACATTAACGATCCGAGGAGGTTTTGATCCTGACCTCACTTTGTTACTTTATACCATGTGCCAATCGGTAAAAGCTTTATCTTTAGCATGGATTAAGGAACGCTTTTTTTATTGCTATCAGAAAAAATAATGTGCGACCCTGTAGCACCAATAGTTTGATCATACAGAATTTACAGATTTGTTGATTAATGCGTGCGGGCACACTTCTGCTGTTTGCCCAATTTTATGGGTTATCCCACAAGTGGGACCATCTATGGCAGAGGTCTCCAAACTTACTAAACAGAGGGCCAGTTTTCTGTCCTTCAGGCTTTAAAGGGAGGCTAGACTGTGGCCATCATTGGAGCAAACCATTTCCCATAGTTGGGGCCACTGGGGGGGAATTGCTGCCCATTGCTGGCGCTACTGGGGGGATTGTTCTCTATTGCTGGTGCCACGGGGGGGGGGGGGGGGGGGGAATTGTTTCCCATCGCTGGCGCCACTTCCTCCACTGGGGGGGGGGGATTGTTTCCCATCGCTGGCGCCACTGGGGGGGGGGGGGATTGTTTCCCATCGCTGGCGCCACTGGGGGGGGGGGGGGGATTGTTTCCCATCGCTGGCGCCACTGGGGGGGGGGGGATTGTTTCCCATCGCTGCCACCCCTGGGGGGGGGGGGATTGTTTCCCATCGCTGGCGCCACTGGGGGGGGGGGGATTGTTTCCCATCGCTGGCGCCACTGGGGGGGGGGATTGTCCCCCCATCGCTGGTGCCACTAGGGGGGGGGGGGATTGTCCCCCCATCGCTGGTGCCACTGGGGGGGGGGGGGATTGTTTCCCATCGCTGGCGCCACTGGGGGGGTTGTTTCCCATCGCTGGCGGGGGCCACTGGGGGGGGGAGATTTTGTTTCCCATCGCTGGCGCCACTGGGGGGGGGAGATTTGTTTCCCATCGCTGGCGCCACTGGGGGGGGGGAGATTTGTTTCCCATCGCTGGCGCCACTGGGGGGGGGGGAGATTTGTTTCCCATCGCTGGCGCCACTGCGGGGGGGGGGGAGATTTGTTTCCCATCGCTGGCGCCACTGGGGGGGGGAGGGGTTTGTTTCCCATCGCTGGCGCCACTGGGGGGGGAGGTTTGTTTCCCAACGCTGGCGCCACTGGGGGGGGGGAGATTTGTTTCCCATCGCTGGCGCCACTGTGAATGAAAACCCGTGCTCCAAGGGTCAGATAAAAGCAAGATAAGGGCCACCATTTATCTATGGCAATACAAGCAACTGGTCTGTTAGTTGCCCAGGGTTTTGGGCTCCTGGCATATAATTTATGGTCTACAGTGCAAAGCCTATTTCTATGTGTTCTGACTCTGAGCCACTTGGCTCAATACAGCACGTCTGAGCCAAGTATCACGTGGGCATAGTTCTGTGTACAGGCCCCAAGACCAATATCTATATATAAATAATACATCCATATTGCATCATTTTGCAAAAATAAACCCATGGTTTCACAAAACATAACTTGGAAATGCTACACAAGTTATTTTATATTCTAAAGCTTTCAAAAAAAAAAATGACCTTTTCATTTTATAGTTATACAGCTGGTGTTGAGCTTTATTGTGTTGTGTGGTTTGTCAGCTTTCTGTAAGGCCTGAGACACATTGATGTCACACACCAACAAATATACCGTGGGTGGGCATACAAGAGGAAATTGGGGCAAGGTGTGAAACTATAGCTGTAAATACGGTATATTTTAAGCTGAAGAATATAATGTATTTTTTTTTTTTTTCCGCAAGACATTACAGCTTGTCATCGAATTGCTAAATCTCTTGGCAACGAACGATTAAAATCTTACATGTAGGGTAGCCACGGCCTTTCAGTTTGTAACCTCTTACATACCGTCTACCACTCTGTTTTGCTTTTCTTCTTTGTGAACTTTTCTTCTTTGTGAACTTTTGGTGCACATTTTATGCATAGAGATGGTGCCTCAGAGGCATAAACGTAAAGGGAAAATGCACTTCGATTTGTTTTGTGATGAGTTCTGTGTAAAGTCTCTTCTGTAAGTGTTTAATATTTTATAAATCCTTTATGTGTAGTTTTCAGTAATGTGTATAGATGGGGCAATCCTATTTGTTCGTTACACATGCAAGCTGTGATTTTTTTTTTGATCAGTTACTTCAGACTAATTGCACTTTGTTCCTTTTAATCTAGTTGAAAGACTACTCAACAGGGTCTGTCTGGGGAAAAAAGATCATCTAATTTTTTTGCCTGGGCAAATCATGACAGTAAGGGCTCATTTCCACTGGCGTTTTTACAGCCACTTTTCTGAGCATTTTTTGCAGCTTAAAAGCACCTGTCCATGTTAGTCTATGGCCTCATGCCCACATGACGTTTTTGAGCTGTAGATGGCTGAGACGTTTTTAAGCTGCAAAAAAAAAAACGCGGGGGACCAGTGCGTTCTGAAGCTCCAGCAATAGAGCTGTAAAAACGCCAGACATTAAAAACCGCTCAAAAACGTGCAAAAATGCTCAAACGCTGCCGATGCGTTTTTAAAGCTCCAGCACAAAATTTTTTTTAAATTTTTTTTTCTAAAATAAAACATGGACAGGTGTTTTTAAGCTGTATAAAACTCCCAGAAAAGTGGCTGTGTGGCCAGTGGAAATGAAGCCTAAAAGTTAGAATTCTTCACCAAATTATGTATTTTGGTAATGCCAACATATCGAGCATGAATTTTAAACCTACGTTTATAGTATGTTAAGAAATTTGCATTGAGATCCAGTAGATTGCTCTGTAATGTTGGCACCATTTGTAGTTCATCTGGTTCCTAGACTGAATAAAGACCACATTTTTTTCCTGAATTCAGCCCTGAAACGGAGCCAAAGGCGCACTGGACTCCTGTGCAAGCGCCTCCGCAGCCACCATGGAGGTATGTGAACCTGCTCCATAGAGAGCCGGTCACAGTCTCCTGTCATGTGAATTGGATGTGGAGAATCCCTCACATCCAGTTCCGTACTAGTGCAAACCCAGCCCAAGTCTTCTGTGACTTTTTATGTTTCTCAGGATTGAGAGCCTAGTACACACGATCAGAAATTTTGTACAAAAAATACCGCTTTTAAAGTAATCTGGTCGTAAACGGCTATCGAGAGCCAATCGCAACAGGTCATGTGAAATTATTTGATGGCAGAAGAACGAAAATGTATTCGTTCGTTTTAATCAATACAGTTTTTGTCTCCCCCCCCCCCTTTTTTTTTTCGTTCAAGAATTTTCGTAATTTTAGTGACTTTTGTTTTCGATATGAGATTAGCATTCCAGAAAAACTTGACGATTGTTTTGTCCGATAATATTGTGTGTACCTGGCTTAACGGCCTCTAGTTAAATTCAGATTTACTTGTGTATAAATGTGAATGGCCCCTGTCCAGTGAATGTTGTCCCAGGTCCCTTTTTGGTTGTACCATAGCAGCAGTGTATTGTCTCTCACAGGAATGCATGTGACCAAGGTGACACACAACACAATTTACATGAAAATGAGGTTTTCAGAGAGAAGTTGGTTTGTGCTCTCTGTGAACAGTTTTGCCACTAGCAAATATATTAAGGTAGAACAGAAAACAGTTTTTGATGGTGTAGGGCAGGGTTGTAGCATATCAGGTTTGTAATGTTTTCTAGCACTGTTCATAGAAAAGGCAGTATTGGGCTAGCCAATCGGGGTAAGACTTCTCACCTTCAGCTCCATTGCTGTAAAAAATAAATTAAAAAATGCAAAAGGAACGAGATTCGCACCAGAAAGACCAGCTGCATTGTTTACTGTACACCATGGACAATGAATCTGCCTGGTCATTGGTAATGCCAAATCAAACTTTGGAGCTGCATTTATCTCGGAAGATGCACTTTATTTGCCTTTTACCTGTCTTTTCTTCTGGTCCTTTGCCTTCAAGTAGTCTCCAAACTTTCTAAACGAAGAGCCATCTTACTGTCCTTCAGAATTTATGGGGGCCAGACTGTGGCCAGTAAAAGTAGAAAAATGCCCCAGCATCAATGGTTTTAATGAAAGGATAGTGCCCCATTGTTGATATCAATGTGAATAGTGCTTCATCATTGGTGTCAATTAATGGAGTAGTGCCCCCAAGGGCCAGATAAAGGCAAGTGAAGAGCCACATTTGGCCCTCGGGCCACAGTTTGGGGACCACTGCTTTAGACCATAGCGTTACTCTACCACAGTAAGAGCCCATTCACACAGGGGCAACATGACTTCTAGCATGACTTTGGGAGGCAACTTGGACACGACTTGGGTATGAATCATCAGGCAACTTCAAGTCGCCTCCAGGACAGGAGGCTTTCCAGTGGCCAATCAAACAACAATCAGCTCTGTGGGAGGGAGGGGTTTGCCTGAGAAAGTTATGTTCTCTTCATGTATTGTTGCTTCAGTTAAGTCAGAGATTCGACTTCTGAGGCGATTTCCATTGAAATCAATGGGTACAAGTTGCCTAGACGTCGGATTGAAGTAGTACAGGAACCTTTTGTGAAGTCGGAGCGACTTCAGTAGTGTACATTTAAGACGGCTTCCATTCACTTCCTCGACTGCACGACTTGGGGCGACTTGAAGTCTAATCCCGAGTCGCCCCAGTGTGAACCGGCTCTAAGTATGAAGATGTTGAATCTTCCAGGCTGGCAGACCGGTCGTTTAGATTGGGGTTTTTTTCTCTGAAAAGAGAACTGTTACTCATGGCAAATAGTCAGCTTCTCCAGGTTTGCACAGACAAGCTTAGAAAGTAAAAAGCAGAAGATGATGAAATGCTATGAGGAGCACATACATTTTTTTAATTTTTTTTTGAAGGCTGAAGTTTGCACAAGTTTTGTAGCGCTTTTGGTCCTTTACATAACAAGTTCCTAATGTACAGGCACGCCCCTATTGTCAGGTTTTAAATAGACATAGAGACAATATCTCATAGAATCTGGTCAGCATGGTCTACAGAGGGAGTTCAGCATATGGTAAAAAGATGTACATTTTTGGCTTTTTTGCTCAAAAAACTTGGCCAGTGCTAATGAACAGACAGGCAACACAGGCTGACGGTCACTGAGGACATTGTGGTGTCCCTTCTCTGGCTCTACAGAGCAGCAGAGGTTTGTGAGCAACATTTGGAATTCTGTGATAGATAAAACTAGTAACGTCAATTCTATTTCAATTGTGTGTTTTTGCTGAGTGCCCTGCAGTTTCAGGTTTTGGTGCTTTACCAGTACCAGGCCATTAATTTGAATAAGCTGACTTAACGCAACGCACAGGAACCATTGCACCTGAAAAAGTGGGAGCCTAATAAACTGAGCTCTGGTCAACGGTCAAACATTAGGTCCTGTCAATGGTCAGATGTCAGATGTTCAGCCCAGTAATACACTGAGGTTTGGGCAATGGTCTTTTTTTGTGATAAACCCTGGAAGAAAATATAGGTGTTTGTAGCAACCAACCAGAATCTAGCAGTCAGTTTTGTGATGGTGCAGGCTAAAGCCTAGTACACACTAGTGTGTGTGTGTGTGTGCATATATATATATGTGTGTGTGTGTGTGTGTGTATGTATGTTTTATATAAAAAATGTTTTTTTTTTTTCGTGCAACCCAGCATGGCTGAATGCAAAAAAAAACTGATGGCTTGGGGAGCCACTGTAATAGCTATCTGATGTTGGTATAACAATCTCCCTTGCTTGTGCTATTGTGTTCCCCCACAACACTGTGGTCAGCACTCTCAGCCATTGACTAATGCCACGTAAACCAGGGCTCGACAAAACCCAGGTGCCAGGTCGCAATTGCGACTTGAATTTGAGTCCTGGCGCCTGGGCTACACCACAGCAGCTGGGACGTGGCCCCACTGTAGGTATTCGGACTTCAGCCTGGGCTAGCCAAAATTGAGGCTCTCTCTTTTTACGAATCGGTGCCCTCTGGTAGATGGTGCTGTGATGATCGCGGCTTGCTCTGGTTGCCTGCCAACTTCCGATATCATCTTCCCAGTTTGACAGCTGGGTGGGCATGTACGCCCCCCCCCCATGCTGCTCTGGTCCCCTCCGCTCCTCTGTCCCCCCCCCACAGCGCTCACCTCTCCCTGGCTTAGTGTAAGCAGCGTGACCCCCCCCCCACGCTGCTCTGGTTCCTCTCAAATGGTGCCGCCCTTTGGGCTGCATACTTGATTCTAAGCATGCACTTTTTTTTCTCCTTGGAAAACACATGACTGTTTTTCGCGACGAGAAAAAGACTGATGGGAAACATGACGAGAAAAAAGAGAGCTGGTTTCAATTTTTTGGCGGACAGTTTTTCCGTCCAAAAAACTGCTAGGGAGCATACACACGACTGGTTTTCTCGACCAATATAAAAAATGTCGGCTTTCTCGTCGTTAAACCGGTCGTGTGCACAAGGCATTAGTGCTGACCTTTTTCGGACTAGCCCCATCGACCAATAGACCGGCTTCTGTCAGATCGGGGGCGGACAGTTTCTATTGAAGCAGCCAATGCCGCCAGACATTCAGGCAGTGTGTACTAGGCTTTAACCTCTGTCTTCTACTAACACATTTAAAGAAGGGCCCCGCCAAAAGCTGGCCAACGTTGAATACCTCTGCAAAACCAGAGGGATTTGTACGCAGTGCTGTAGCATATGGCAATATTGACCTATTTCATCGTTGGTTTGAGATATTGTAGATTTAGCCCAGCGGTAAAAAAAAAAAACCACCGCCCCCCCCTTTTTTTTTTTTTTTTGCAGACTTGTACAATAGTTCTGAAAGCATCTCAACCAGTAAAACAGAGTTGCTTTGCTTCCAAACCGGAGGTTCCACCTTTTTGTGTTACTGATGTTATTATAAATTCCAGTATAGGAGACTGGCAAAGGGTGTATAAAGTCTCATCCAATTTAACAACCGTCTCACAAAAACATTAAGACTATAGGATTAACCTTCATGGAGAGGGTTTAGCAAATCCATCAACAGAGGCGATGGGACAGTCTGGTGTTGTAGCAGAAAGCACATTTCCAAATGGTCTATCCTCCCTATGTTTACTCTTTGCATATCAGTGCTACTTTTAGTGTGTACAATGCAGAGAACATTCCTGCTCCTCCTCCTCCCCCAGTGCAAGAATTGTGCAACAGTTTAACCGAGTTTAAGAGGTTCTCATCTGTCAAATTCGTGCAAGCAACTACATGTGCGTTTCATTATTCAATTGCCTGGGGAGACTGCTGTTTAAGTCGACAAGGCGTTTTTTTTTTTCATTAACGATAAAAAAAAAAAGGGCAGTTTGTTGGCAAGATGGGAATGTCGGAGAGCATTGACCGAACGCCTGTGAATATGGACCCGTTTTTGGGTTATCGGGGGAGAGGGGTGCTATTGTGTCTGCTGCTGGGGGAGAGCAGATTACTGTAAAATTCCCAGAGCAGTAGAATGTGGTTTCAATTTGTTGTTCTGGGCTTGAGATGACAGTACTTCAGTAATAAAAAATGTGCCGAGTTTATTTCCAGATTGGTGGAAAATGAAGAAGTCGCTGTTAGTTTTGTTGGCAGCCTCCTAATGGCGAGTATGATTTCCCGTCCTCTATGGTGTGAGTAAGAGCAGAACTCGATATTTAGCATTCTTCAGAGTGGATCTTTGAAGCACCCCACTGTTTTATGACCTAGGAGCTCAATCACCCCTCCTTTACAATTATATTGCCACTTACATAACATACACGCCCCCCCCCCCCCCTATTCCATGTGGCAGGAGGCGGCTGTACACACAAGATAGTGTAAGCCTTATCTTGTATAGGCAGACAAAGATGACAGATGACAGTTTGGTCTGACGGCTTTATTTTCCATGTAAAGGACATTGAAAGCATCAGCCTTCTCTGCCTTAGGCAATGTATTCTTATAAATATGTAGAATGGATACACTGCCGTTCAGAAACGGTAGTTTTGACTGTTCTTTTATATATGGAGCTTGCAGTGTTTATTTTACTGTTTTTAGGATTTGCTACTGCACCAAGTAGGCGGTGCCACTGCAAGACCATGTAGTAGAATGGCCCTTATTTTCGGTCTGGCCACTTCACTCACACCAACCTTTGTGATGTGTGG